>JAWWES010000081.1:132216264-132237337 GCA_035583135.1 Lophotriccus pileatus
ACAAACTTAATGACTTATTGTGCTTTGGTTTACAGAATTAGGGGCAAGTTGTGATTGTGTTTCTTAAGCACTATTTTCCAAGATTTTTCTCTCTTGTGGAACTGGAAGGACTATTCAGGGCTTGAGTCCCTGAGAACTGACAGATGTTTATGTGCCTAGTATTTTTATTCCTCTCTGTTTATAGACATGCATATGTTTTCACTTAGGCATGTAAGCAGTTGTTTGGATATTGTAGGAGCTCTGCTTAAAAATTACTGTTGAAATATGTCAATACTGTATTTCTTTGATGTCTTTTTCAGGCAATGAAGAAGGCATCCAGGAAACAGCAGAATCTGATGGCGATGCAAGGTCAGAGAAACCAGGGCAGCTTGCTGTGGAGACTGAAGATTGGGATGGGCCAGGTAGGGAAAAACAACTGAAAGCCAAGAGAAATTTCTTAAACTAGATTCCAATATTTGCTATTTTTATTATTTTAGTAGATATGCTTTGCATTGATTTTTAATGAACTATTTCTTTTATGATGCTTTGGACTCCAGGATATTGACAGGTGAGTATTAAGGTGAATTTCTTGAGTAAAAACAATGGTTTGGGTTATACCATTTTGTAAATTGTTCGACATAAAATGCCTTATGTGCCTACTTGATGTAAAGAAATATGTTCTTGCTGCTTAGAATTTTAGGATCCAAATTTGTCTTACTTCCAAGGTTGAATTAAGGGAGAAGCTTTTCTGCTCTGTTTTCTGATGCCAGAAGACCAGCAAACACCTGGGTCTCTTCTCAAGATTTGTGCCAACATTTAGCAGTGTACTGAGTTTACCAAATAGGTATGATATCTACTTACATGGTCAAGGACTTTTTTTTTTACCTGTTTTAGCCTGATAGAAATCATTTAGCATACCTGGTAATTGATTTCATGGAAAGAGAAACTCAGATTGTAGTTTCAATTAAGTGCTAGAACTTCACATTAAAACAGTAATTCAAGGTTACGTTTTCTACTATACAAGTGAAGGTGGTGCAAGCATAACATTGCTAAGATATAAGGTGTAATAGCAACATGGCAATACTTTCAAGTATCTGTTCAATATAAATATGTAAATCCTCTGCTCTACCATATAAGTACCTAGGGCAAAGGGGTAAAATTGTACTTTCCAATTAGGCAATTCTGCAGTTGCATTCAATGCAATGTTTTCATGGATATGGGCTTGGAAATAGGCCTTAAAAATCCATTATATTGACCATAATCTAATAGTACTGTGAGAAAATGTGCATCTGAAGCCAAACATGCTCTAGCAATATGTCTTATGGATATTTTCCCTAAAAATGATGAGCACATCAGAAAATAGTTCCAGAAGCGTTCCATCAATAATTTATAATGCAATAATAATATTTCATTAGAAAAATACCTATATTTCCATCACATTTTCATCCTTGCTTGATTTTGCAAATTAATGTATGCTCTTCCTGAGGAGAAGAACAAAACTAATGGTAATTTTCTGAAACCAGTAGCTGGAAAATACAATGCAAACAAAAAAGAAGACATAGTATATCTAATTAAATGTTTTTAATGACAATACACAAAGAAGATGATATTCTATATAAAGCACTATGGTGTTATATGAAAACGAGATTTACTTTTATAATACACTACTGTACATTTAAAATAATGCAAAATATGTATTTGGAATCAGCAGAATGGCCTTTTCCAGCTTCATAGTGGATTTAAAGGCTATCAGTATTCTCCATATGACTTGTTTTTCATTTCATTATAAATAAACTTTATCTGAAATTTGTAATTTTTTGTTGCATTTTCGGTTTTAGTGTATTTAAACAGTTGAATATGCTTTTTGTGGGCTGCTACTGCTTTTTATATGAACTACTTTATACAGAAGTCTCTGCGATCTTTTATGACACTATGAAGTAAACTGAGATTTTTCATTTTGTTGGGAAAAAAACAGTAGGATGTGTGTACATCTTGTAATATTTATTGATAGCTTTGACATGTGATAAGATGGAAATCAAAGCTGAATATGGAAAAAATTCCTTTTGACTTCTGAAAACTGGTGACCAAAACCAGTGATTCTTTGCAAGGGTATTTAAACATGAGAAAAGGAATGGATACAAACCACACCCCATACTCTCCATCATACATAAAATTTAGTTGGCTATTTATTGACATGGAAAAACAAGTGATCAACAGAAGATAATTTTCAACCATGCAGTACAAAGATGTCTTTCAGTTCTTCAAAAAGAAAAAAAAGCAAAGCATGAAATATTTTGCTCATTTAGGAACATATTTTGGCATGGCACAAAAAGAACGATTGAAAATTTTGCTTCAACCAATTTACCAACTGGCAGTAGAGGCTTTACCTCAAAGAGCAGATGACGGATACGTTCTTTGTTATCTGAGCTGTCTATGGTCTCCTTACCATCTCCACTGACTGTGTTCTGCACGGTACAAGTTGCTGTCAACTGATAATGTGAACTGTGACAACTCAAGAATTTATATAAATAGTAGAGCTGTTTTGTTATTTTAATATTTTATGTCTTTTTTTAGCACTAAGGGAACATATTGTGATTTTCAGAGCCACTGCTTGCCAGGAACTGAAGTTCTGTGAGTTATTCATTAGCAGTAACTTCCATGTGGATGAGTCAAAGTTAAGCTTCTGGCATTAATTAGAGTTTTATTTTGTTTGAAAATTTGCATTGTTAAGTGGTTCACATGCATACCCAAACCTTTGTAATTAGAATATTTTTATGAAGAAAAATCTAAAGTTAAATGTGCTGTAGCTTCAAAGAGTTTCTACTGAAGCAATCTTTCAGATCACAGAGTCTTATGACCTTCACTGACCATTGAGGAATTGCAGAGATAATGCCTACTCTCTGTAGTCACTTTGAATATTACCTGAATGTTTTTCAACTATCCTCAGTTTTCATTGCTCTTGTCCTTAATTTTTAAAAAACTCTGAAATAATGGAAACTGAGGTCAATAGGCTGTATACTAACACACAGTGAAGGACCTGATCCTTTTTCCAAAATAGCCGGCAGCAGGAACAGTAAGAGCAAAGCAAGACTGGACTTCAGTACGTTTTATGGAAAAAGACTTAGTTTTTAAACATGGAAGCAGAGGTAATTTTACAGCCTTATGTATGCTGTTTGCCTTGGTACATGGAGATATATAGTTCTACAGCCTTGGTATTATTGATGAGATATCAGTGCGAGTGAGGCTGGTGATCAGTGCTTTAACACATAATGAACAGAGAGTGGAACTCCTGTATGTCTTCTATACAGATCATCCATCACATTAGAGAATAGGATCATTCTGGTTTTTACTGGATATATGTTCCATGCTTTCATATTGGAACATTCTTAAAATTTTTGAAAATTATAAATACTAGGCACCTCAACAAAAATATTGTTGAAGGCAGTATAAGGAAATACGTTGATTCGTGAAAGAAAAAGAAAAATTGTTTTGATATTTAGAAATTAAGGCATGTTTATCATCCAGTAGTCATGCCTGTATTGGTGGATACAAATTCAGTCCTTCATAGTTGTCATCTTAAAAGACAGCAAATACGAACTGTAACAAAAGGAGAAAAGGTTTGAATTAAGATTATGAATTATAATTTGGAAGTTTTTATGAACAATTCTTTAGACTTTCCAAAAGCTGTAATAAAAGTGAATGTTGACTTTACCTAAAACATAATTTAAAAAAAAAAAAAAAAAAAAAAAAAACACGGAAATATACGAATTTAAAATAAATGGGAAAACACTAGAAGTAACCAGATGCTAGAGCTGTAATACCAAGCTTAAAAAAAAACAAAAAAAAAAAACAAACAAACAACAACAACAACAAAAAAAACAGACTAAAAATTCATCATTAGCTTCAGTAATAACAGTAAGATGACATTTTAAAATGTGGTACAAAAAATAATTCAAAAATTGTAGACAATTGGTATTGATTTATTACAAGTCCAGACTCTTAATAGTTAGACAGTAATTTTAATATTCCTCATCTGTTTAAAACGTATTTATGCTGAAAAACTTATTTGACTGTAGGTGATTTCTGTACTTCTGTATTATCTGATTTTAAGCAGTCTGATAGTTTGAATTTAACTTTTTAGGAGCTAGGTGACCCATTGCCCTAGTGATCAACTACAGTTTTAAAAAAGTTTTGATATTTCTCAAATAAGTTCAAAATCAGTAAAGGTTGGTCTGGATAATGACAGACCAAATGACAGTGGTCCCATTGGAAAGAAGGGGATAAGTAGTGTAGGACCCTTTTATTAAGAGACAACAAGTAAGAATGCCAACCTGTTTAGGTTAATGGAAAAAACGTATCTTGAAACCCAGCATAATAATAATAATGTCAGCTAAAATCTATTTAGTTGTTTTCAATATGTTTAAAATCCAAAGAAAATGTTGAATAATGGACAGGTATTGCTATTGACAAACCTGAATACCTTGACATGTTAACTGTAGCAAAATTTAAGTTTCTGTATAATTAAATATGAAATCACATCCTTCATATTAATAAATGTTTTCATAGAATCTTTAAGGTTGGAGCTTTACTCCAGAGAGCAGTGTGTCCAGAAAAGTCTTGAGATGTAGGGAACCAGGGTTGAGCCCAAGAGGTGGAGTTATGGTTAACAGGTATGTGTGGGTTCTCAAATTACCTTGCTTGTCTTGTCAGCAATCTTATTTGATGCTGAAACAGTGTTCTGTCTCCTACAGTCACACATTTAGAATTATGTTAAAATTTGGAAAGGTTTAGAGAAGAGCCACTAGAATGTTGAAAGGACTTGTATAATGAAAAAGTCTACATCTTTTTCCTATTTATTTTATCAAAGATATATTAACATTATATTAAAGGACAACCTGATTATGAATTCCTTTAAATTCAGACTGAAAATCTGATAACAATGGACACCTCTTTCTAGCAAAGTATCAGAAGGTTAAATGGACGTTGAAGTGACAAAATTTGATACGCAAAGAATGGATTTTAGTGCTTAAAAAGTCATTATTGGAGCATTTTATAAAAAGTCATTTATCTGTCATTATTTACATTCAGGATGAGATACTTTCCTAAAGAACGTGATCCAGTTCTGTGGCAAGCACTGGACTTTTAAGATGAGATAGATTCCACCAGGGTAGAGGTTAGACTGGCTGACCATGATAATTCCTTTTAACTCAAATGCAACTAATAAATGAATATACTATACATATTACTCTTATAAATATTGTACCATTTGGGTGCATTTATAATGAATAAATATTAACAGTCCTCCTCATAAGCAACTTCCAATTTTTATTTCTCCATTAACTGTATATTAAAACTGTATTAAGAATGATAACTTCTCTGTGCTCTTCTCAATTCTGTGCCATTATGCTGTAGTGATGAAATAAAACAATACAATAGAAGACATCCTATACCTATTCTGTAATATATAAGGGAAAGTTCTTTCACTGTAGACACATGGGACACAATTTTCTAGTTCTGACTAAGCCAAAAAGCTTTTCCAGATCCCCTCCACCATCCCATGTGCTCAATTCTTTTGACTTTCTTCCCACAGTTCCAATAACCAGAGAGTGCTTCAGCCATCGCTGAATCTGTATCTGGCTTTTAAGACAGAGAATATTGTGTCTGTTAAGAGCTGAGGAACTGAGTATAGGACATTTACAAAGGTGAAATTAGTGCCACTCAGAAAAGTCTTGGTCCTAAGAACTAGATGTATCTCTTCTTAATTCACGTGTACTATAGTAGATTGTCTTTATTCCCTATGTGAGCTCTTACTTTTCTAGTCATAAAGGAGCACAGCTTTCTTACAGAATTGTGCTGATTTGGGGAGTTGGATAGCTTGAAAGTCGGTCTCAGAAGTTCTTTTGAAGTGTATGTGAATTCCTCTTGGAAAGTGAGAAGATGTGATTTGTCCACATGTCCAAAAATGGAAAAAAACCACACACCCCCAAAAAAACAAACAAACAAAAACCCCCCATTCAGTGGAAAGTAAGACTCTCTTTGTCAATTCATGGTAATTTTTATGTATTGTTTACATTCATCTCCACATAAAGGGGGAGTTTCCCGTTTGTAAAATTCTGCTTACAGTACATCAAGAGAACTTCTGCTATTAGTTCTAGTAAAGCAGTATGAAGTTGTGATTCATGTTCCATCTCAGAAGACACATCATACCTTCTATACATGTATCAGAGAACTGTTGAAAAAAGTAACAAACGTAGTTAAACATAGCACAGTATAGTTTCTTTAAATGATTATTACAGGTTGGTGTTTTTCTTAAAAATATGTCAGAAAATTTAAGGAAAATAGTAAATAGGAAACTAAAGAACACTTTAAAATAATGATACATTGAGCTATGCTACTATGAATGGTTAATAAAATGTAGAAACAAGTTTTCATGTGAATTCTGGTGTATTGTTTAGGGAGATGTAGATCATAAAGGTTCTAGTACACATCGGATATGCCAGGTTCACATTTTTACCTCCTATAAAAGGTAGTTTGAAAAGCTTTTCTGAATAGTTTCCCTGTAACGATTAATGAGAATCACTGCAAATATATATTGACTTTTGGGTTTACTCTGCATTATTAGTAATACAATGAACACTTTGGGCTACAAAGTAAAACTGTATGGTATGGAATGAAATGGTTGGTAGACCACTGCAAGATGGAAACAGACATTAATGATAGCCTTTTTTTTTTCCCCTTTTCTTTTTTCTTTCTTTCTTTCTTTTCTTTTTTTTTTTTTTTTTTCCCTTTCCTTTTTTTTTTTTTTTTTTAAACCAGTCCTAAGAAGGACTTGGAGATTACTGTCCTGATTTTGTTTCTTTTTTGATTGGGGAAATGTGGTAGATATAAGATCTTGGAAATGCTATTTGATGTAAATTAACAAAAATCCATGAAACATAGTTAACCATAGATATAGTCTGACAGTAAGAAGAATATTGTGAAGAAGCAGAGGAAATCATAGAACGACTGTGTGTTACTCTGACAGTGAATCGGTATTATCTCTGCTATCAGATAATGCAGTTATCATTAATTTTCACATTTGCATTTCAATCTTTGGAAGGAAATGACTCTTGCCGGATGAAGATAAGAGCTCTGTACCACTATAATGAACCATCATTTTATCCCGATGCTTTGTATCCATATGAAAATGAGGCTGGATGGTGTGGTATGTGAGGAGGGGGTGGGGGGGGGTCATAGAAACATTATAACAAAGTGTCAAAAATCACTACAGACTTTTGGAGCCCTTAATGAAACAAGAGGCAGTCTAAATAAATCTTCTGTAGTGAAGTGGGTATTGGATTAAAAGCAGAGAGCTGGGCTCCCAGGCTCCAGGGGTTGGAAGGGAACCTTTCAGAAGCAGGGGCGGATTTCTGTGGATTTTGATCTGTCCATCACCAGTTTGGAACTAGGAGGAGGCCATGTGGACACAGAAAAACAAAAGTAAGGGCCTCAGAGTCATCAAGTTAACCCTGGCAATCTAGCTCTTATTTTGACACTTGAATTCTATTCAGGAAGGTTTATAAATGCTAGTGGACCATTTTCTTCATGGTTTGGCCCTGTATGAGCCTGAAGGGTGAGAATGTGGGACCAACTGGATGAATTCACATGGAAGTAGCAACCAAACCTTTGCTGTCATCTTTCCCATGACATGTTTTGACTTTTGTAGGAAACAGGTTGTTTGCATGACCTACTGAGCATGTGGAATAGATGAGGAGAATTTTCACTTACAGTCGCCCCTGACAAAATGAAATTATTCCCATTAGACAGAAATAGTGGTCACCAAAACTTTAAGAGAAAATTGAGGCGTTAAACAGGTCCTCTAAAATCATGTGAACAGGCAGTAATAAATTTTGAAAAGTAAGAGATACTTCCTGCTATGATGACACTTGTTAGGGTGACTTCTGTAGCATCCCTTTCATGATTTGAGGTGCAAATATGGCAGGATTCTGTAAAACGGGAGATATGTGTTGCCTCATTTGACTTGCAGCTTAAAATTTCAAAAAGCAATGAGTTCATCACTGAATACTGGAGCCCTTGTCAAGCATTCCAACTGTTTTGTCAGTTGGGATGCCATTTCCTTATCATTGTATGCCATTGTATATGTTAACATATACATGTGAATTTAAATTTAATTTCAAAATCAGTTGCTATAGAAATGAGCCTAGTTTAGAAGTAACATTTTCTCATATATATATTTCACATGTGGAGAACTTTTATTTTATTTAAACAATTAGCCTTTTAGAATGTTTTCAAATGCAGAACATTTTTATCCAAGTCAAAATTCTTCAAAAAAGTGAAACTATCTAGAGCCTTCAAGTATATTACCTTTTCATTTGGTAGCATTCATTTTCTATTTCTGGACCTTCATTTACCCATCAAATGTTTATGTGACATAGTAAGGCTTTTAATTTTCAGTGTGGTAGGTGTAAATTGTTCTTTGGAAACCATCTTGATCTGCAAGTGGGCAAATTTCTAGACTAGTGTGGTTGTTTAGGAGCAGTACTCCCTAACTGAGTGACCTCTTTCCCCACACTCACTCCCCTCTCCCCTCTGATGGGCGATACAAAAGTCAGAGATTATGGGTCAAGATAAAATCAATTTACTGGAAACAGCAATGAGATAAGGAAATGAACAGTCACAGCAGCCATCCTAATAACAACAGTGTAAAAAAGAGAGTATGTTTTACAAGCAAAATGCTCATTGATGTGGTGAGACCCCGAGACAAAGAACAAAATGGCCAGTGGACCCTCCATGCTCCACCTTTTCTTCCTGCCCACAAGGCAGTCCCTTCCTTCTCTGAAGTGAAAATCTTTTCCTTCCACCCCCCAGTGATGACATGGCTGGTATAGAATAACAACCTAGACACGTCTATATGGCTCCAGGCTCTGTCCACTCACAGATACTGCAAAAACTTAAACCTGCTCTTGGCCACAACCAGGACAACTAGGTAGACTTGAAATTGATCTGGTATCTTCCTAAATTCTTTTGTACTTGTCTATGTCCAGCATGAAGCAAGAACATTGGCCTGACTTGTAAAAGACATTGACCTCCGAGTGAAAGGTGATAGACATTAGAAATGTATTCTATTCTGATTGCCATTTATGTTTCAAGCACAAAAGACTTCTTGTTCAGTGAAAAAAGTTGATAGCTGGGAAAGGCATGTGCAAGGGAAGAATGATCAGATTCACTAGGTACTTCGCTTTGGACATGATACTCTATATAGTGGATATTATGTAAAGTACAAATCCCCGTAGGTCACAGTGAAGGACTCCTAGTCTGTGAAATTCTGCAGGGAATCAATGAACATCTGCATTACAATACATTGTTTCTTGTAGTTTCATGCACCGAGGGACCTGCAGAGGCTGGCAGAAAGCTTTGCACTTTTCAGCTGTCTCCACTGTAGTTTGGTCATAATGGCAATATAACACCCTGGTAATTGCAAAGGACTGGGAAACAATGTCTGGTTTTGGAAGCAGGTGGAGTGAGAATCAAAAGGGACATGTAATTGGTCCACCACTATTTTATTCTTTGTTGTGTTTTTCCCATAAATTCAGCTACGATTATTGCGTGGAGAATACTGCTTAGCAACATCAGTTTGAACAATTGAAAGACGGATATGTTAATATATTGTACTATATGCACAACATAGTGTTATTTAATGTATAATGCTGTAGTCCTGTAGTTGGATACAAACACCTAGTGAGAGATACCAATGACTTTATTTCTTAAATTGACAGGTTTCAGTTGGTTTCAGTGATGAATCTCATGAATCATTCAAGAAAATATTTTCATTTTCAAGGTACATTTTCATCCTAACCCTTCAAAAATGTTTTATTTACTCTCTCTTAAAACATCGTAACATGAAAATTGGAATAATATAAATGAAACAGCAAAAAAATTTGTCACTGAGAAACATTTTATCTCCTTTCAAAATAACTAGCTTTTGCTAAGAGTAAAATTAATGTGGCACATGATACTAGTATTTACATAATTCAGAAGGGTTTAGAGTCAGAAAAAGAAATGGGACATTGTGGTTATGGACCTGTAATAGAGTCCTAAGGGCAAAAGTCCTCTCTCACTTCTGACCTTGACTTTCTCAGTGTCTGTGTTTAGCTCAATGAGACCAGCTTAGCACACATTTGGGTTTAGGTTCAATTGGCCACATTTCATTTTTCAGGGTGCTTTACCATTGCATGCTTGAAAGTAGGATATGGATAGAATAGAGTTCTTATTTTCTCTCCTTTATTTAGGCTTCAGACAAGGGCGTGTGTAAATGAAAAGTTCAATAATGGTCATCATACAGAAATGCTACAATAAACTCTTTCATGCAGTCACTCAGCACGTGTTCTCCAACATGGCAAAAGTAAGCGTGGTTGTCTTAATAGTGTCAGACCTCATTTTTATCTCATTACAAAATGTGTAGTTCTTTAAACATGTTCTAATGGAGTCTGTGAGAAACCCCAAAATTAAATATTCAGAATTATGGGCCAGGGTTAAAACTAGTAAGATATTTGGGTAGGCAGAAGTAATAATGATTAAAGTCTATGTTTGGAAAGCTGTAACTGTACAATGAACACTCTTCTCAGTTTTTCTTGCAGTCAGTTGATTACCTTAGACCACCTTCTAAAATAGCTGTGTAGAGGACATCTGGTTCCCACCTCCTCTTCCCCCAATAAAGATTTCAGAGCTTTCCAAATGTGCACTTTAATAATCAGGTTTGATTCCAATAACTATTTTTAACCTATAGCATATTAAATCATATTCATGGGGAAGAGGCTTGCATATGCCTGTTTTGCCAGTGTGGGCAGCCAGTCCAGTGTATATGTTGCATCTTTTATGATAAATTACAGAAAAAATGAATTGAATTTTCCCATCATACCTTACTTTTTCTCTTTGCTCCCCTTTGTCAGGACTGTTAAGCAATATATTCAAGCTGGAAACCTTGACACGCCATATTTGACTTCACAATATTTTTTGGGTTAAAGACAGAAAAACTTTACAGTGCTTTACATAATTTTGTCTTAAGTGAGTATTGCAGGATTCCACATGGGCTTATTGTTTGTTATAAAACAATATTGTCTGATATATTTCAAAGATTGGGGATAAAGCTGTAAAAATCATTTTACTTGAAGAAAATCCTTAAGGTGGTCTTGTTCAGGTCTGTGCTGGTCTGATTTCATGGCAATATAGTTGCACTGATTTTCAAGATTCTTCATCAGCGTAAATCCAGAATGATGTATTATTGTGGATAATTTAGAAAGATACTACAATGCATATACTAGGGACATACTGTTTCAGAGTGTTGTGTATTCATTTTGGGCTGGGTGGTTCTTAAAGGAGACTGAATTTCAAATTACATCATTGCATGAAAAAAGCCCTTCATTAAGTTATCTGAAGTTTGATACTTACAATGTAGTGCCAAAATTACTAATCAGTTCATAAATCTTTGGCTTGCGTATATAAATAAATACTAGTTCTCATAAAACAAATTCAACTATCTGGACAGCATTCATGATAAGCATCCACTGAGATTTTTCTTAAGATGACTATAGTCCAGTTTTCAAGATTTGTGTAATGCAACATTTTAAATGCTTCGTATTGTTTGTTACTGTCTGATAAAGTATGTAAAATTTTAAACTTCATTTACTTAATACTTTTAGTATTTTGATTTCTACTTTATAATTTTTATTGACTTTTCCTCAGGAAAAAAAACCCCACAGTATTTTTCCCCCATTTACAGAACTGCTCAGCATTTGATATTGACTTGTTTTTCTAAGTTATGTATTGGATATCAACTTTTCATGGAAATTTTCTGTAAGAGGTGCTCTCTAAATATGTGACTATTTCTAGCAGCCAAAAAAGGAAAAAAACCTACAACAAAACAACAGATATTTTGGTGTGTTGCATTCTGATAAGAGCTATCATTTAGTTTAATTACTATATCTGTAACACTTTAGCCATCAAATTTTCAGCATCTTCCAAGGAAATTATTTTCTCTCATCTATCTATTTTGATAGTTACAACTTATTCAATTTTTTTTCTCTGTATTGTCACGCCACAATGTGTGAATCATCTGGAATCAAAGAATGGTGTGATAAGGTAGTTGACAGGGATGTAGGACTTAAAATGTGCACCAGAGGACATCTTCAGGGGACACTGAAGAAGTGTCCTTGCGTATTGCTATGGTACCTTTAAATATGTGCTGCAAAGCAATGGGCAGCCAGGAGTGCTGGAGTCTGTTCTACATGATGTACAGAGTAAGCTTCAGATTTCTTTTATACTTTTCTGTAGGAATGCATCTGATTGCAGGAAAGTCAATCTCCTTGGATTCTGCCTCTTGTCCATATATTCTGCAATGTCATATGCATATTGACAAGCATGATATAATAGATTAGCTCAACTGATTCATTTGTTTCACATTGTTCGTTGTTCTACATATTGGGAAGCTCAGTCAAGAAATTAAATACTTGAATAGTACTAAGAAACTGTGATCCTTCCTGCTAAAGAGCCTCTTGCCATCTACTTGCTTTTTTTTCCTCATAAAAGAGACAAAAAATGGCTTGAATTTGTTAGAAAGCACATCATATTAGTTTCACCATTTCTCAGCTTCTGGGATCATTGCCCTGTAAAAATGCTATGTGTGTTTCCCAAAGCTTGGACATATCATGATGCTTATCTAAAGAGAAAAATGATATATTTTTAAAAGAAAAATGCTGACCTAGTTAGTGAGGCTGAAACCATTCATTAATTAGAAGTCGTAATTGCAATTACATGGTAAAATTAATTTATCATGAAAATAATCCTATCAGTTTTCCTTTTTGGAAAAATGGAACCAAATGATTTTAGCAGCCCGTATTGCTTAAGGGTGATATTACAGTGATATTGGGTTAGAGTGAATAAAATAATCAAGTTCTATTTTCAAGATCTGAAATTCTGAGACTGTGTCATAGATAGTTTATGTATTATATGAGATTCACTTGAGTTGTAATTTTGTAATTACGTATAATATATAAAGCATATATGCACAGATAAATCCATAAAAGGAAAATAGTGTGCTGAAATTTAAAGAGTGAATTGAAGATAACACAGCACATAATATATAGAAAAATTCGTGTAATATGGCAAGTATGCTACTGAGAATGCCTTTTCTACTCTCAGGCTATTTAGACTACCTTGATATTCAAATCTTAATGTACATTAAATGGAATTTAAGGAGGTCCACCTTGCTGGACCTCAGGCAGACTTAGCAAGTAGTGATCCTTGGGGATACCACTTTATGTATATATTTGCAAAGATGTTATAGCCATGAAATACAGTCCTTTGATGACATCATAACTGTGAAATATGACTTTATTTTGCTCACCAGCAGTCAGAGCTTTGCTTTATCTATATTAAGCAGTCTGTATGCATAAATAAAGAATACCAAATACTGAAGCTGACGGCTGTAACCTAACATGGCCATCTTCAGTTGTACTCATCACTCTCCGTGATGCCCTATGGATGTCAGGGGACTATTTGTAGAGTAGCTTGCTGTCAAATGTCACTAAGTTTAACGTAGTTTTCTCTCCAGAAATGTGGTAATAAGTGTTGTGGATACTGTTAGACAACTATGTGTCCAAATTCAGCAATTATTTATACTTTTTTAAATTTTAACAGTGGGCAGGAATTTATTAATTTATGTCAAGCTAGTCAAACTTGGTCTTTAAATTTAAAGATCTCAAAATACATCATTAAGATTTGTTGTCCTGTTGAAGTAAATAGAAAAGTACACATTGATGCCAATGGAGTTAATACCTCGTCTGTTAATGGCTAGTTACTGTATGAATACATATATAATTTACACAATACTCACAAATGCACTTATTTTTTAGGAGAAAGACTGTTAGCCACAGTCACCAAGAGAGTGTTCATCTGTCTGCACTTTGTTATTAATGGGAGATAAGAACAAGCACACTTTTAAGTATTTGAAAATATCTTAGGTCTCCAAGAAAATGACTTCATAGAACAGTGCAAGAAATCCATGCATAAATCTATCTGTCCAGACTAACCTGGCAATTGAAGATAGAACCAGTAAGTCTTACTTTGTTTTTTTTTTTCCTCTCCAGGTAGTAAGGAAAAAAAAATAATCTACTTTTAGAAGAATTCTTTTGGTCCTCTAGGCTACCATCTTGCAAAGTATTTACAAACTTTTAATTTAATGCGTGTGAGCATGCCACTAAACAAAGAACTACCTGCATGCGTCAAGTTAAGCACATATGTATTTGTAGGACTGTGGCCTTAGGTCAGAAGCTCTTCCAAAAAGGAGCTGCCTTTATCACTGAGTACTTTCTACGTACTCAGAAAACTGCTAGCTTGCATAAATTAAAAGGGATGCAAATCAAAGCAATGCTAAAGGCTCCTTTTCACTCCTCTGGAAACGTAAAAGGGCCTTAAAGGTGGACTAAATTACTTCAGCAAGACCCAGAATTCTGAATACAATTAATAAGGTCTTCAAATTGTAGCTTCTTCAGTTTTTGTTAATTACAGAACATTATTTCATGGATTTGATTGATTTTCTAACTTCCTATTTTGAAACATTTTTTATTAAAATACTTAATATAGGATGTTTTCCTTTTTAAAATTATTAGTTTATGGCTCTGATTACATCTGTGGATATAGTCTTCTGGTGGGATAATGCATAAGAGTCTTGATCTTGTTTTATTTTCTAGTGGTATGATTTACTATAATTGTATATAGTAATATACCTCTATAAATAATTGAGAGAAAATGCTTAAATGTTGCTCAGGGATAGAAAAGGATTGTGATACATAATGTCCAAAATGTTCCTAAGGACAAATCTTTTCTTAAGGGAACTAGTTAATATTTTCTTTGGTTTTTTACAGGTTTTTTCTTTTTAATAAAAAGTGGCATAAATTTGACTAAAGGACTATCCTAAAATACTCTTTGTGAAGCATCAGTGGCTCTTAGTTTCTGCTTCTGAAAATCAGTTGAATCTAATGCCCATTTTTTTAATTATTAGCTAATTCCAAGGAGTATTTTGGAATTATGATTGTTGCTCAGTGATTTTCTCCAGCATCATCTGATAAACTAAGTCATATCTTGGCAGTTAATGGGAATAAAAGAAAATATATCTTTTTAAAGCTCTTGCTTTCTCAACATGAGTTTCTTAATTGTGGCACATCCTATTTGTATTTTTCATTGACTTTTTTCTTCGATTTTTCTTTTATGCAGAAACTTCCTACTTTTCACCTTTTGTCTTCCTTATGCAATATTTGTAGTAATGAAACCAGTCCATATGTACTGGTTTTTATTTACCTTATAAGTGTGCATTGTGAGAAAGAGGTCATGAGATTATTTATCTGAATAAATTTGCTTCATATGAACAGTGTAGTACCTAAGCTTTATATGTGCTTCTCTCTTGTTTTAGTGGCCTAGTGGTAGTTCCTTATTGTGTTTGTCATCTCCACCCGCTGCCTGCACTTGTGTTCCCCTTCCTTCATCCACACAGATGGTCACAGCACAGTAGCTATCGAGGTGACAGTGCAGCAGCAGGGCTTAGTGGAGTAAAAGTCTTTACATTTTCATTGCTTAAAAACGATTCACAAAAAAACGTGTGCAGCAAAAAGGCATTTTCCTCAATGTACTCATACACATGCTAAAGAAATGTAATTTTCCTTGTCAGTTTTTTTCCTTAATAAATAAGAAAACATTCTGTTGTTTCTTTTTCCTTTTGATCATTCATAATTTCTGATCATCTCCTTTTGTATTCTTAGTCTGATTTTGTTCATGCTCTTCATTTTCACTCTGCTCTCTATTCATTCTCTTTCTGTCATTTATTTCCTTTGATTCTCTTAAAGTCTTTTTTCCATGTGGTCTATGTCTTTCATGCATTATAATTATAAAATATTTCTGTTTTCTCTTCAAGCACTCCAGATTTATTTACCTGGCTTTCTAAGTTTGGATACAGTGTTTCCTACGTCATTTGTCAAGGAGAGTATAGAGAGAAGGGAGCAGACTATTCTCTTAACTTTCCTGTATTTTCAAGGAGTATCTGCTGGTGTTCATTTGATTATTTTTTTCCTCAGCTATGTATATAACACATGCATAGGTATCATCAATTCAATGAAAACGCCACAGAGAAAATGAATTTTATGAAATTGGGAGGAAGTTTGCAGCAAACAGTGGATTATATTGGTGTTATACAGCTATCTCATCAAAAGGTAGCAAATGCACAAGACCTTTTGCGCTTTTCAATTTGAAAGAAAATGATTTCATTAGAAAAAAAAGAACCATCACTCTGGATGTTGGAGAATGCCAGAGCCTGATGAAACCAGCTGAAGAGACAAACTGAGTGTACGGATGCAGATTAGCCTTCAGAAGATGAGGGTGTAAAAGGGATTTAATGGTAGGATGGATTATAGAAATCCTTGTAACAATGTTAAATAATTATAGTTCCAGCCGAGATCAAAGCAGTGCTGATTGAACCCCCTCAAGCTGTTAACACGGAGTATCTTGAAGAAAAAAAAAAAAAAAGGAAAAAAAACCCTCTGAGATTGGTCAGCCCGCGCTGACAGTGTCCTCTGATCTGGGGAAGTTCTGGTTGTATGAAGGTAAAACTTGTGGGGGAGGGAAAAATAGAGGGAAGGGTTTATCAGTCTGAGTAACCTATTTAGGTAGGGAGGGTTGGGTTTTTTTAAGAGAGGAGGAAGGGGTTATTACAATCAATGTTACTGGAGTTCACACACTTACTGAATTTGCAGTAAACTTGTACACAGTTGGCTTCTTTCCATATTGGAAAAAGGATTAAATTTCTTTAGCAGAATTCTGGTCTGTAACAAAAAATTATTAAACTCTTTTTTTTTTTATCTCCCCCCAACACCTCTCCCCTTTTAGACTACGGTTCCTATTTACATACCTGCCCAGCAACAACTATTAGTAGTGATAACTGGGAGAATGCCTTTGTAGTAGCGATCTTTAGCTGCAGGCAGGGAGTACAGTTGCTATGCCCATTCAGTAGCATTAAACATTTATTCTCATTGCCTTGACTTCCTGGCATTCATGCCTGGAGGATTATGCTTATGCCTCTATTAATAAAAAAAGAGAAGTCAAAGTTAAATACTTATGGTTTGGTGGCGTACTAACGTGGCATAGCCAAAGCTTTTCCTTTTATACAGGTGTCTGTAAAGTGCATCACATCTAGATTGTTGCAAAAGAAATTGTATAACTAATGATGTTGAGGTGTCTTTTCAGTGTGTCCGGCTTGTTCAGTTCTGAGTGGAAAGCTGTAGGGTACAATAACTGAGTAGATAAAAACAAGGGGCGAAATGACACCTTATGGCCTGGGAGTAAACTATAGAATCATAGGCTTGAGTTGGAAGGGACTTTAAAGATCATCTAGTTCCAACCCTCCTCCTCATGTTCCACTAGATCAGCTATATCCAGCCTGACCTTGAACACTTCCAGGGGTGGGACATCCACAAGTAGATCTGTCTGAAGGAATGATTTTATTTGCTCCCTGGCTTTGTGATGGGACTGGAGCTGAGTGAGGACGCTCATCACTGAAGTGTAAAGTGTAAACAGCTCCTTTACATCTCCTCTCTGGCATAGCCACATAAGGAAAAAGGTGCTTCAGTAAGGCGTCATCATCTGCACAGTAGGAGGACTTTGCCATCACATAGATTTTGCCAATGAGTGGCCTGCAAATGATTTTAGACTTGCAGCTTTAGAAAGGTTAAATGGTATTTTTTAAGAAAAACGACTGAAAAATGTTAGGGTCAAGGACATGCCTAGTTCTGTGAATGCATGTGTGTGTCCGTAGTTTTGAACAAATATGAGTACTTTGTTTCCTGAGTACTCCCAGTCTACTAAATGCTGATCAGACAGTATATTAATGAACTGTTCTGTATTTCAGAGGATAATGATGCATGTTGAAACCCCAAACCTGTTCGCAAATCCCTGTATAACAAGCTGTAGTAATAATTTCCAAATATTATAGTAAAATCTCATATCAAATACTATTACTCTTAAACCTCAAAGATAGCTTTAGTTTTGGTTTACGAGCAGTTGTATGTGACCTGTCTATGGACTTCTGTTAACCTGTTAACTTAGATAAGCTGCTTCTTACTTGTTGAAATTCTGAGTAGTCCTTTATGTTGAGGGAGCCTTAAATAAATCTGTGTACCTCAGGTCAGGGATTAAGACTTTTTAATGGCACCATCCCCATGGAATTTTATGGCTGTTTTCTTTAAAAGTGTGAGAGTCTTTGCAAGCATCTTGAAATATCCATAGATAGTCCAAGTTAGAGGTACAAGTTCTGTGTCTGTTGTCCTGGCCAAGTCCTATGGAAAACATGGAAGACTGTCCTCTGATGATCCTCTGGAACATTGTCTCACCATGTGGGGTTTAATTGTGTAGAAGATATTGTGGCTAACCTGAGCTTTCCTGTTGAAGATGTGATCTAAGATGAGATAGAAATGATTTTGCAGTAATTACTGGGAGATCTTGGCTAAGATCTGCAGAGTTGTTTAGGTATCTAACTCTATTTGATATATGGTGGTTTGTAAAGTTAAACATGTCTGTGGGAGCAGGGTGTAGTACTTAATCAAGCTGGTAGTTACACTGCTGGATAGAAACAGATAATGCCATTAAGTGAGCCTTAAGGAGGTGGTATGCTAGTTCAAAACTACCTGGCATCAATTAAACAAGGGTTTTAAAGGCAGTAGCGTTAACTGTGAGCTTACCTGGAACTGTGGAATCTTGAAGTCTTGGCCAGGGATCTCACAATTTTGTTTTATAAAGAGAAAATTTGAAGGAAAGAGTTGATGCTGTTTGGACATATAGATATGCTATTTTAATGGTATAATTTTGGGTATAGTGAAAGCTGATGTGATAAATGCTTTGGAGAGGAAATCACCATGCCAGCCTGTGCTAACAACAGTTGAACTGTCAGCATGAGTTTTTTATACTGGAAATAGGAAAGAATAGTTACTTTTAGAGACTGAACATAACAAGTTTTGTGAATCAACAGAAAAATGAATTAAGACTGTATGTAGTGTGGTTTAATTTTGAGACTGATTATGTGGAGTGCTAGTGGGGAGAAGGCAGAGCTTCTGAAACAGTGCTTTTCAGGGCAATAATTGAAGGCAGGAGGGGAAGATCAAGGAAGCCATTAGGAGTGTTTCTTAACTGGGGAAAGAATTTCGTGGTTTCTTTTTAGAGAACGTGCAGAATCCTTTTTTTTAATTTCTTTTGTTCCCCCGTCCCCACTGTCTAGGGTATTGCCTGTGCTATCAAAAATGAATAATAAAAATGTGAATCAACAAGAAGTCTCAAGTTATTCCATCATGTTTCTTTTCATAATCGTTCTGTATGATTCTTATTTTCTTGTATCAGATTAAATAATTAATAAATATCAAAGAACTAAAAAAAAAATTTTCCTTTCCTCTCCCCCCATCAGCCTTCCCCGTTGCTTTCTAACCCTTCCTGAAATTGCGGAGGAAGAGTTAATAATGGAACTAGCTCTGGTGCGTGTTACCTACCTATTCTCACTTCTTCTTCACACTTTAAAACCCTTCACAGGGGATTTTAGAATGGGAAAATGCTAAATCAGCTCTTTCCCTGTCCTTGGCTTCTGAGCTTTTTTTTTTTTTGTCATTGTGCTATGGAAAAAAGGATCAGACTCCAAACCTTTAAGCAGTAGCTGCATTTGGAAATAATCTAAAGTAAAGAGATGTCTTTGTGCAATAAGGAACATCATTCTTCCCCTTTGTGATCTGAAATGACAGATTATTGCCCCTTGACAGTAAATTTGAAATCAGATAACTGAGACTCACTGGATGATTTTTATCTCCAGAGTCCATGTAAATTTGTCGCATGCTCTGTGTTGTGCTTAGTGCTTGTAATAGTACGGCACAGCTCAGAGTTATATCCAGCCATTGGTGAATGACTCGAAGAGCTGGCATTTTATGTTACCAGAGAGGAAAAGAGCCTAATTAGATTTAAAAATTCCTAGTTTTTTCTAATTGATATTACTATTTTAAACAGAAATTGTTCTCCTTTTCAGCATAACTTTCTACAGTTTTGTTTAGATTGTGCGTACAATGTGAATGGTTCTAGATGTAAGTTAAAATACATATAATGAAGAGGGCAAGCTTCCTCCTCCTTACTGTTCTCCCCCTCCAACCAGGTTTGTACTTCGAGTTATGAATACAGTGTAAAGACTCTGGAAAAGAAGCTGTTGGCATTGATATCCCTTTTGTCATATTTTATCTTTATTTTTTATTAAGACATGCTATGGAGAGGAAACAAACGTTTTTAGGCTTTGGCTAAATAAGTGTATTGGAGATAGTTATGGCTGCTGTGTCTCATCCACTGAATTCAGAGATAGTAACACTTTTTGGTACATTTGAGGTGCAAAGTTTATCACACACATTAAAAAAAAGCAGAAAGGAAAGCAGTTCCAGCTTTCTGGATGTTTTAGATTGTTTCTGAAATTTTGCTAGGAAGAAATCTGTTTTATGAAGAATTAGTTTCCTTTTAAATTGATACTGTATAACTTCTGAAATCTTTATTTGAATCTCTTGCATTATGCAGTGTCCTACAGTATTTGGTACTTTATATGCGACTGTAAACTAGCAAATCTCGCATTCAGATTTAAAGATTTCCTGTTATAGTCTAAATTATAATCAAAATTGCACAAAACTGATTAGAGTACAAGCCAAAATGTACTTCCCAATCTCAAAAACATGATTTAAAGCTATTTGAAGATGAAGTTTCAGACACTGGCCCTCCTTTGAAGACTTTCTTTTTTTTTAAACTAATATTTATTTACATTTCTGAGACAGGCACCAATCTAAACCTTCCTGAGAACACATACTAGAATATATTTTCACAGATTCTCCTGAATAGTTTACTGAGTGCCAATTGTAATAATTTCAGATGCTCAGGTGTTAAAACTGATCACATGCACATGAATGTTTGCACATTAAAAGAACAGAGAATGCATCCATTTTTAATGTTTTCCATATGTACCAGAAGGAGGGAAATTGAAAGATGT
>JAWWES010000081.1:132237437-132300926 GCA_035583135.1 Lophotriccus pileatus
GCACATTAAAAGAACAGAGAATGCATCCATTTTTAATGTTTTCCATATGTACCAGAAGGAGGGAAATTGAAAGATGTGATTTTTTTATACCTATTTGTAGTAACATGTACTACAAACACTCTAAATATCTGTCTAGTATATATATCATCAAAAATATTCACAAACAACCACTCGAACTTTCTATCATATCATTTAAAACATTCTTTTTAGGTCACCTGTTAGTTTTATGAATTCTCAGTAAGTGAACTAGGACAGATGCTCAGCCAAGAACAAACAAAAAAAGGCACACCTGAAGACTTAGTCCTGAAGCCCGATGCGTAGTTTTCAGAGGCTATAGTGTGGTTTACTGACAACCATGAAATCCTACTGTACTTAGCACAGATATAGTTCATGTCATCTTCATAATGGTGTACTTTATCAATGTATATAAATGTATATAAATTCAGTTTTAATACAGAAAAAAATCAAGTCTCTTTTTTTTCTGTACAAAATTCCCATGTTTGAAAAGCATAATGTAGAGAATGGGTATTCTTTAGTTCTTATAATTATGAATTTAATTGCTAAGTCATGCCTAGCTGTATCTCTTCAGTGAAGTCCTGCACCCATGTGAGCCACATCCCCCTCCCCACCCCAGTCTTCATCCTGAATTTAATGAGGCTTTTAAGTCAAGTTAGAGGGTCTTCTGAAATTTTAGATTATAATTGAACTTGTCTAACTCAGGTAATAGCCTGGCTTGCCCTGCGGAATGGCTACAAGGTATCTTCACTCAAATAACTACTCCTCAAATACTTGTCCAGACACTGAGCTAGGGAAAAATTTATGGGTGTTCATTTATGACCATACACAAAGCAACAGGACATCTCATTGCCACCTGCAAAAAAAGACTCATGGTGCTGTTGGCTCAACAAGGTCCTGACTTAGGATTTCAGTTGCACTTAAATAATATGTGTTTCTAAAGCAGTGATAACTTGGACATAGATAACTAAAGGTGGTAGTTGAGACAAATCCTATAGGTGCTCCTTTTCTCCCAGCAGACTCTTGACTGTAGCCCTCTTTGTAAGTGAAAAAGGAAGATTAATAGGGAAAAGAGGTCTTCTTCAAGAAGAAGGCATCATCCTATTATTGCCACTAGAAATAGCATCTTCCAAGCACTGAAAAGTGGATTTGGAGATTGGGGTGCTATGTAAAACAGCAAATGTTCCTGAGGTCCGAGAGCAAGATCTAAGGGACAACTGAAACAACTTTGTGGCCTGCTGAAGCTGGTGACCCAGAAGGCTCTTTATGGCAGATGTCTCTTGGCCTTTCTTGTTCTTTTGAATGTACTTCCCTACTGCTACATTTTGCAAAAGAAGATGCAGAGTGGAATGTAGTGGGGTGGGGTTTATAGAGAACAGAGTCGAGTGGGGGCTCTTGAGGTATAACAGGAAGGATTTGACCCTATTGGCACACACCGTATTCAGACTTGTGTGAAATAATTATTGTGCAGTCTGGGTGGCATTATATTTTCTGTGTTTCTACATTGGATGCATCTTATAAATCATTACTAGACCACCTCAGCAGTTGTAGCTACCTTGTTTTTCATTTTACCTTGCTCTGTGACTTGCTTTGGCTCAGGAGAAACCAACTGGGATCTGACAGTGCTGTGGGGACACACTTTTCTTTTCATGATTCAGAGGTCTGCAGCAACTCAGTAAAAAATAAAAGAATCCTTATATAAGCAAATAAAATGTGAATTGAATACAAGCTTCCTGATTTATCTAAAGGCATTCACTAAAAGTACTTCATTTCTTTTAGTGCTGCAATAAAATAATTTTACAGTTAGTAGCATATAACTTACAGGAGTGACAAATTTGGTACTTAAAAAATATTTAGGTTAAAAAAACCTGTCACTTCTAGTAAGTCATTTTTAGAGTGTAATCACTTTAATTCTCCTCTCTAATTTTATCACCAGGAGACAAGCTCTGAGCCCCCTAACCTCCTGTAAAAATCTTTGTGCTGCTGCTTGTGGTGGCTCCCAGTCAGAGCGACAGAATGGGGATCGAGGCTGGCATGGCTGATCTAGAAACGAGGCAAACATGTCTTAGTATCTAGCTGCCTAAGCAGTAGATAAACATCGTTAATGTCAGGTCACTTGAAGTCTAAGTTTAACACAAAACCGTAACTTGTCAGAAAATACAGCATGAAACTTATGAGATGTTCTACTTGGACTGGGAAAACAGTAAGCATGTGGTGTCAGTAATGTTGCATTGGCATAGCTATTGATTTAAAGACTTGTTTACAACCCTGCAGAAGACAGGCTATTCAAGCTATACTGAGGGTGTCTCTTCTCTTAGAGTGGTCTAATGTAGTCACAGCACAGCAATGAATGGCTTCCATTTCAGTGTTATGGATTACTGTCACTGAGGCAATAGCAGCCTGTGAATAGGGGAGGACAGAGTCTTAGTTCCAGCATCACTGGAGTCCCAAACCAACATGTCCTGCTTCTCTTTTTGATTTTCTTCCTGAAAATCCCTGCCATGATTTTCAGGCATTAAGAAGCTACCAAAACTGAGAAGCTTATTCATCCACAAATATGTTTCTTTGGGTTTGATACATTTCTGGGGTTAATAATTTGATATTTTATTGGAAACTTCATGAGAAAACTCACCGTGTGCTGGGAAAAAATATGTAGGAAGTAAAAAGAACAGAATAAGTTGAGACAATTTTATATTCGATAGAATCATGCAATGGTTAGGATTGGAAGGGACCTTAAAGATCATCTAGTTCCAACCTCCTTGCCATAGGCAAGAACACCTTCCACTAGACAAGGTTTCTCAAAAACCCATCCAGCCTGGCTTTGAGTACTACTAAGGATGGGGCATGCATGGCTTCTCTGGGCCACCTCTTCGAGTGCAACACCACCTTCACACTACAAAATGACTCTTGGTTCATATCTCAAGAAAATTATTTTTTCTATTTTTTTAAACACCCTTTCTTCCCGTCTTTCATTTTATTAGTGTTGGCTTTTGTAGTCCCAAGTTTAGGTCACCTAGTTAGGAAGGGAAGGAGCTGTATTCGTGTTTGTATTTCCAGAATTAATTCTATTTTGAATTAACTGATTCTCCATTCTTTCTAGTCATCCAGGAGCTTCTGTCCTCATAGATGTTACAGCATTTCAAAGCTGATGAGGAATGGGTTCATAGCGACGTTGGTCAGCTCCATCATTATCCTTGGATGCAGCCCATCTGGTCCCACGGGCATGTGTATGTCCAATTTGCTTAAGTGTTCCCTTAGTTAATCCTCCAGTCCTGTGGATGGTGCTGTAGACTACTATTGCTAAGCTCAGGAACCTGGGAAGCCGGATGGAACACCTGAGAATCCAAAACTGAACCAAAGTAGGCAGTTAGGGCCACGGCCTTTTTGATGTCAGTAACATCTACCCACTGTCACCACTGAGTATTGCTGGACTTTAAAAAGGCTTTCCACAGTGCATTCTCATAAACATATTGGTGAAATATGAATTTATGGATAGATTAAAACGTGGGTGAAAGGTCACTGTCATCTCTGTCCCACTGGGTGCCAAGACCATGTTTTGTGGGATTTTTTCATTCTAATTTTCCTGCATGTGTTTCTGCTGAAGTATATTTTGCTGCCCTTCAAATATTTCCCTGTTTGAAACTCTGAGTAAGAACAGCATTACAAGAAATGTATAGATAGTCCTTTTAATTTTGTCTTATCTAAATATAGTAATCTCTAAGTTAGTTTAAGGTAGTCTTTAGTCAATGAAGCTAGATAAGCACCTTTACTCTTTCCCTTTCAAGATAGTTATCTACAAGAAAGGGGATAATTTTACCTCTTGGAATACCTCTGTCTCAGTTTGCTGCAGACAGAACCTGGATGTATTTCTTGTACTTGACATCAAGTTTTTAGGCAGCTGAAGTCAGTTTTGAACTGTTAACTGCAGTTTAAACAGCTAAATTTTTAATTTTGCTCATAATTCATATAAAATACATGCTCAAATTCTCTCCTGAATTGACTTGCTTCCTCAGTTATGTCAGGGTAATAACTGTAAGGTTTCCTATTTGATATTTCTTGATAATAGTTACACTGTTATTTCTGTTTAATTTACAGGATCTTGAAATAAGATTAGTTAAATACAAGAAAAGATAATTGGGGCCAAATTCTGCTCCTCGGACTTCAAAACTAACTAATATATTTGAATGTATGTTTAACATTTTTGTTTCATATAAAATATATTTGAAAGCACACTGAGTGGCCAACTCCAATATCAGGAAACACTTTTAACAAAGTCATCCTTGTTCTGAGAGTGCAGATAAACACTGCCTACACGCTTTTGAACAGTTTTTAGGGAGGTTATTTTTGGAGAATTTATAAAGCAGAAAGAAAATGAAAAGTCATAAGACTTCTTTCAGTGAAAAAAAAGAAAAAAAAGAAGTTACAAATACCTCTAGGGTTAAAGTTTCTTAAATCTTATTTTCTTCTTCTGCACAGAACTGCTTCATGACCAACTAAGTCGCATAGAGGGAACAATTTCTCAAAATTTGAATAGCAAAGTTCTTTCTACCTAGCTTAAAATGTCTACAGCTTGAATTCTTTTTTTTTTTTTTCTCTGCACACACTGAGCAATGCAATTACAGTTACAGTGTTTGAGGATGGTAGGTTATCAAAACTCTGGAAATCACATTCACATCCATAGTATATCTAAAGGAAAATAAAACATTAGGTACATTTTTTGCACATTTACATCCCACTCTGTGTGAATGCATCATTCACTAGGGCTTTTGGGGCTATGTAGTTAATGTTTATAATGATATTTTGTTTATTACAAAAACAGTTGTGCACCTTGAGCGTCGGTGGAAGTAACAAGCCATCAGGAACACAGGACATGGCTATTTCCACAGCTTTTATATCTTGGGATCCCCATTCAGCTAAAACAACCACAGAAAGATCCTGATATGAAAAGAATGAATTGGTTTAATGTTGAACCTTTGATGATGCTGTCTCCGTAGGGCTTAAAAATGTGAAGTAGAACATATTTCCGAAATCCATGACAAGTGGCCAAGTCAGAGGCTCTAGGGAATGACATCCAGTGAGCTATTTCCATTCTGACATTAATTTAATGTACAATGTAGTCCACTTTTCTATATATTGGATGCTGTGTGATTATGTTAGTCTCATTTTCTCCTGGAGCTTCTTGTATTAAGTTGTATAAATCATGAGAGCACAGTAACCCTGAGTCACTTACAGTTCTGCTTGTTCACAAAATTTGTTACAGGTAACCACAAGCTGTATGATCACGTACTTTAGGGGTTGTCCTGGAAAGATGTAGGAGAGAATTTTTTGCTGTGTCTGTGGTTTGCCTTAAATGTAAAGGCACTTCATTAGGCTGATGTGAATAGCAAGCTAATGCTTCATGGTCTGTTAAAAACTTGAATTTGAGGGAGTCTTAAATGAGGTTAGTCTGTTCTTCAATCTTTCTGATGCTTTTGCAGAGAAAAAAGAAGGAAAACTTAAAAGTGTCATGTTAGTGTTTGATATTATTCCTGTCATGTCCCTTCTCTTAGGGTGGTTTTTTCAACTTGACATCAGTGCATTGATAAATGTAAGTTCTGCTTTAATAACAGACACATATGCAACTGTTTGTGCATTTTTAAGTGGCCAAACCCCTCATTCACCACATGTAGACTATTTGAAACTAAGTCTACTAAGTAAAACATGTAGGCAAATGAGAAATTCATAAAGTGTATAAATTACAAGACTAGGAGAAAACATCCAGTTTGACAACCCATAAAGAAAAAGGTATATTTTAGGGCAGAATTAGTTACAGCTTGAAGCACAGCATATGTTTAAAACAATACTTTACCCTGTAATACTTCAGGTTGGAAGGGACCTCAGGGCATCTCTGGTCTAGCCTCCTGCTTAAAGCATGGTTGGCTCTGACATCACACCAGGAGGATGGGGCCTTTATCCTGTTGGATCTTGAAAATCTCCAAGGATGGAGAATGGATGGGCTTTTGGGACAACCTATTCCAATGCTTTGCCATCCTGATGATAAAAAGTGTCTTCCCATATCCATTCTGAATATTTCTTGTTCAAATTCATGTTAGTGTTTCTTGTCCTCCTGGCATGCATCAGTTAAAAGCCTGCTTCCAGCTTCTTGATTACCTCCTCTTAACAGCAAGGGTGCTCTTCATTTCCCCTTGAAGTCTTCTCTTATTTAGACTGAACAAGTCTAGTTGCCTCCGTCTTCTGCAGGGTAAGGGCTTCAGCCATCTTGACCATCTAGATAGTCTTTTGTTTGACTGCTTCAGTTTTTCAGCATCTTAAAAACTAATTCCCAGTGCTGTGATATAGTACTCCAGATGTGGTCTAACAAACAGAGGGTGGTAATCACCTTTCTTGGTCTACTGGCTGTGCTCCTGTTAATACAGCCCAGGTAGCTGTTGACCTTCTTTTCTGCCAGGGCATACTGTTGGGTCATTTTCAGCTTTCTGTCAACAAACGCCCCCAGGATTTTCCAGCAGATCTGTTCCCCAGTCAGGCAGTGCCTGTACTACTGCAAGGGTTCCTCCCTTCCCAAACCCAGCACATTGTGTTTGTCCTCATTGAGTTTCATGAAGTTCCTGAAAGCCTGTTCCTCCCAGTTATCTAGACAGCTCTGAATGACAGGGCTGCCTCTGCATGGGTTCCCTCCCAATTTGACATCATCTGCAAATTTGGTGACACTGCATACCAGCCATTTCTCCAGGTCATTGATGAAGACATTAAACAACATTGTTCGTAGCATAGTCCCCTTCTTATCAAACTCCAGGATTCCCTAGAAACCAGTATCAGCTGAGCCCAGCTACCACAGAATCCTGGAGTCGGAGTGGTTAGGGTCACATAATCCAACCCTCCTGCTCAAGCAGGGATACCTAGAACCAATTGCCCAGTATTGTGTCCAGACAGCTTTTGAACATTTCCAAGGACGGAGACTGCGCAACTTCTCTGTGCAACCTGGGTCAATCACCCCACAGTGAAAAAGTGTTTCCTGATGTTCAGAGGGAACCTCCTGAGCTTCGATTTGTGCCCACTGCTTCTGATCTGGTAACAGCCTAGCTCCATCTTCTTTACATCATCCCTTCAAGTTCTTGTATGCATGGATGAGATTTGCCCTGAGTTTTCACTTCTCTAGGTTAAACAGTCCCAGCTTTCTCAACCAGTCCTCATTTGAGAGATGCTCCAGTTCTTTAATTATCTTTGTAGCCCTTCAGTGGACTGTCTTCACTATGTTCATGTCTGTCTGTACAGGGAAGCCCAGAACTGGGCACAGTATTCCAGATGTGGCCTTACCAGTGCTGAGTAGAGAAATTTAAATTTTGAATTTAGATTTCCTATAAATATCTATTGTATTCTTGATAGTTTAATTTGATATTGGAGAATTCTTTTAAAAAATGCCCAGCCTATCTCACTAAATTTGCCTCTTGCAGTTTTTAGCCATTTTAATATGCAATAACATCTTGGCTGTATCTTTTGTTGCTTGATCAAGAACACTATCATATATTTATTTTCATCTTTTATATATGTGTATGTCCAAATCAAACCACAGCATTCTTTATGATAATCTGAGGAGATTTAATTTCTAATCTCTTTTACTATAAGACATCTTTTCCAGCCATTTAATTAATTTATTGTATTTCCAATAAACCTCCTTAAAGTTTTCAGGTTGTTTTTTTTTTCCTGGGAACTAGAGAAAGAGAACTGCTCACAGAATTATGGTAAAGCAGTGCCAGCACATCTTCCCCCTTTAATATAACCTTTCCACTGCAGCACAATGTATTTCCATTGCTACTGTTCAGTAGCACTCACTACTGTGCATTTCCACTTTTCGGCTGCAGTGTTCAATTGGGAAATCCTGTTCAGCTGATAAGAGGCCCGAATTCCCAAACATTTTTTCGTAGCCAGTGCTTCTCAGAAGTGAGTCCCCTGCCCTGTGGGTATGTCCTGCATTGTTTGGTCCCGTGGGCACTTTGTTTTTCTCTATTACCACACACAGGCAGTGAGTCCAGATTTGCCAGCTAATTATGCTGTCCTGTACCAGCCTTCTTCATTATTTAGTCCTCTCCAATTGTTTTCTTTTCCTCAGCTTTTATCATTAAATGATTTGATTCTTTTTTCTAATTCATTCATAATTATGTTAAGTACTACAATCAAGAACCAGTGCTTTCCCAGCTTCTCTAGAAATATATCCACTCAGTGACCAGCTGAGTGGATATATTTGTAATTTTTCCAGTTTCTACTAAGCTTTATTTTTTGACTAGTGGTGTCTTACCCCTAATTAAAATGGATTGTATTAAGTCAAACATTGCAGAAAAGTAAATGTAACAAGTGGTGGCAAATGATTTTATCAGTTAAACATGACTTGCTTAATAGAAAACATAAAGTTAGTATTTTAATATGTTTTTCCCAATCATATGTTGATTGGCAATAATTTTATTACTTTTATTTAATGCCTTATTAATTAGTTGTATATCATTTGTTCAAACTGCTTTGTCATGTATCAATATCAGACTGACAGGTCTGTTATCCAGGCCATTCTCTTCCTGATTTTAAAGTATTGGCACAACATTATCCCTCTTTGGAACAGTTGTAAGAATGAGTCCTATGGTGACAAGGAAATAATCTCTTTTAAAGTAAATCTTTGAAAAACAGCAAATAGAATTAATAGAAGAAAACATTTTACAGTAAAAAAGGACATACGAAGAAATATTATAAATTGACAACATTCACAAACATGGTAAAATGCATCAGAATTGTTAAGAAAATAGTTGAACAGATGAATAAAGTAATTGATTTTATTAACCTAACCTACAATTCCGCTTGTATTCAAGGAAAGAGGGTGAATAAAGTATATGGAATGAAAAGTCCAGAAACTGGTAAGGCCACATAGGGAGTGCCTCACTGCTTTAGGGAACAGTTATTCAGAAAGTAGCCTTTCCCAAGCCAGTAAAACTCATATGTCCACAATGGTTCTGTCTATTTTCTAGATGAAGGAAGTATCATATATGATAAACACACATCTCTAATAAAGAGACCTAATGCAATATATATTGGATATTTAAATTCTGAATTACATATTAGTAAAGAAGAAATCTGATATCTGTATTTAATAAAACATCTGATCCTCAGGAAACCATACTCCCAAACTGATTGATTCAAACTGCCTTATATGTGGGCACAATCACTTGGAGTGAATCTGGCTTAAGAATCATTAATAAAAAATTTTCATAAAATAATAGAGTACTGAATTTTTAGGGCACCATCTGGCAGTGTTGTAAAGCGACCTGCTCTTGGTAGGGATTTATTTATTTTTTCCTTTACTCAATAACTTCATTATTTGATTAAGGTTATTAAAATAATACTAAGTTGGGAAAGAGTTTCAGAAACCTCTAGGAAAAAAAGTGTATGCTTCTTTTGATTGCCTAAAACCTACTCAGGAATTAAAATCTTCATCTGACATTGCAGTGAGACTAAACCAGTTACATACTAGGTTTCATATGCCTCTGTAGCAGACAAATACTGAAAACAATTTGAAAGAAAATAAAAAAAGAAAAAAAAGAATTATAGTAATTGCAGACTGTAGGAGACAAATTGTTAGAAAATGTTAAAAAGTTTCATACACTGAATTTGCAGAAGAAATGTCTTAAGGGTCTACTGGACAGCTGTGAACTAATTAGAACTGTATCTGACTGTGACAGTGTCCAGTAATGGACGAACTGGGATAGATAAGCAGGTGGCAGACAGACAGCCGTGTTTCCCCATTATACCTACCTGGCTCCTGCAGTCTGCAGCTTCCCTGATCAGAAGTTACATCTTTACATTTACATTTGATAGTCTTGATGAACTTTGCTTGCATGAATTTCTGTTATTGCTATAGCTTTGGCCTTCAGACTTTTGCCCTGCTGCTGGGTAGAAAAATAACTATATTTTGGTGTATTTTATATCTGCTGTTTGAATATTTCATGTGGTGATCTCTGGTTCCTTAAGTGGAGGATTGTTTATTACTACAGTTGCTTGATCGTGCTTTTACATACCTCTACCTTATCACCTCTATTACTTTTGCATCCCTACAGAAGGCTCACAGTGCTTTGGAAAAACTCTGAGAACTAAAAAATCAAAATATTTTATTTACTTCAAAAGTAAGGTACATTAAAAGGCAAAAAAATGAAACAAACTTTGTAGCTGTAGAGCTGAACATTGTTATATTTTTTTAATATACATTTTTCATACAAAATTATAGGAAAAAAAAACTATTAAATTCATACCTAGAAAGGTCCAGGACAGCAGGCATGGTCTGTAGTTAAGCAAATTGCAGTATGTGCCTCTGCAGTCTACACAGTGATATGAACAGTGCTGTCTATTGTAACTTAAAGTTTGAATCTACTGATACCGCAATTTGAAGATGATTGGAAAACAGTCAAGTTGCAAGATTATGTTGTCAGAGAAACTGAAAAGATTGATCTGGTTATGGGTCCCCGTAGTGGACAAGGTAGTATTTCCCCTGGCAGCTTTTTGTGTAGGGTTGAGTCTCTCCTGGTGTAGGTGTTGTGTATGTTGGGGGGGCCTCAGCGCTTCCAGCCACTTTGTTCTTTCACAGATCTTGCCCCTCAGAAGTTTTACATTCCTTGAAAGCTGAAGGAGTTCCTCGATGGTTGCTGTTGTCAGGGATTTATGCCTAAGAATGAATTTTTCTTCAGTGCAGATCTGCTTTCTAACTTGTGTTGATTTTGATCAAGTATTTTTATATGGTTTCATTTAAAATGTTTTTACCTTTTCAGCAATCAAATATTTCCAAAGTGAATTTTTTTTTTCATTCAGACAGTTCTTCAGTACGTATGGTTCTTTGCCCCTAATTAATATGATGGCTTGTATTTTTTCTTAGTTCTAAGAACTGAGAAAAACTGTTCCCCTCATAAGGTAAAGGGCCTTTTCTAGTTACCCTAGGAATGGCTGTGTGAAGAATTGCAGTAGTGGCTCCTGTGACTCCTTTGTGACTCTTCAAAAGCAAAACCTTCTTCCTGTTTACCCTGCCAACTGCTTTCCAGATGCTGAGTTGCAAATGCAGGTATACAGGAGCTTAAATATCCCCCAGACTAAACTGCAGACTGGAAAATCAGTGTCTGCCAAAGACACAGGTGAGCTGGGAGAGACCTTGCTGATCGTATTGCTTAGAAATTATGTAAGTTTTGTATGTGTCTAATGTGCTTACCTTACATAGGATTTTTCTGCAAAAATATATTCATTTCAAAGCAAAGTATTGTGGAATCTGTGCTTGGAGCATAGGGCAGAACAGGTGTCATTTGACGATGAAGCAGGAAGGATGGGTTCCTTCTCTCACTGCACAGTCATGCTTTTCCAGGCTGTGTTACCTACTCAGCTGGGCTCTCACTACTTGTCCTCAGGATCAGGTGTTCTCTGGGGAGTGCTGAGAGGCATGCAGTACCTCCTGTGGTCCCTTTACAACCACAAAAATCATTAAAGGTTGCAGTTGGACCATGTAGTCCTTTCCTGTGGGAGTTTTCCATTTTCCCCTCATCCGTCTAAGGACAATGTGAGGATTCTTGGAAAGCAATTCTTGCAGAAATCTTACTACCCGTGTTGCTTTTTGTAGAAAGAAATAAGTGGGAATTTTTCCTTGGCGTTTTATTTGATTATAGTAAAGGTGCAGCGGTATTTGCTTTGTGTTATCCTGTGCAAGTGTTTATTAATCTAAATAATGGAACTTCAGTTATCAGAAAATTCTTGTGCCTGTTTAAAACGCTGAAGAAAGTATGAAGTCAGTAGATGCTAATTTTGGAGGAGAACTCTGTGAAGATTTCTACCTTACCTTAGCTCAAAAATTGTCAGTTTTACTATTATTTCCATAATAGAAAGTGTCTACAGAACTATTATATATCCTATTGAATTGGTATGCAAGTTTGAATTCAGTTTTGTACTTGGAAAAGGGATCTTCCTGGCCTTTAAAATTAGTTTTTACAAGAGAATCAGTGTTAAATAATATTAATATCTGCCTTAAAATGGGTGGTAAGGATAGGTAAATAGAGGAAAACCAACCAAGTATAGATAAAATAAAACCTGATCAATATCTTATTGGCACTGTTGTGCCAGTCGTAACATGAATAAACAGATGAATATGTTAACAAATTGCAGTTAGGACTGTTGTGCAGGTGCAGTTCTGGAAAGGGATAGTCCTTTAGTTCTTTATTAATGTAAAAGTTTCTTATAATTTCTATTTCTTAAAAATTGTTTCCTCCACTTTTCAATACTCATTCTTATCATACTGAATATATTATTTGTATTTTTCATACATTTTATTAGGTAGTCTTTGCCATTTGTGGTTTTGATGTTTGTGTTTATGCTTTTTGTTATCGTTTGTTATTTCTCCTGTGTTTCCTTTTTCTGAGGTGGCTTTGCTTCTATTTTGAGTTTGGAAAAATGGCTACTTGACCAACTATTTCTGCATGCTTAAATTGCATCATATCTTTTTTTTACCCACAGAAGATCTTGTACTTAACCTGGCATTTCCTCACCTCTCGGTCAAAAACTGCATCATTTCATAGTGAGAAGAGTACATTAAAACACACAATAATAATAATAATAATAAATGTTAATCAAAAAACTGCATGTGTCTTTCTGATTGTGCCAGTGTTGTGGTATTCAATTATGCAATTTTCATTGGCATATTAATCATCTTTTCAACAAACAAGCCAGCGTTAATTAAAGCAAACCATGGATAAAGACATGTTGCCGGATCATCATTCCGTTTATCACAGCGCACAGGCTGGCCGTTAAGTAAATTCTGGACTGTGAGATGAATTTCAATGTTGGCTTCATCTTTTTTGTTGGAGTTTGAATGTAACTCATCTAACAACAACAAACTTCAGGCTTCACAAGAGAAAGATGAATTTATTTGTAATTAATGGCAAAAGAAGAAAGATAAAGTAGTTGCATGCTTCTAATGGGAATTAGAGTATTTCAAACTAAACCATTTCTGAAAATTTCTTCCCTCTTCCACTGCTCCCCTTCTTACCCTTCTTCAAGTGTCAGAGCCCTGAGAGCAAGGAATAATTGAACCCTCATCTATGTTTATAAATATAGGTTTCATTTTAACTTTGGAGTAATTAGTGAAATGACTGGCATTAAATATGCAATCTCTGCAAATAGAGAATACAAGACAATCTGTTTTACTGATACATGCAAAAAAGAGGTGGGAGAGGCATACACTTGTATTCTTGAAGTAAAAATAGCCAACAATTTTTTGATGAAGAGCAGTTGAATGATAATTTTTTCAGATACTGCCCTGAAAAACGGTTTTGGTGCTGCAAGTTTGTACAGTCAAGAACACTTGAATGTATTTATAAATCTGTTAAAATAAGTATTTGTGGGTTTTTCAAGGGTTTGTAAGACCATGAGCTTATGGAGGGAAGCACTGGATGCTACTATATGCATAGGTGCTGCTTAGCATAATAATACTGGTTATTGTGCTTTTTAAGAGTTATTATAGAGACTGTTGAGAGAGCAGCTGAAGGTTTCATTCTTCGGTTTTTTTACTTTGTATATTGTTTTATTTCAACAGAAATGAAGTTTAGTGCTTCTGAGGTGCAAAGTAGATGCTTCATCCAACAAAGACCACTGACATTGGCATAGAGGGGCTTGTTTCTGCCTGTTTCTCTCCTGAACTCTAGGCTGATGGGTTGTCTTCAGCACTATTTATCCTAAGTCCTTAAGTCTATATTCCTTCGAACATAGGTTTACAAAGGTTTTATTTTAACAGAAAAATTTTTTTTAGTATGCCTGGAAAAATGTATAGGAACACTGGTGGGATATATGGTCATGTCTTAAATCAACTTAAGAGAGTCTTGGACAATAGCAGTTAAAATTATGCCTTCTTGGATGCTCAGAGTAATCTGCCATTTTATCTACCTCTATCTTCTTATGTCTTTCTTTTAGTCAGTTCTGCTACTTTACATGAACTGTCTATATCTGTAATAAGAATACACATGCTTCCTAAGAAACACGGAGAAATTGATTTGGGAAGAACTGTTACTTAGCTAAATAACAATGGATTTGATGTAATTAGTTGTGATTGAGTTGGAGGGGGAAACAAGAAATTAGTAATACTAATTTAGTCTGCACAGTCCTGTGATGCCTCGGTTAGACTGTTTCTTCAACTTAGGATACTTTATATTCGTGCTACCTCAAATACCTCTATGCCACACAAAGAATATGCGAAGTAGACATACATTCAGAATGGTAAACCCCAGTTGCCAGGTTGGTACAAGAATTTAAGAAAGACAACCTATGGTAAAAAAAAAAAAAGAAAATCCGCCCTCTCTTAAGTTGCTGCATGTGTTGCTGATTTCATTTTAAGATTTGAGCTTACATAGGCTATCAAACTTGGTCATCCTGCACACACTTAGTTTGTTAAAACTGCTGGTAACAGTTTGTGATCTTCAAAGATCTCTTATTTGCACCAGCTTTGCTTCAGTGAAATCAGATCTGCAGTACAGGAACAGAGTTCAATACACCGTGACTCTTTTACAGTTCTTCTTTAAATATATCAAATCCTGTTTTAATTCATAACCTAAGCCTGTTAAAAATATAACACCATATGTCAGATGAGTAGGTTGTAAGGTATTGTAAAGTTATTCAATGTATGATACATTCAATTGTCTTTCACTGTGTTGTTTTTGTTTGGAAGTGCATGAGTCAGTTTAAATCTGCTTTATGGTATAAATCAATGAAATTAAGCTCATGGCTTACAATAGTTCAATTCTCATTTATAAAGTGTCTGAATATTATCTGTAGCTCTAATAGGATATTTTTAAGGAATTACAAAAGTTTCATACAGTTAAAATGGATTCTGGCTAAATCATTAAGTTGTTTCATAGATGGTTAGAGGTAAGCAATTGAAAATTAGGTCTATTTGAAGTACTTTAATGGGGTATAAGTGCATATGGCATCTCATGGACCTTGGAGCGTGAACCCAAGTCTTGGTCTTCAGTCATCTTGACTATGACATGCTTACTGACCCAGTTGCAAACAGGTATCTGCCTGTTGAAACAGAGTCTCCATGGCTGGATACGATAATGACTGCATCCTGGCACTCACTTGAATTGTACTGATTGCAAAAAACTTTCAATTTTGGTGTCATCTTGAAGTCTAAGGTAACCAACATAAATCTTCATCTGTCTTTAGTATACTGGATTATCAGAGAAAGTTTATGTTTATATTGCAGATCCCCATGGCTTTGAGAATCTCTCATCTGAAGCTTTGTACTAGGTAATACATGTACAAAACAGAAAGTAGAGTGGTATTTTGTATTTTCAGAATCCATTAATCCATGGAGTTCATTTTCGCATATCAGATCCATGAGCATTCTGAAACCTTCCTTGTCACTTTTGAGTGTTGTGAGAATGGAAGAGAAAAATAATTGAAAATGATGGTGGTGGTCAAAGCTCTAATTTGTGGTAAAAATGGGATAACTGTATAATGCTCTTACTGGTTTGTTGATAGAGGCCACTGGACTAAAATGCCATCTTGCACTTATTCCTAAGCAGGATCATACTACATTTTATTATGTACTACATTGTTATATTAACACTGACCAGTAAAGATCACTAAAACTGCTGATGAATCTTGAACTGCTGCAGTTCCTTTGTTTTTTTAACAAGAATCTGCACGTAGTTAATCAGCACTGCAATCAGTACTAAAGAAGTGATTCAATACAGTTGTCACTTATTAACAATTAAAGTAATTAACATCCATATCATATATTATAACAGTATCCTGTTCTAGGTCATACATAGCAATAAGAATCTGGTGTGCATGTATGGTTCAGAAGGACTATCAAGTTTGGAGATGCTTGTGGAAATGCCAACAGTTAAAGCTTTTAAAGGAACGTGTCTGATATTGTGTTACATAACATAGAAATATATGTAGTGTGAAATAGTTTTGAATCTTTCTGATAAAATGAGATAACAAAAACTTGTCCTAAGAATTTTATGAGTGTGTTACAAAAATAGGTGCACTACAAATATCATGTAAACTTCACCTTCTCATAGTATTAATAACTTGGAAAATAAGGCATGCCCATTTTTGGCATAATTTAAATTAGTTTATTAATTGAAAGCAGCAAGCAGTAAGTGCTTGTTAGATATCATCAATTGGTCACAGATGTGGAAATGTATCAGTTCCCTTTATAGAAGAGAAATTGTTACCTCATTTTGCTGAGAATAATTTTGGGGTGCAAATATAAATACTTTGTTATTCCTTTGCCAGAAACTCTTTGTATATTTGTGTAAACATCAAAATTAACATAAATAAATGAGTGCAAAATACAGGTAGATCACATTTGTGTTTTACAGTGCCTTCACATGTCACTGGCATATGCCTCCAAAAGGAGCATCAACTGCAAATAGTGTGTTTTCATCTCGCAGAGAGAGCTTATGCACTTCTACCTTTTGGATTATTCATTCATACAAAATGCAGGGAGAATAAGACACTTACAGTTTTTCATCATGGTTTCATCATATGTGTCAGAATAAAATACTGCACTGGTGCAGTTTTGCAGTGTATGTTTAAAAGGTAGAGTAAGAAGGAATGAAATAAGGGCTGTCATTTTTCACATATAAACAGAATTTCATCTTTCTCATTGGGAAGGAGGCGTTGTGCTTGAAAGTGCTGGGGACAGATGAAATTAGTCTTGACAGTTAGTGAGGAAAGAAATTTCATTTGCCATTCCCTTGCCCAGACAGTCTTTCCAACGGATGAAAGGTGCCTCCTGTGGGAGTGTTTCCATGCATAATTTCATCCACCTGTCCTGTTTGTAACACAGTTAGCTCGTGAGATCTTTGGGTGATAATATGGCACATTTTTCATTTTCATAGCAATGAGTGATGCCTGGCAAACAAAAAGGCAGTAAAATAGTCTTCAGAGAGAAAATAAACCCCTGATCCTCACAACCTTATAGAATGTGCAGTATACAAGCCCAGTACGGGGATATCACTGCTTCAGAGGAGTCTGGGCGCAGGCAGCTTTGGAGGGGCAGGACCCACCTCGGTTCAGTTGGGTTGAACATTATATGGAGCTGGACACATTCTTACAAATATCTCAAACATGCAGGAAGAATGCAAGAAATTCAGTGTGGTGTGGAAGGCTGGTTGGAGAAAGCTCATTGGGCTGAGGTGCAGTGCATCCTGCCTTCCTTTTTTCATACATTTAGAAAGATTTCCTGAAGCACCTTCGATTTAGGGTCTGGCAGCTAAAGCCTGAAGGACGATCTCATACTTGCTGCTATCCTGCTCTACATTCTTTCTGGATTAGTTCAGTAAAATTATACTCTGCTGTCTGTGTCATTTCTGTCTTTGCATATAAGTAACAAATACTCAGGTCTATTTTAAAATACTCTCATTTGGCACATAAGGGTGTACATACACCTTTTCTTTAGAGCTTTGAGGTTAAATTAGTGCTATCCCATTCTAGTACTAGCTTATGGGACTTCTTCACTCTAGAGCTGCAGCAATTTAAAGGCATAGTATGTTGTTTCACCCTCACAATACTCAGTACATCATACGTTGGCACTGGAATTAGAGATCCTCTAGGTCTTTATTTCTTGTGTAAGAACAGGTGATGTAAAATGTCTATAAGGATTGAAAAATATTTTCTTTTCTTTTTAATAGTGCTGTTTTGGTATTCAGACTGTTATTTTTGTCCACAAAAATACATTCTGTTTTTCCAGTATTCACAAAGAAAACTAAAAGGTAGAAATTATAAAGCAGGCACTAATTTTAAGTTGATTTGTTACTTCACTTCTTTTGAAGAAGGATTTGCACACATCCAGCTATGAGTATGTGATACCTTGCATCTACCTGCTCTCTTCTTAATAAATAACACTGCTTGATTACTGCTGGGTTTCCTAGAGAACCCTTACTTTGGTTTGTTAGAGTGCTAAGATGTGTCTTAGCAACAGAGCTGTTATTGCATTTGTAGGGTAGTACACAACAGCAAAACTAGGGGCAGACCCAGAGCAGTGTCATTTAGCAGGGTGTTCTTGTCCCAGTTACAAGGTGCTGAGTGTGGTAGGGTTGAAGTGTGTGGAAAGGGGGAGACTGCCAGGACTGCCTTACCTCTGCAAGCCTGGGGCAGCCGTCCTCAGCACCGTGCTGGAGTGCTCCCATGACCTGGTGTGCTCTGAGGGGAGAGTGCCACCAGGTGAGACCCTGCTGGGCTGGCCAGGATGCTGTTCTGGGCACTGCTGGGCAGCTCTCCCCCGTGGGGTGGCACAGGAGTAGTGGGAGCCAGTCACCCGTGGGAACGCTGGTATGGCCTGTGGGGCACAGGGGCCACAGAGCAGAAGCAGAAGCGGCCTGCAATTTGTAGAAGCTGATAAGAGGAGCGAGGCTGGTTTGCCACCACAGGAGCACCAGTTTACCCATGAGCTGTGCAGACCTCTGAGCTCAGCCATCACTTCAGCAGGGAAACGTCTCACTGCATGCTGCACAAAATCCCATCGGATAACACAAGAAGCCTTTTTAGGTGCTGTTAGAGCACCAGTCTGACCAGTAACATACAGTTCACTGAATCACTAATTCCAGTTGGGAAGTTATCTGCTGTCTCTAGCAGTGAAATCCTGACTGATAAGCGAAGAGGCTCATCTGCTGGTAGCAGAGCCTCCAGTTTATCAGTGTCTGACCAGCTCATAAATCAGACTAGTGTCTGTTTTTATTTTGTTTTATCAAAATTTATTTCTATCATTGTAACAGTTAATACTTTAATAAGAGAACTTAGCTGGGAACATTAGGAAGTTAGTTAGAGACATTTTGCAGGCGCTTTTTCCCTTGTCAGTGACAAGGTAAGGTAATCCTATACACAGGCTGCTATTGTGAGATGAGAAACTGGCCTCCTTCACTGCCAGAGACCAGATGCACCTCTCTCTATCCTAATCTGTAAACGACTTAAAGGAGCCTTATCTCGGGGCTCTTCTGCTTCATTTCATGCTTGATTTACTTTAATTTGTCTGATAGGGCACAAGGATTTGGAGACGGCCCATCTTTCTGCAGAAAATGTTCAGATTTTTTTTCCTTGGCATTGTTGTGTTGGGGGTTTTGACTTTTTTTTATGTGGAGGAAATCTTGCTCCAGTGCAGCAAGCTGCTTGAGTGTGTTTAGATTTAAGCTACCCCAGCAGAAAAGAGTTTGTGAAGTGGTATGATTGTGTGATGGGCCACATTTACATTGAAATCACATTATACGATATATCTGGACTCCTGAAGGGAGCAGTGCAGTGGAGCGCTTGTGCCCACAAGATACTTTGAAAGGGCTATATATAGTGGCAACAATTGATACGAGATTTTACAGGAGACTTTATAAATATGTAAATGGATGTTATCTGATTGGGTTCTTTGGCTACACATCTGTACCTCAAAGGAAGTGGAGCTGTGAGAACTACCAGGAAAACAGTAGTTTGCATTCTAAGTGAGGCTGAGAAATAGAAATGTCTCACAGGTTGACAGCAGGTCAGGGTGGAGGTGCTTTGCATACTTTGGAGGTAAGCCTCTTTGATGTGAAAGCGATCTCTTACTTCCACGAGAAAGATAGAATTACCACGAACAATTTTCATTTGTTTTATAACATGGCTTAGATCAGGAGCCATTGACCTTTAGCATTCCTTGTTATTTCTTTAAATTGCTTATGTGATATGGCACTGGAGGGAATTGCCTTTACGTTTTTTGCATTTTAAAAAATGTACTTTCAGTGACCCATGGGAGAGAAAATAAAGTCTTTGGTACATTGATCCCTTGATTAGTTATTTCCTAAATGAAAATGGAAATACTATTAAAGCAGTAATAATGCTATGTCTTAATAGTTGAGGAGTCAATAAATGACTCCCATGTGCTTCATTAAAGTTCTTAATGAAGCCATTTTTGATAGCTGAACTTTACATTATCTCTGCTTTAGTCAGATACTTTTTAGGGAGAAGGAAGCACTAATTTGATGGAAAATGGTTTTCTTGTTCACTCTAGTAACTATATTGCTAAAATCCTGTGTATCATAATATCTGTTTTATGGGGTCATGCAAAACCCATCAATTGTAAATATGGTTATTTGTAGCCATACACAGAGAATATATTTTTTTTCTGGGAATTCATGTATTTTATCTATTTATGTTACTGCATAATAAAATGTAGCATTTTTTCATCACAGTGTTATATTTGAACATTGCTATTTGCAGCATGTTCTGAGTATTTCTGTGCAGCCTCACTGCAGTGGCAGCCTCCTCTTTTCTTTAGACCCTTATTGCAGCAGTTCTTGGCCATTTAATTTCTCCCTCCTCGTTCTTGTGCTGGATTACCAGCCCTGACTGAACTCTTCATATTTTGACAGGAAGGATTTAGTCTCTGAGATGAACACACCATTTGGCAATGAGGTGAAAAAGGGTGTGAAAGGCCTGTGGGCTCCTCTTTTGCCTTTCATGAGCTCTTCTACAGCCAGTAGAGTGGATTCCATGAATGATCCCTTACGCAATATATATGAGAAAGGAAATGAGTAAGATCTTGCATGTCTTCCTAATGGGGTCTTCACCATGGTGAAAGTTGTTTCCCCGGATTACTTGGGCTATATTATATTTGTTGTGTTTTCACAGCTAAAAATAGTACTTATAGAGGCAAAGAAATCATAAACATCTTACAGCTATTCATTTTGTGTCATACCAAGCAAACAAAACTCTCTATTCTCTTCAGTTTTCAAAATGGATGGTATGAAAACCAGATGGTTTTTGAGACTTAAAAGCATAATATAAAAAATAAGAATATGGAGTTATTTCCTCTGTGACACTGAGCAGCTTCCTGATGCCTAAAATTTGATCCTGATTTTCCATTCCCCTATTCTGGTATGTAGGACCTGGTTTTTGCAGGTAAAGGGCTTCACTGGTCAGTTAGAAACATGTTGGAAGTAAAGTTCTAAAGTCAAGCCTAAACCAAGCTGCACAAAACTGAAAGACTTTAAATTAGGTTTGATAAATTGTTTTTATTAACTGTGAAAAAAGGCTAGTATTACCTTGATATACCAGGAAGATGTGATGCTTGATTCCCTTTTATGTTTCCAACATTTTGAAGTCTTCTGGTAGAAAACATTGTTAATACACATATTATTAGGTTAGCTATTATTAGGGCATAATCCAGCATGTGTGCATTTTAGTTGACTGTTAGATAAGTATCTAAATGTCCTAATAAAGGCAGTATATTGAAAGACATACATGTAAATTTCTATTTTAGCAATTAAATGTTTGTAGGCAAATGCTTCTCCCCCTAACATTTACTTTGTCTGAACACATTTACAGTATTGTAGAAGATTCTTTCCATTTCAATTTATAGAAACGTATTTTTGATCTAACTAATAATAATAACTGAGAAATAAATTAATAGAAATAATAAACAGAACTAAGAAAAGGGTAAAAAGGAAGCTCAGAAAAACATGAATTTCATCTAGAGGATGAAATTAACAATTAACAAATCAATTCCATGGAGAACAGTCCTTTTTTTCTGCTTTTTCCTTTTATCTTGTCCATAATATAAGCTATGTTGGAAATTGATAATAACATAAATTGAAATGGTCATTAAATTGGTTTTGAATTTTTGTATCAATACTACTCTATGATGCTTGCAATATAATCTCAAGGTCTCAGCAAACTGAGTCTGGAAGAGAAGGCTGAAGGTGCTGAGTATACCTACTCCACCTTTAGGTAGGTACTCGACATACAGTTGTTGTATAAAACCATCCTTCTCCATTTAGAAGAAGAAATTACTGACACCGTTTTAGAAAGTTTTAGAAAGCTAGAAAATTTTTTTTCTGAATAATGGTTCAGACTCTTATGCATTCTTAGTTAATGTCAATGGGAAGACATCTGATCAGTTGGCTTAGTTCAGTATATTTTATTAATGCATAAGTATTTATAGTAAATATGTTGAAAATATCACTAAGAAAGGAGGATAGATCTGGCTAACATGAAAATACTTTAAAAACACATAAATGGTGAATTAAAATTTTCATCAGATGGAAGTAGCTTCCGATATAAAATATTTTTCAAGGCTTTTTCTTTGAATCTCAGACTCTACTTATATTTATGGTTTCACTAAAACATTCAGGTAGAGAAATACCTGCCCTCATAAATCATTTGCAGATAATAGTGGTTCAGACGCTCTCTGTCCAAATTGATAATGGATATCTGATTCAAAAGAAATGTCTTGCTTCTCAAAAATTCTATGGAAGGTGGTAAAGCAAAAAAAAAACCCCAAAATCACAAAACAAAAACAAACAAACAAATAAACAAAAAAACAAAACAAAAAGAAAAACTAGACCAAAAAAATTGCAGACAACCAAACCAACCCTTTTTTTTAATTTCAGTGTCACTATTATCTGCAACATTAGTTGGCAACAGAGTGTACTACATCAGGATTGTTTGATTTGTGGTTTTATAGTTCAGACCACTTTCAGAAAGTTGAACTCATGCCTCATGTGCCTCAAAAATCAGATCTTTGCCAAATCAAAAAATATAAATATACTATAAATAGCAAAAGAAAACCCCTGCAGAAGTCACCCAGTTTGGAGAAGTATGGATTCCTTCCACCATACTGTTTTCCTGATAGAAATTGAAAGAAATTGAAAATGCAGCTGGTTCCTCTTCTCCTTCCCTTTTTTTTTTCAGATTTTTTTTTTTTTTTTTTAGTATAACCTACTAATTTATTTACAATTTGGGGGGAATATTTTTGTTTTGTTTTTCTGTGACATGTTTACTCTTGCTGACGTCTCTTCTTTGTTTTTGTACTTGTACGTTTATTCTGTGACTTGATGGATGTACGACAGGAGACAGCACAAATTCAAATGCTTAATTAGCACAAGAGACATTGAGTTTTGAGGATTTTTACCATACCTTATTCATATCACTGTTTTGGAATAGGTTTGGGCTAAGGTTGAACTTTGTGAATTTCCTTATTTGCCAATAATTTAGCTTCCAATGTGACACCCATAACTTCCAAAGATGCAGCAGTTGGGCAGGACCACACACAGGAGATGAGTAGTGTCACAATCCCAGGGGACTGGGAGAAGGAAGGCTGCTGGGAAGGGAGAGTGGAAGCATTGCTTGAACTGAGTGTTGTGCCTCTGTAGCACAGGTTGACTGCTATAGACAACAGTTATGCTGTAAATTCTTAGGACAACCAAGGACAAGTCTAGGATGTGGTCTGATAGTTTTAGTCTTCCTGGTGTTTGTGAATTCACTCTACAGTCTTTGTGTTAAAATGAGAGTTTTACTTCCATTGTGATTCAGATACAATGGTTACATATTTTGCTTATTTTGTCCTCCAGAGTCCCAAATCCCTATAGTTTTACACATCTCTCATGCATAACAAATTGAAACTATGTGTGTTGGTTTGCTGGAAATGAGTCACGCGATAAAATCATGAAGATTCCTTTGTGCTTTTATAACGACAAAACTCATATGAGCAGAGATGAAAAAGTAGGTGGAGCTCGCCTTGAAAGAGGTGCTCTAAATCCAAACAAGCTGTATGAAATGGCATTGTCACAAAGGAAAATTGAAAAATACGCAAAAGCAACTTCATGCTTCAGAAGTGTCTCTTTTGCAGGTAAATGTTGCTGTGCAGCCTAAAGCTTTAAGTACTGCGGGTCTCCTCATGGAGATACTCTGGGACATTTCAAAAAATCTTCTTTTCTCTTAAGTGCCTGTGTCCCAAAGCATCCTTATCATGGAGAGACTTTTAAAACTTTCTGATGGTTGGTATTTAAGGATTGACTCACAGATATTGACCCTTTCTTTCACAGAAAGGACACTACTGTAGAGAAAGATTTTAAGGTGGTGTAAATCAGCATAACACCTTCCATTTGCCTTAGCTTTGAACTAGCTATAACTGATTTGTACCAGCTGATGATTTAATTCTGTACCCAGAGAAATAGTGCTTAAGAATAAACTTGTTGAAGTAATGGTGTATGGACGAACAGAACATGACGCCATTCAAAAAGAACAATCCCATCCTGCAGTCTTGAATATTAAATATTCAGTAACAAGACAAATAGCCGTGTATGTTTCCTGGCAGGATTTTATTCCATTTTATGTCTGAGTAATTCCATTCACCTTCCTGGACTTTTGATTTGTATGAGTGAAAATGAGAAGTCTAGTTGTGTTCCTGGTGAAACTGCGACATTTTGACTGAGTTGGAGAAAAGGTCCGGTTTTGTGCTTATACTTGTGCTATTTTATAATTTGAGCATTTTCTCCTCATATAAAGTAATCTGCATTTATCAGACTATCTGCACAGCATAGGAAAAGTTAAATTTTTTCAGGTATTAAATTTGTAATTATTTCAATGATGGCTGAGAACTCTTGCCATTTGTTTAGGTGAGTGAATACCCACTGGAATTAAATTTATGAAATAATATCTCCTTCCTTACATAAAAGAAAAAAAACACTTTTTTCTTTTGATGACAGTCTTGCCAACCTGTTTCTATTTTGGGTGGTATCTTCCAGGTTTTCAGCTCATTCTTCACCTCAATGTTTGTTTGTTTTTCATAATAGAAATAGTTTCACCAAGTAATATTAGAAACTTTCTAAAATTATAGGGTGCTATCTTCTTCAACTATCTTTGCAATTATGATACGGAAATATTGCATCAGCAACTTTCTAAATATAGTATGCAGTGGTGACACAAGTTAATTGAACAGTTAGGAGATAATGCAGTATCATTGACACGATTTACTATGTAATTACCATTGTTTCCAGTGGAGTTATCATGTCGCTACCACCTAATATCATATGTTATTTCATGATAACTGTGAAATTAACTTATCATCCTGTTCTGAGAGACTCTGTTGGTCTTAGACCAAACCCTCTTCTCCAAAGTTAAATATAGGAACTGGATAATAGAGTGACCTGCCCACCAGCTTTGGAGTGTGGCAATTAAATCATAGGTCTCACAGTAAAGCTTTGAAAGAAACTTCATTCAAAATTCTGAATGGCTTAACTTCCAGATATTCTTTCTTGCTGTAAGCACCTATCCATCTGAATGAGTCTGGCACTGTTTCTACAACATGAGGAGAAATATTGTATAATTCAGCGAAACGTTTCAAATGTCTTACATTTAACATTGCCTTTTAATTTTTTGTGTGCAATGGGTAACAAAAATATTTATACACAATAGCTTACTAATTTATTTCTTAAGTTTCATAATTTTGTTACAGTCTGAGTTTTTGCATTCATTATTAGGCAATGATTTGGTTGGAATTCATCTCAGTGACTTATGAAAAGTTCCTAAAATATGGGAAAATCGGCAAAAACTTGAAGAACCATGGCAGTACCTGTTAATTTAAGTAGAAAGCAATTAGAAGTAAGAAAATAGAAATAAGCATTTTATTGTATTGTATATTGTATATTATGTATATCCTGTGTTTGTGCATCTAAAAATTTTCTTGAAGCAGTCAGTTTTGTTATAATTAGGCTTGTGTCAGTATTTTCTTAATTTTTCTTAGAATAAAATGTGGTACATTTCAATATAAATTAATAACATTTCCTTTTATTTTCCTTCTAAAGTTCTTGTTGTTCACATAAGATGTTTTTTTTCCTCATTGACTCAGCAAATGCATTGATATTAATAGTCAAAAGAAACCATTTGAGCTGTTAAACACATTTTATGTAGTAGATGCGGAGTAACCTGAGGGCTCCAGTAAATTCATCTGCTATTTCTGGAAACAATTTTTTTATATGTTTTCATGAACTAAGTTAAGTTGACTGCTTATGTCTGAATCTGACTTTTATACTACAGGACAAATAAAATATATGAGTAATAAGGAGGGGGTCTTCAGAATATTGCACCATGATATTTTCCCTGTTATCTTCTGTTGTGGTAACTTAGTATCATGTACATTTAATTCTACTTAAACAGACATTTTGTTCTTCTTAACAGACATTGGTTATACTAATTGGCACCAAGCTTTGACTACAAATATTTTCCCTCTTTTTCAAAACAAAATAAAAGGATACATTTTCTATTTTCTATTTACATTGTGGATTTGATATACTGGAAGGGTTGTAGAATTTTGTCTATGTCTATAAATACTACGTGAAGTTTCCTGTACTGAAAGCTCTCTAGTACACTGCTCTGGTGCTCGTACACAATTGGGTGCTTGAGCATAGGTTTGCACAGTAAATCAACTGAGCTGTTGTGTTGGAGGTTAATATTTAAAAACAAACAAGCAAGAAACCCCCCCAAAACAAAATAAACAAAAAACCCAACCGAAAACAAACTAAAACCAGGGAGGGAAAATACATGGGCAAGAGTACTAAACATCAGGAGGGAGTCAGTGGCACTTCGTAGCTAGTAGGACAGAAATATTTTAGCAGTTCTCTACTACCATGCTAACCTTTAGTTTCCTAGTATATTAGGTAAGAAAAAGCTTTGAGGAGACTGTAGTGCCTTTCTTCCAAAGTGCAGGATTTTCTCTCCACATCAGTTTTAGATGGTATCTGTGATCAAAGGGACACACACTGTTCATATGCTTCCTCTGTACTTCAGAATAAGGGGTGACCTGGAGGGTGTATAAGTGCCCTTGTGTGGTTGCCTGGAAACTTTGGCCCACACAAGTGTCAACTTTCTTTCATGGTTATAAAGGAAGACTGAGCCTCACAGAGAGCTTTAGTCTTAGAGAAAAAAGGTCCTTGTGTGTTTTAAAACAAGTGTCTCACCAGGAGATAATGGTAGAGCAGTGGGTTATAAATGATGTATTTTGTTCACTTCGCCTTGATAATGGCACAAGGGAAAAAAAGTTCATCGCTCTCTTATCAAAATACTGTGACATTTCTCCTTCAACTCTAAAATTTCCTATCACATTCCTCTGCTGCAACAGCAACTAAATTTACTTGATTTTGAAGACGACACAACCTCTCATCAAAAGTTGTCTTTTATTTCTTCTTTTCTCCCTGCTTATACTTAAGGAGAAGCACCAAGGTTGCTCAAATCACTGTTTTTACAATGAAGTAAATTTGCTTTTAAGGAGTTTATACATTAGCTAGTGACTACTATACAATGCCATGCAGTCCCTTTTTCTGTCTTGGCAAAAGGCAGCACGACATTTTCTGTTGTCATGTCTTTTTACACTGATCACATTCATTCTTGATGATGTGTTTTTAATGCAGCAAAACACAAATTAAGGTAACTAATTGCTGGAGATCAAAATCACTGGTAAGAGTTGCACTTTTCTTGAATGATAGCTTATTTCCAGTTAATACAGATTACTGTTTGAGACAAGAGATGGCATTTTTTTGTTGCTGCAAACAAGTATCTTTATGTAGCATTTTCAGTTCACAAAAGTGAAGGTCTGTGTGTTCTTCTCAGGGAAACATGTCCATTTATTTTTTGGTTTGCCATGTGCCCACAGTATGACTCTCAAACTGCACCTCTCTGTGCTTTGTGAGGTTGTCGTTTCATTCCCTCTGATGGGAATGTCTGCACAAATGCAGCTGTGCTGTTTTGGGGCTGTCTCCTAAATGCCTCTTCAAAGCAGGTGAACTAAATGGGAGGTGACACCAGTGGGTTTTGGATAAGTTAGGCCTTGGTCCAATACAGAGTTATGGTACTACAGGTAGTAGTAGTAGGTAGTGTAGTAGGTACATGTGTTTCATCTGCAGAAGTTGGTATACAATCACTTATAAAATTATGGAAAACTGTTATCCCAGGGGACTGTAATGGCAACATCATGTTTCCATGACTGTAATGGCAAACATCATAAAATAAAGTGTGGAAATCCAAAGTGTATGTCTATTTACATTTTGATAGTTGTTACTATAATGATACTGAAAATCAGCAGTGTAATATGCAGCATAGTGGAAATTCAGCTGTGCATCTTTCACCCAATAGTTTGCCCATATCAATTTCTAATATGGATATATCAAATAATATTACAGAACTATAGCATATTACTGTAAGTAACTGAGGTGCTAACAAAAGTAAATACTATTGCTAAAATGCAGAGGTAAATCTCAAGATAGAAACATTTCTGAAAGAAAATAACAGCTTAGTGTGCATGTGGAGGGTAGCCTCGAGTCAAGACTGCAGGCACAAAGATATCCTGTTTCTTCCAACAGAGCAAATATTGAAGAACAGCTATAATGCTAATATAATGATTGACTCCTTACAATGGACCCTGCTCAGAGTTATAATGTACTCAGAATTAATCTCCAGAGACATCTAGAGGATATGTGACATTCCCTGCAGGACTTGGGGCTGCCTATTTCAATAACAGACTTCTGATAATAAATAAAAACCCCATGCATTAATTATGTGCAACTGCCCCAGTACCAAATGAAAATGTGGATAAAACCCCTATATATGTGTAACTCTGGTCTGTGCCTGGTGTGCAAATGTTCAGTTTCAACCAATTGTGAGAGACAACTTTACTACTGACTGGATCATTCTTTAGTAGAAATTAAAAGCGGAGTAATACAGGGATACCAATGTTTTATGATATATATGATGACTGGGTATGAAATTGGGGATAAGTGAAAGCTCATTTGATGTTACATACTTCTCTTTCGTAGTCATGTGTTAATCTGTCAGAAGATACATTGTCTTTAATCATAATCTTTTGAAACACAAGCTTGTGAATGGACTATTTCTGAGATGCATGACACTATTTCCATATTTTTCAAGACAATACACAGCCATCTGTTGCATTTGAGAAATTGCAAAGGATATTTTTATAAAAACTGCATTTTTATTAACAGTAGAACTCAAGAAAATCTCTTGGATCAAAATGCTATGTTTTTATTACCTGTGATATTATGGAGTAATTAAATTTTTATTTGCAGTGGAACTGTTAGTGAAAATATTCAGAGTACTCAAGAAATCCCTCTTTGCACGGTCTTTATTTCACAGTTCTAGGGTCAGCGGTGCAGTTCATTCACATATTAATCAATAAATGTATGGTTTAAATATTAACCTATAAATGTATGCTGAGATCAGCTGGGAATTTTGGACACATGTCATCATGCTAAGTTAAAGAATAATTACAAATGAAGACAAGAGGTTGGCCCTAATCCTCCTGGTTTACCTAAAATGCTGAGATAGGACACAAAAATCAACAAGTCCTTTTGGACTTGAAAATTGTCCAAAAAAAAAAAAAAAAGTGTTGAAATTAATTTAGGCTTACTTCAAATGGGGCAAAATAACTAAAACACTACAGTTTCAAAATTTGAGTGCCACCTCCAGGCTAGGTAGTGTGAAGTGCTGGGGATGAGATGTGAATCCAAAATAATCACATTCTGTAATAGTAAAAATGTGAGTCTGAAATGCAAAAGCGTTCATTGTGGTTTCTGAAGGCATGTTGTAAGCATGGGAAAACCTTAGCATCAAAATTAAGGGACTGAAGTAGATGTCGCAGCCCCATATAGCTTACCATGGTACATTTCCTGATTAAACAACAGATTCTTGGGGATCTTTGATTCCAGTTGTCAGAATTGAAAAAGGGGCTAAATCTAAGTGTCTGTGACACTTGTGACCACTCAGTGACCCTAAATTGTAGTACAATAGACAGGATATTGGTATAATTTTGGCTTAGCATGCCAGGTGCATAGCTGAACGAGAAGAAAAAAGCAGATGTCACCAAGAGGTAAGAGGTACTTTTGCACCTTTGCATGAACAGATAATGCCTACACACAGTAGGTGTAGGTTGATCAGCATGTTGTTTGATTGCATTTGGTGATGTTATTTGTTTCATGTGATTGAGACCCCAAAAAAAGTAATCTACGTGTCAGTCTAACCTGGATCTGGTCAGTCTAGCACATACTCTTACCAGGTAGTTGGGAACAATATCCATTTGGCAATGTGAGCTGCAGGAAACACTGTGCAAGCCGTCTGTAGACTATGGAGCCTCCTCATTTGTTTGGGGGTTCAACACAAAATGGCAGCTTCAAAATAGAATATGCTTTAGTATTTGCCCCAAGAGTATGAAAAACATCAGCTCTTTATAAAAAAATATTTCTTCATTTTTGTAGCAAGAATTTCAATAGCTTCTTTGATATATTTTGCAAAAAATGTGTGGTTTAGGGCTTAATTTTTTTTTTTTCGGTCTATAAAAAGTTCACAATGGCTACAGAATAAAAGAACATTTTTATGATGAAGAAATTAAGAAGAAAGATGACAAATCCTGACAGGAATTAATGATTTTTTTTTTCTGAAAGCATTATAAAATTTGTGAGTGAATATTAACAAACACAGATAATTAAGAAATATAGATTATTTAGAGGTAGATATAGAATCCGTAGATTTTAGTCAAATATCAGTAAACTGGTACACAAAATTTTATTCTCCACATTCATCAAGTTTAAATGCTTGGACATAAATGATGCTAGAAAACCTGGTCTGGTGCTGCATATGTACGGTAGTCTCTAAAGTAGTTTATTAAAAGTGTTACTAACAAGCAAGTTGGGTATTGCCAGAATTGAGTGACATCTGGAAGAGTGTAATGAAGTGCATATGAATGAAAAAGTTGGAAGTAATTGCAAACATCACTGAGATAGAAGTCACGGAAAGATACGCAGAAAAGTCAACTGTAAACGGGAAAATGAACTTGGGAAAAACATAAGATAATCAACTTTGAAGGCATATAGTGAAAAGAAGAAATTAAAAATGTATTTGTTATTGATTTTGAGATGAACAAGTCAAGATGTTTGTTGTTACTTGATCTAGATACAGTTTTATTAGAATTTTTTGATCCATTTGCTTTCAGGTGGCCATGATTGCTGAACTCCGTTCTATCTAGATATTTCAATGTGAAATTATAATACATTGGGTGAAAGAAACAAAAATAAGATCAGAAAAAGAATTGCTAATAGATTTCCTTGGAGTACACAGTATGTTGATGTACTGAATGCAGGTCCCATGGTATGGAACCATTGTATGGGTAATTACAGTAACTCTTAATTTTAGGGTTCTGTGACTGTTTTTGTGGAAACGAAGAGAAAGGTCTGAGGACATGAGACTAAAGATGAATGAGAAGAAAGAAGAAAGCTGAAAGACCCTTGTAAAAAAGGACTGATGCTCTGTGTAGTGGGAATGAACTTTTTGGTTTATTGTGTAAAGAAAAGTTTTATCCTTGTACCAATAAGGATGTTTGATAACAAGAGGTATGTTAGGTTGGTAGAACAGATAACATCAGACAAGGTGAAAGATAAGGGACCACTGTAGAAAATGGAGACACTCCTGCACACACTCTTGTCTGCCCACATGTTTCCAGGGAAGAGGAAAGGAAAAATTACTGGGACACCCAGTAAGTTGTTTGTTTTGGTTTGGTTTTGGTTTTGGTTTTGGTTTGGTTTGGTTTTTTTTCTCCTATGCTTTCATTTGTATTTAATATGAAATATGAAGCTAGGGCAGGGGTAAATAGTCCATATAACCCTTTTACTCTCTCCACTTCTGACTCATCTTCTCCCAATTGTTTGTCAAGTAGATAAGCTAATTTACAGCATAATTATTTTCTCTAACTATTGTGTACAGCACAGGAGAACAAAAATCACTTAGTGGAGAAAAATTATGGTTTAGGTTCGGATATGTGAACGTGCTGTTGTGGGTTAGCAAGTTTCATATATTTAACTTTTAGTAATTGTCCATTACTGTGCTTTAGATTGTGAATTCAGAGGGATTTGACTCAGTCCTTTGACCAGCATTCATTTAGCCAGCCTCTGTATTCCCTTCTACAGTTTACAAGCCTCAAGCCCAGCACACATCTGCATTTAGTGCCTTTAGCAAAGAGATTTAAAGCCTCAAAAATGTCATTATGTACAAGAGGCATGCAGGGTGGGTGAGATAAAATAATTGGTATCAACATTTCTCCATTGGTAAGCAAAGGCCAACACAGCAGTTTAAACCCCAGAGCCCTCGGGCAGAACCCTAGAAAATGTTCTGTTATTAGCAATGCCTTTTGGTAGGTGAATAAATGAACTCCTGAATGGTCTTTTCTTGGTATAACTGCTGTGAGTGTAAACATATGTTTACAAGGAGAGAAAGCAATAATATAAAAGCCATAATGATTGGAATTTGTTGTCATTTCTTCTTTTAAAATATTTCCACACATCAAACACTACTTTCTTACATGTTAAAGTGGATCACAGGAAATACATTATTGATTACCTTATTGTAAATCGTATGCAGGTGAGAGATATTTTATATTATTACTTGTACAGAGTCCCACAGTCATGAGATAAAAAGGCCAAATGGAAATTTTACTTGATGGAACACATGACATACTTCCTGTTGGGGACTGCCAGTAGTGCAGCAGAAATGCCAGGAGGAGAGGTATTAGGTAGAAAAATCACAGCAACTGCAGTCTACATTTTTGGAACTGGACAACGTGACTCAGGTAATCGTTTGTCTGTATGTCCGTGTACAGTGTCAGCATTGTGGTGTTGAGTGCAGGGGATGTGGCCTTTTTATGGATGGGCATTCATATTTTTCCCTTCTTCTTTCACAGACCTAGTGCAAAAGAAGAGCCTAGCCTGCAAAAGCAGGCACTGGAGGCTTTCAGGTATGTGATGTCAAACACCTGAATCACAAGACAGTCACTGCGACTGGGGCACTTAAAATATTAGGGATGTCTCTAGAATTCCCATCACCTTTAATATTGCACTCCATTATAAATAAAGACTTTTCAATTTTCTCTTCAACTTCTGCAAACATTTTACAATTCTCTCCTGTAAAAACAAAAAGAACAAAAGTGGAACAAGGGGACAAGGACAACTATGGGGTGTTATCCTCAGCTAATTCATTGTACACACTTTTGTATCATTAAAAGGACTGTGATACAGCAGCTGCAGATTATGGCTTCTCTTAGCTTCGAGCAGATACTGCCAGGAAAGTGAACAGAGACATGATATACTGAGTCTAATTTATCATGCTGTTTTTCTGCCTATGAAGCCTGAAACGGTGAAGTGTTTAAGTTGAAATACTGATCAAATTCACTGTTTCTAGAGGGTGGCTTTCAGGTTTTGTGGAAGAGAGTAAGAGTGAAGGAGCTGTTAAGCTGTCAGTAGTTGTTAAACTGCTGGAATCCTGAAATCTTGGAGAAAAATCTGAAAGCACACCAACAACTTTTTCTGCACAAAAAAACACAAGCACTTTCCTCCAGAAAATGTTGTTTAAAAAGCTAAAATAGAATCTTAATTTGGACAAACATTTTGCAGTTTAGAAGTCACTCAACTGATCTGAAACGCAAAATATAGTTTTGACAATTTTACTTTATATAAGGTTGAAATGGTCTAGTGCAGTGAATTTTAGGTGTGTTTTAAATTGCCATTAATTTCCTCTATGTATATTTTTCCCAGAGTCCACAATTTATCACCCTAACATATTCCAGAGAAAACCACTGCAGAGTTGCACATTTTTCATGGCTCCCTCTTTTTAAAAGAAGAACAGTAACTGTAAAAATTTGCTTTTGCATATTCAAAAATGCCTTTGAACACATATTTGTGAAAAGAAGGGAGTAACATCAGAGGATCATTTCAGACACTTCAGTTTTCTGTGGAAATCCATAAGCTGCTGAGAGGGGGTGAACTGGTGGTGGGGTGTAGAAACACTACAAAACTACACTGAACCATCATGTTGAACATGCAAGGCCTATCTGAAACCTGCTGAGGTCAATTAAAATCTTGATATTAATTTTTATAGGTTTCACATTAACCTCATCTTTATTTTTTGGAATTATAGTATGATGGCTTTATTTTATCCTCAGGCTTATGTGCTTCTGTCCTTGCAGTTATTATTAAGTATTCTAATAATGCTTGTTTTAATTTGGTGTTCAAGTTCTGTTCCTCCCTATGAGAAATAAATGTATAATAAAAAGAGAAACCAGGGCATGGTTGCCTAAAGGTGGTGTTATCATATGCCAAATGTTCTAAAATGACAGATTTTGTCTGATGGAAGTGTTTAATATTTTGACTCTAAATTAATTAAATAAACATCCTTTATTAAATAAAAAGTGGTTGGTGTGATAGTCTGTAATCATTTACTTGAATTACCCATCCTTGTAGATCTTTTTTCTGTTCTATCCACTATTGCTGATAATTTTGAAAAACTCTGGGTGTGTGCTTCTGGATGCCATACTGTTTTATGCTCTGTGTCTAAGAAAACACTTAACTAGTCTTATCTGTGGCACATCATTAGAATGCATTCGTTTATTTTTGCTATGCAGGGGTACAGTTGTAATATTACATAAAATGTGACTAGATTCCAACAGTGGTGCAACTGTGTCTGTACAGTTATATGATACAAAAAACTTGTGAAAATCATTTTCTATGTTTCCCCATGAATCCACAATATAATAAAATGCATCTGTCTGAGGATAAGTTGCAGGTATGGATTTTTTCATACTATATCTGGCAAGATATCTCTGAATCAAATGAATAAATCAAGACTGTTTTTAGCCCACCAATTCCATGTGCTTCAATGTCTGTGGCTGATGAAAAGCAGTGTGCCAAGAAGCAGAATTCTCACTGTGCCATCTCCCAGTTGATGCAGTCTGTATCTGTTGAACACTAAAAGGAAAATGACAATGAACTGATCACTCTCTTTCAAGCTCTGTCTATACAGGTTGGTATTAATGTGGCAGGAAAATGTGCGTGAAAGCACACTGTGGTACAGCACTGTAGAACTTGGAGTGAAGAAAGGTAGTGAATGAAGCCCTAAGCAGGAGGGGAACCTTTATATTAGCTTCTCCAGTTAGAATTCTTCCCATGAAAGTCAAGAATGTAGGCTGGTCAACTGCCCTGGGGGCTAATTTAGACGAATTGGAATAGCTAATTCAAAATGTTTGAAGTAATGTCACTGAGAATTGCCTGCTACTAGCATTGCAATATTGTTCTATATAATAATCGCTTCTTTAATCAGATTACAAAAGAAAGCATTGACTGCCTGTGTACCTGTGTCCAGAGGAGTTTTTGTAACCCATTCTTATGTGCATCTTTTTCGTCATTCAGATTGTCATGTTATTTTGTAACCATGGAGAAGCAGCGAGGGATGCCTGTTGGTCGAATTTAGATTTCTCCGGCTGAGTGCAAACCAATTTTTGAGAAAAATGAGAAAACATTTCTTAATGTAAATTGTACTGTCACTCCGTTATATCATCAGTGCAAAATGGATTTCTTTCCAGATCATCTGAACTGTATAATTAGCATATTGTTAAAGCATGGGTTTAGATGTGCAATATTGTATACATTTTTAGTGGCTAAAGATAAATGCAATTACACCAAAGGAACTAATAACTGGTCAAATAATAAAAGTTACAATTTTTGGATAAAACTGGGGTGTCTTCTAACAACTTTACTACCATTTTCTCTCAAAATTATCCTTTACAGATTTTTTTTTAATCTACCTCTGTTTTGAATAGGAATGATTGAAGTAGATAGGAAAGATGTGAATAAACATTGCTCCTAAATTGTCATAACCCTTCTGAATGGGATGAGGTGTTTCTGGAAGAGGATGGGATTTCAAGTCAATCATCAATTCCAGAAATATTATATGTGACTTTGGTGCTGTCCTCCCCATCGACTTAATGAAGAATCTCTTTAGCATCATTTTCTTACTCATGTCATCCTACCATTTTGGTTTACAAGGGTAGGGGCTAATTTGATGTAAATCATCTGGCAATCACATTTTGCTTTACATTACTATTTTATGATGGTTTGTATGCTTTAAAGTTCAGAATTATCCATATGCTACACTGCTCAATAGCATTTTAAAATACAATATGGTTGCTGAGTTTAATTCATTTATCTTGCCTGTGTATTTGGAGCATGTATAAAATGTAACTTCTCCATCATGTCATAAAAAGTTATTGCACTCTTAGGATCATGAATTCAAGAAACATGACATAATAGACTGGCAAATATGGCCTTGTGTCTTCTGATGATGATCCAAATCCACCCACTTATCTTGATCTGCCTATATTGTTAACAACATGGGATGTCACACAACAAATTTTTCATTTTAACTGTTCTTTATGTACAGTGCAGTGTGGAATTTACTTTTTATTGCCTTTCAGAAGGAAGTATCATACCTCTCAGTGAAATAATGGTTTTGTCAGACACTGGTATCTTTATTGTGTAGTGCTTTTAAATTCTACACTATTTATACCAAGCTCTCATGGTGTAGGACAGGTGAGATGTGATGCTTCTCTTTCTCCATGAGAATACATAGAGCTTTATGGATACAGAAGTGTACTATTGATATTATAATTGTGAGGTCTGTGTTTTAGCTTTCAAACAGAATTGTTTTGTTCTTCCAAGTACCCTATGAATGTACAAAATGTAAACAGCTACTGGAAGTGACTGACAAACCAAAACCTTCTACTCACAAGTCTTCATATCAATTTACCTGCTTCTTCCTACCATAATTATTAAAATGAGTAGACACTGATTTGCTCTTAGAGGTTTTATTTCTTTTGTTCATGACAGGGAGGAACAGCAGTAATTTTATTGTATTCACTGCCAGAGTATAGTTGTCAGGAGTTATCTAAGTGGGTGTGAAAAAAAGTCAAAAAATGCTGCATGATTATAAAACTGTTGGGATCCAAAAACGAAAAAGTAGTTGACATGTTTGTCCTGGAGTGGCATTGAAGAGTAGGCTGCTACTCAAATTGAAGTAATTTTAATTGATCTAAATGTTTCTATCAAGGTGACAATCAAAAAAGCTGTTCTCTCTGTGCTTCAGTGGCAGGTAAGAAAGGAGTGAATGGTTTGCTTTCTTCCACCTGTAATATTCTGGAACAGCTTAACTCAGCATTTCAGATGGTATCATTTGCTATTTTTTGAGTGTATCTAAGAGATAAAAAGCAACATATAAACAAATATTTTCCCACCTACCTAAATTTGTTGATTATAACAATTTCAAGTAAAAATATGCAGTGGTTGAATTTAGATAAATTCCAAAATCAAATGAAAGCAAAGGCCTCAAACATCAAGCACTATATTTGAAAGCAGTCCTCTGTGTCTTTCTCTCTGGCTGTCTTTTAATATTGTTCAGGGGGTACAGGATCTGAACTTCGTTTAATTATTCCAAAAAGGTGATATGGAGTACATATCAGAAACATAATCAAAGCCCCCTTGCAAGCCTACTTGCCAGAGACAAAAAAAGATGCAGAATATTTGAAAAGGGCATTCCTTTCAGAATGCCAAGATATGTTATTTTTTTGCTGTGTATATTACAGTATCACCTAGAAGCTGTTGATTTCTATTGACACAGATCCTTTTGTCCTAGATAGTATACTTAATAGATAAATAAAAATCTGTGTATATGCACGCATCTATCTATCTATCTGTCTGTCTAGCTATCTATGATTTATATCTGTTTATCTGGTTTATATTTTTTACGTATATGTCTATACAGGCAAACACAGTTACAATCCCCTCTTTGGATTGCTTGCTATCGAAAAAGGTGGGTCAATAAAAGGTGAGAGAAAGGAAGTAGTATTACTTCCAGAGTTACAGAGAGATTATATGTGATATTGAAGGTCCCTTAGGAGGTAGGCTTAGATCTAATTTGCCAAGCCCAGGACTTTTAGAGATTATAACTAAAATGTTTTCTGCAAGACCGGCTGTCTCTAAAGGCATATGCATCTTTATTTGAGAGTTTCTTGGAACTGTTATTGTGATATGCGTGAGAAACAACTACACGGGAGCTTGCAAATGTTGGAGGTACTTGTTTATAGGAGTTTCTTTGGTACTAACTTTTGAATATCTGTCTCTCACTTAAAAAGTAATTTCCAGTATTTTTTATTGGTTGTCAAAAGGAGAAGACAGCATAAGTATCTAGAAAGTACCTAAACATATTATGGTCATATTTGGCACAGTGGAAGACTTTGTAAGCTGTGTATGCTTACTTATAAATGTATTCTCAGATATGTGTAAGTTAAGATGCTAATGTTACTACCCAGACATGGGTGAGCCTTCTTTTTTGCATGAAATTATCTTATTGATTTAATGTTCTAAGATATTTGTAACTGCTTACAAATCATGTGAAAAACTATATACTGTATGGAGTATAATACAAAAACAAATAATAATATGAATATAAATATTCTCCATGTATTATTAATACTTTCACAATTAGTAACTTTAAGTCAGTATGAGGTTAATAAACCTGGAGTTTCCTTTTATTTCATTATGACTTTAGTGCTTCTGCTGTAACTTGAAATTTTCTAGTTTCAATTTAGGTTTAACTGGCAGATAATCTGTGATCAATAGGGGGAAGACAGAAAGCTTGAAACCAGGTGTGGGTAGGAAAGCATATGTGCCTTTCTGTTCGTGTTTTTCTGACATTTGCTTCTGGACATTGTTGAAGGCAGTCACTGGGAGCTTGGATATGGCACAATACTTGCCACTGAGGAGGAACACTGAGGCCATAGAAGGCAAGAGGGGGAGAAAAGTGGTAGATGAGCTGCACAAGGAAACATTGTCCAGGGGACAGGAGACGATGTAGAAAACTGCCTTTTATGCAGAATACTCGAACCTGCAAAAGAGTGGTCTGAGGCTTAAGGGGGTCTGCATGGAAGTTCAAGCTTTTTCTAATGTTGGAAGGCTTGATTTTTGAATCCACTAACTGCAACATTCGTTATGTAAAAGTAGGATTTGTTTGTGTAAATATTCTATTCCTTTTAAGCTAATGCATTATGTATCTTGTTAATGTCAGATGAAAACATATGGGGAATAAAACTGGTAGAATCAAACTGTCCTTCTCCAAGACTTGTGTGTGCCTATCAGAGAGGAATTGATAAGTTGAAAAGTTTCTATGTACATGAAAGTAATAGTCATGGTTAAAATAGGAATTTTCTCTTTGCATTGATGCATGTGATTGTTTTTTAATGGAGAGAAACATGTTTTTAGGGGCCTTTTTATGTTATTATATTTAATTTTGTGAACTGGTGATTTTACTAGCAGGGGAATAAAGATTTCAACCTCCTTTTTTCTCAATATGATAATTTCCTACGTACTTAACCATTTTAATTCTAGATACTTAATAGTAGGCTATGCTGCTTATATTCTTATAGTAAGTCACCATTGCAGGATAATAAGGGATAATAAGAAGCTGTTCTAAAATGGCATCAGTGTTTTCAAACATCATAGTATAAGGGTAGTTTTCATGTTTCAAAGAGAAAATAATTCTGTAGCCCAGATATATTTTAAATTATAATTATTTTGATCACTGTTGATGCTGCCTGTTTAATGACTGTGCTTTGGCAGAAATACTTTCCTACTTCTGCTTCTTTCAGAAGCAGTGATTGCAACTGTCAGAGAAAGTTAGATCTCCTGGTGCTAGCACTGCCTCACTCTGAGGCCCCGAGTTTCTTATTTAGGCTGAAATTTCCAGTAAGGCCACAGAGTATGTGGACTTGCTCTCAGTCATTGTTTACAGGGCTAAAGTCTAAGCTGTGAAGAGTCAGTCTCAGGAGGTCATTCTACAGGAGAAGGGCAGTCTACATGGTACTGCTGCAGAACGTGTGCCAGTCGTGGCTCCCAGGCTCCCCAGTCACTGCATCTGTCCAAGCAGCAATGGCATATTCAAAGCATGTGCTTGGAAAAGGGAAGGTGGTAAGGCAAAACAATGTGGGACATGCTTTACACACATGATGCCCCTGTGATTTACTCATGAGAAGGTCATGATCATTCCTGTACAGAAGCCTGCCACAAGGCCAGTATTCTACTTAAGTCTTATGTAAGTCTTACTTAAGCCTCAGAGCAGGATTTAGGTAGTGCACAGGACTTGTGCTCAGTCTCTGTTCAAGGGTTTATTTCACTCCAAGTTACAAGTCTGCTGTATAAGTGGCCATCACTCTTTATATCGGCTTCAAAGTCTTGGCTATGCTAAGATGGAGCTGCTAGTGAAAGCAGTGTGATAGTCCAGCCTGAGGCACTGAAAGAGGGAGGGAGGGTACTCTGGTCTGTGTCCAAAACCAGCAGTCAATTCCTGTCTGGCCCAGTGTTAAAAAGCTGTGTTGATCACTGCTGGTACATGATCATAGAAGATGTAGATAAGCACATAACTCATGAGTGCCAGAGCAGTGCAGAGCCATGTGTCTGTTATGCGTGACCATCCCCAGCAACTATATAGAAATTATTAATTTGAATCTTGATATTGTACATTATAGTTATACTACATTTGTCTCTATTTATAACAATGTTACTTTTCATATAAATTGTATTTATAATGGATGTGACTATACATTGCATGCATGCAGTGGAGCATGGCATTCAATCTCTCTTTGTCTCAGTCTCCTTCTCACCTACCTGATCTCAACAGTAACTGGATCTTTTGGATTGTCCCACTAAATACTGATAAATTTGAGTCTTTATTGAGATCTCTTTCTTTTTCTTGGTAGTCTCCTTCTTTCAGAATTTTGTTGCAAACATTGAAAGGAAATAGGAAAATCATGTTAAAGCATCTGCTTCTTTTGCAAGACATTTGGGCAGTTTGGCTCACATACTCTTAGCTAGAAAGCAGCATCTAAGCAGTGGTTTCATAGCTCTGAGCATGCATATCTAATAGAAAGCAAATAACTTATCTGCTGTTACACAAATGAGAGATGAAAATAGATCCTTCTATCTCTAAGCATAAGTACTGTAAACTGAGAAGGCACCACAGATACAGTCACAGATAATCTCACTGCTCTTACTTTTAGAGTTAAAAAGAATAATTTTCAGAACATTTTTTTCTAGTACTATATTTCATTATGCCAATATTAATACAGCAGTCTTCATATTAAGTTAACTTCAGGAGATTTTTGCATTCAATAACATCACAGGCTACACTGATATTTTTCACTTTTTCCAAGTAAAAAAGAAATCCTACAATATTGGGTAAACATGCAAATGCCTATTAAATATTTTCTTTAAATGTCACAGTTATGCAAACAATATTGTAAAAAATAAAATGTTAACATAACATCTTTCAGCTAAAAGGATTCCAAAAAGTCTTAGGGAAAGATTGGTGTAGGTTATAGTGAAATGTTTCTTTTTCTCCCCTACAGAATAGCATCTCTCTCAGAAATCTGAGTTGCATAAGCTGTATTTTCGATTGTGCCCACTTTCTATTACATTATATACAATGATCCATATACCTCTAACTCTATATGAGCTATATGAAGCAACAAAAAACCAGACAGACTCGGGACTGAAATGTCTTTGTATATATCAGGGGGAGAATCTGCACACAAAGGGACATTTATCAGGGGCTACTGTTCCTCTGCTGAGGAAGGGAGCATACCCAAGAGTCCAAAACCAGATGATGATCTTATCAAGTAAACCCTCTTCAGTAATATCATCAGCCTGCTCTTGCCAAGTCTGGCATTTCTGTATCCTGTGTATTTGTGATGGAGAGAGAGGGAGCAAAGCTGTGCAAGCTACATGTAGCTGGGATAAAGAACCTGCTCAACCCACTGGGTCTGTGCTGTGTTACAATGTAATTGGGAATAATTTTTGCCAGTATGGAGTGTCCATGTGAGTTTAAATGGAGTTTACTGTATTTTTCTCACTGAGAGCTGCAGGGAGGCCTTTTCAGCTACACTGGCTGCCTTTGGGGATTTTTTTTTCTGTATTTTTGCAAATACTTCCACTCCAGGTTTATCTCAACACATACAAGGAGTAAAAAAACCTCTTGAGCTGTGTGTCCCAAGGTGGAGATGTAAAATTATGGAAAAAAAAGAAGTAGATTTTTTTTTTTTTTTATCTTCTTGTATGAGAATAAGACTTTGAAAACAGAGGTCTAAGTTGTTCTTGTGGTGAGTAGACCTGAAAATATTTCCTTTAATTTCATTGCAGGATTAGGATTTTGCCATGATGGCTGGGTTTATTTTGCCTCTCTCCGCAGACTAGATACTGATATAAATACAGTATTTTTCATATTATATGGAACTTGACTCTGAAGCAAGTGAACAAACCTTTGGCATTGCTTAAGGTATCTTAAGTAAATATCTTTGTCCTTCTACTTCTGTCTCTTTAGGTTTTTTCTTTGAGCATGTTTCTGTAAGTTCAACGAAGCAATTTAAATAATGGAGAATCTATAGAGCTGTGTAAGAATCTGTTCTATTAAAAAGCTAATCAAACTCTAGCAGCAATGTTCATTAGGTACTCCTTCCTTTCTGACTTTCAAGAAAAACCTATACTTTTTGTAATAGTTCAGCTTAAGCCTTAAAAATAATTTTGATAGCATACTTAATGAAAAATTATTATTTAATTTGCCATTTCCATTTCTTTAGTAGCTACTCAATTTATTTGCTCTTAGCATTTATTCAATTAATCAGCGTCCCTCCCAGCTGTCCCTAGATGTAGAAGTTGCATTGTCATTTCAAACTGATGCAAATTGTGTTCACCACCATAGATCTGTGATTTTCTAGTCTTGGATGTGATCCTGTGTTCCTACTAAATTCTGTAGATTACAGGAGTGTGAGGTACTATAGGAATGTAACCTTTTTTCCTCTGTATTCATTTTATACAAGCAACTTAATACAAATAGAGGACATTTGAATTTTTGAATTTGAAATGTCAGTGCATACACTTCTTTTGAGACTATGATCTTTTGAAAACCATGCTTGTGTTGCAAGACACAGTGCATCTTCACATCAGTGAAGTTAGCTCTGCAGTTCATTTGGAAATCTGGAGCTGCTTAAGTACATACACCCTAGGTCACACCAACCAGGCTGGAGTGCCATGTCAGTGTGATGGTCGTGGCTGGAGCCTGGTGTAAACGGAATAACCAGTAATGACACTTTTTCTCAAAAAATTTTGTGTCATGCATGGTGATCTGGGTACTTAGAGAATGGATTTGACGAAATGTCAGGTGAAATCACATCACTGGGTGCAGTGTAGACTCTCTTTAATTGTAGAGTTTAAGCCAGGATGCAGCTGAGCAAAGATGTATTAGGATGCTTTATTTTAGTGGTTTAACTTATGAATTAAGTACTGTAACAACACAAATGCCTAGGCTAAAAAGGGATAATAGTGTTTGCATTTTGTTGCTAAATGTGAATTCATGCACTTCTCTCATGTTTCAGACTTGGAAATGTGTATCGTTTCATTCTGGCAAGTTTTCTGCATCCCACTTTTTCTTGAATATCTTCTGATCCTATTTTTACGGGCTCTGTCTTTGTGCTCTATCAGACCCAACTTGGGTCTTCAAATGGTTCTTTCCCTAGGCTCCCCCTCTCTTGTCTTGTTTTCTAAATTTATTTCCCCCCCCTCATATTTTTGTGGTCTTTTTCTCTCTGAAGATCTTTGCTTAACCTCTCCCTATTCTCACTTTGACAATACTCTTTCCTTCCCTTTATTGCCCGATGTAGGACAGTGCTATTGCAGATAAGGATGGCACCTTCACTCTCTGCCATTTGCAGTACTAGCAGCAGGTAGGAGAGATAAAGAAACTCTGCTTCTTACTTTTGCAGCTCTACAGAAAGGTGGCAAGCAGCAAGATTTTTTGTTACAGGAAACGGAGAAGCCTTTTCATTTGTCATGTGCATAGCTGCCCGGTGGGAGCATTGTCAAGGTGGGGCAACATTAGGCAGCTTAGTTAGGAATGAATCAGCATCAGCTTCTGCTGCATGGCGTTTTCTATCTAGACCTGCTTCTAAGCATAGGCAAAGGAGAGTAGTGGGTTAGAACCATAAGTACCTGTGGGCTATCCCTGTGTCTACTTCTGTCATGGCTAAGAGGTTTGGTTAATCCTGCTCCGTAAGTGGGAGGAATACAGGCAGGATCAGGGTTAGGGGAAGGAGTTGCTAGTGGATGGCGAGAGCTTCAGAGAAATTAAAAAGGCTGCTCTATTCAGAAGCCCTCCACTACCTCAGTGGCAGCAGACCCTCCCTCCAGGGTGACTCCACTCCAGAGCTGTTTTCTCAGCTTTTGTTATGTTTTTCATAACATCCGTTATGTCCCTGCTCAGTGCATGGACTAGATGACCTTTAAAGGTCTTTTCCACCCCAAACTATTCTATGGTTTTGTGAATTGTCTGATACCTAACAGTCTTCCACAGCAGCAGTGGCAAGCATCCAGTCAGTGCTGGAAGAGGATGCAGTATTCATCATTCATTCATCATGAAATGGTATAGCATAGCATATTTTGGGTTACTGCCTCAGACTCACAGTTACTTACTTGTTTCAGGGTTTTGGACTATTGAATGAGTCCTGTGGAAAGGGAGTGTTACTGTTTTGCCACTTCCATTAGGTTATCTTTTCCAGTGCAATTACCAGCTAATTCAAAGCTCTTTGTGTTAAGCTAATAGCTTCTGATTCACTGCTGTCAGCCACTCCTCTTTGTGCACTTTTCATATGGTTACCAGTTGCCCAAGCACTTACCTATGAAGAACGTTTATTTTGTTTCTGAGTAGAGGCTCATCATAGACAAATCATTAATGGAACATCAAAAAGATCCTATCTGTTAGAGTTGCATATGGGTAAGATCACAATTATCAAAAGCCTCTTTTTTTTCCCCTATGCTTATCCGTACAATAAATGTAGTTGTCAGCAGGATAAGTTCACACATCGGATAAGGTCACAATTTCATTTAGTGACAACTTCCAACAGCGTGAACTTACAAGGTTCGATTTATTAAAGAGTCAGAAGGGATAAGATCACTGCATGGCCAGCCTGATTTATCAGGGTTTGACTGGAGTACTTGAATAGAGAATGTCGTATTTCAAGTTTATGTTCAAAATTGTAGTTCAGTATGTGTTATGTCTCAGAGACTTGAAAATTGAGGGAGGAGAATTTAGAGGAAGTATCTCAATAATGCAGTTTATGTCTGCAAAGCAAGTGCATGAGCACTGAATATTGGAACCACTTTGTTAAGAACCACAGGAGTGGAAATGGGATAGTTCTCTGCTATCAGTGAACTGCTGTGTGCAAATGTGTATGTGTTAGTTTGTTATAATGGAGGCAACATTAATTGCAGATTCTTCCTGTGCATACAGGATGGCAGGCAGATCTTGGGCTGGATGGTGCATAAGAACTTCTAAGAGTGTTTTTAACTTGCTCACTCTGTCTTCAGAGCAGTCCTTGTTTGAAACCACAACATATACGATTTCTGTGCCATGCAAAAGTACTCATTAGAGAGCCAGGTGGCTGTGGACTGCAAATATGCAAAGAATGAGCCATTTGCTAGTGGAAATTGGTAGAGCCCCATGTTGTCAAATAACCAGTCTCTAATTATAACAGAGGAAGAGCTTACTCATTGTTTTTAACTGACTCCACTTAGAAAGCTGTTCCTGATTTTAAAAAAAAAAGACAAACCGACTCAACAATAACAAAACAAACCCTACTGCCAAAGCTATCAGTGACTTGCATAGAAATGTTAAATGTGTATAAATCTGGATACAGTTATTTCTGAATGAAGTAGTTCTATTTTTCTCGCACAAAACACCGTTCATCATTCACCTTCATATATACACTCCTTTGTTTCTTACTCCAAATGTGGGTAGATGGATGAAAGCCAGTGTTATTTTGTTACAGAAATATTATGTATAGTTGAATTCTTCTGATATTCAAACTGCTGTCAAATCACGTTAAGGTCCAAAAGCTGGGTTTGGGTTCCTGTATGTACTGTATGTTTTGTGGAGGGTTTTTTAAAAATTATCCTGATTATGATGTAAAATAATACAAAGCTAAACTGACCTCTCTACCTTCTGTTTTATGAAAGCCCTATGTGGCATCCCTGAAACAATATGTATATGTATGAAAAGAATCATAAATTGAGTCCTTTCATTCTGGTTTTCTATCCACCAAGGTGGCCTAATATCTTAAAAGCCATGGGATGTTTTGTAGCTGTACCAGTGAGTCATGACTTGAGGCTTCTTTTACAGTGCAGCTATCATAAGTCTTTGAGTAATCACAGACTTTAAAAGTATGCTACATCAACAAGATAAGAGAAACAGCCCACAGCACTAACAGCATTATCTTTTACCAAAATTGATTAGCCCATACTATGTGTCTCAAATATTTTGTATAAACTTACTCAGCAAGCTGGAAATAAGTGTGTTCCTGAAGAACAAGCTGAAAAAAAATACTTTGTCTATAGCCAGGAAAGGACAAGTAAATATCACTAAATGGAGTGTCTTTTAAGTAATTTTTTGTACCTAACTTGCAAAAACTAAAAGCAGAGCATCACTTCCTGTCTACTAATATTTCTTAATGCTGCTTCTGTTATACTTCTTGCTGTCCTTTTCAACTGGAGAGCTGACAAGTCTGGGATGAAAACAGTAAAATAAAACTGCTTCTCTACTTTGCCATGGGAATGATGAGTATATCACATTTTTTTTTCCAGGGGTGTGAATGAATTCTATTATAATTTGCTGTTACATGAAGGAACATTATGTTCAGTACTGAGGTGGTCTGTTGCAATTGCTGATTATTAGAAACACCTAACAGTGTTTGGCACAGAATCTTCTGCTTCCTTTGGGCTGGAGCATGGATTAAAGGAAGCTGCAGCAGTTTTTCATCCTTTCTTTCCTTTTTCTACCCACAAGTTGGAATCTCTATGGACAAGCATATGTAAAGAGTCAGTACCAGCTGAGTCTTTGTATTTCTTACTGCAAGTGGTGACACAGCAATGAAGTCGCAGATCCTCTTCCTTCTCCTGAGGTAATCTGTTAAGATCCTGAGCAGTTGTGCAGGGATGGTAGCTGCAGAGAGCACTTCAGACTTGCATCTGAACTTCTTCTGAGGCTGAAGGGGAAAATCTTGTTTTGCTAACACATTTTTCAGACCCTTTCAATTAACAGTCACAGGGTGACATTCTCTTTTCTTCCAGCAAATACCCTTGAAGTCATACATTGCTTGATACCACAGGTATGGCACTCAAACCACTTAATCCTTGTGGAAGTCAGTAGTGGGTAGGGGACAGCCCCAATTACATCAGTGGGAGACTGGGCCCCTCTGTGCCATAGTTTTGATACCATTCACCAAGTAGGAAATTTCAGAGGAGAAAAATGTTGTAAATGAATGCGGAAAAGTTGCAGTCAGCGCTATATTTTATCTCTAAAGAAAAAAAGATTTTCAGTGGGGAAAAAAAAATCTTTGCCAAGGATCAAATGTAATATGCTGAATCGTGTACAAGCATAGCCAAATTGTCTGTTTTTGCCAAAACATGAGAGCAGATTATTCTTCCCAAGTCTGACATTCATCCATAGCATTAAAATGGCTGCTGGTCATGGTGACAAGAGAGAAATATCTTTTTGGGGAACTGTGATGAAGGGAAGAAGAAAGGTTATGGAGCAAATTATTTTGTTACCCTGTCTGTAATCTACTTCTCTGTTGTGGTATTCTAAGTGGATGGGAAAACACAAGTTTCAGTACAATTCAACATGATGTTATCCCATCTGTAGTACATTCAAATTATTCATATATATTGAAATGTATTGCCCAAACTACTGCTTGGAACTGTAACAAAAGAGAATGAAAGAGAGAAAGAATTCATATTACCTTATTTAATTATCAACTGAAGGGAAATATTACACGTTTGGAAAAAAAAAAATGCTTGATCTTGTGTTTGTCTTAAACCTGAACTATTTATCAGGTATAAGATTCATATTATTAATTTTGTTTAAAATATAATTTGTAATGATGTGTACCTTAAAACTTCAGTAGGTTTTTGGATATCACTGGATGATCTGCCCTAAGTTTGTCGTTCTTAATCCATTAAAAGACAGGCCTGCTTGTAAATCCACAGGTACAGATAAGGAGTCACTGTTTGACTGTGTCTGAACCCTTTTCAAATGAAAAATGTCAGTGGCAGAAAGGGAGGCTGAATTATTTTTTAAAAGGGTTTTCAAAGATTCTCATGATTCCTCTGGTATCAGTTAAATGTGACATGTCCATAGACATGGCTGTTTTTTAGTGTGTGAAAGCAAGCAAATGCTGCAGTTTTCATCTCTATGAAGAGAGAAAATGCTGCAGTATGGCTAAGTGATAAACACGTTACCTTGCAATTTCTCTCTTCCATAATTAACATATAAAGAGATTTTTTTTAAGTTAATACAATTTTTAACAATGTGACTGTGAGAAGGGAAAAAGGCATTTATGGTGGGTTTTTTTTCTGTTTGGATGCATATATATCACATGTGTAAATTAGACATAATTAATCCATAAGCTTTCCTGCTCACATACTGCCTTTTAAAATGTCATAGCCCTGTCATGATGCAAACTCACCCGCATACATAGAAGCTTTTGTAAACCAATACAGCTCTATTTCCTAGATTTGTTCCAGTTTGCAGGAAGGATCTGATGCACAATTTTACATTGAGTAGTTTTGTAATCTGCAACGCTCAGAGGTGAAATTTAGATTTCTGTGCTTGAAAGTGGAAGCTGAAGCCAAGTCATCTCTTTGGAAAACGGTCAAGATTAACCTCTGTGGACAAGGAAAGCTTTGCAGCCTGACTGTGTGTAAGTCCAGGCATCTATGGGAATGGTTAGCTTGGGGAAGTCTGTGGAGGCTGCCTATGAGCCAGGAGTTACTCACTTCCTGCAGCCCAAGGTTCATTTCACAACAACCACCAGTTCTAAATCTGTGACGAGTTGACTCCTTGCACAGTTGGACTTTACTCTGTTTGTGGAAAAGCACCATTCTGATTTGAGTTGTTGAGAGGTGCTGATGCAAAAGACAGGAAACACTGTTTCATCTGTTTGGTATGGAAAGAGAGGAAGGGGCTTTAGCAGTCATGGAAAACATGTCCTGAAAAATCATGGCTATAGCAGAGTCAGTGAGCTCTGCTGTTCATGAGAACAACAGATTTTTTGCCTACCTTCAGGAAGGGCAAAGCTTGGAAGTGCAAGAGCACGGAAGAATGCAGTTAAACATCAAACAAGAAAAGCACAGATAAGCCTCTCCTTGTTCCATTCTATCCCTCTGAAAGTCTGAAACCAGAATTTATTATAATCGTTTTAGAAAATAGTTAGAAATTGTGTATATAAATATCACTGTTGCTGTAGTTTTTATTGAAACACTTGTTCATAGAAAAATAGCTTGGTGAAGAGACTGCTTTCAAAGAAGGGTTGTCCAGACTGTTTTTTCAATCTTAATGAAGTGCCAAAAATATGGGGGAGAGAGGTGGTGACTGAATTTTATTTTTCCCTCCATGAGAATGATCAATTGTGTATTATTCTTTCTCTTTACTGGAAAATAAAGAGTAGTTAAGGTGAGCTAAAGAAAAAAATTCACTTTTAAGTGTTAATTTTTAAGTCCTTATTTTCAGAAATAAATTTTAGTTAAAAAAAAAAAAACAACAACAAGGTAGTACACACTAAAAATCATTATTCAACCTCCCCATTGCTTTTACATATTTTGTGTTAGAATTTTAATCCAACAATTAAAAGTATTTTTGATTTAATTCTGAAATGTTACTTCCTGTCAAACCTCACTCAGTTGAAATTCCTGTTTGTAATTGTAGTAAATGTTTTTAATAGTACCTCAGAGATACTGCAGATTTATATTTCTGTGTTTATATGCTGTGTCTATCAAATTTTTAGTAGCTGCTTGCTTGAAAATGTGATCTTGTGCAACAAAATGCATCAGCAAGGTTAATACACCAGGTGTGGCTGCTATGGCACTCTCTCCTTTCAGCTGTCATCTCTCCCCTCCTCAGCACTTCTTAAGAACTTTTATGAAATGGCTATTCTGAATAAAATTGCTTTCAAACTCTAATGCGTGCGAAAAGATGCAAGAAAGGAGCGTGATTTTCTAAACCGAATTTGAATATAATTATAAGGGAAAAAGGTTTGTTTTTCTTTTGCAGGATGACAAGATCAGTTGTTTTTCAGACAAGCATAATTAATTCTCATTATATTGGTCCTCAGAACATTGTGCATCTAAAACCAACACAAAGGCAGAGGTAGTTGTTGTCAAGGCATGAGTGAAAGTACTCTCAACACTGCTTGTTTTCTTTGTTTGCAGGAGAGTTGGAGGTGGTCCAGAAAGACGGGGAGCGAAAGATTCAGAGCCGGCAGCAGCTTCCGGTTGGAACAACGTGGGGGCCTTTTGCTGGGAAGATGGATCTGAATAATAACACCTTGGTATGTAGATGCTCTGAGACACTTCGCTTTGTTATATTGTGTGTTGTTCTTTAGGGAATAGCCTGAATTGCTACTCAGGCGGAGCATTTGAAAACAGGCATTGTTAGCTTTAATGGACAGTGGTATTTGGCTCTTTTCCAATTAGTTCATCTATGGCAACCATCCATGTGAAGTTATTTGGAGCACAGGTTAATAGTATTTAACTTGTTATTTTACAGAAGGGAAATGTCACTTCCTTGTTTGCTGAACCAAGCTGTTGTGTTTCAGTAGTAATATCTGATTTTTTTAGTGGATTTTTAAATTTTTTATAGCATTAATTGTTGAATACCTAGTTTATATTAACAAATGATATAAAAATAAATAACTGCATTGTTTTAGGATAAAATTAATTAAATTTGCCATACTGTTAATATAACTGAATATAGAAAAATCCTCCATCAAATTAACGTTTTTTGAAAGGCATGAAAAGACACCTGTCATATTCTATATTTGCCTTACCTTTTCTTCTGATTGCAGGAAGTATGTGGACCATATTACTTAAAAGTAACGCTTTGCTGGCCTCAGTTCAGTGCACAGAAAATCATATCATTCCTAGGTCTTCGTTTCTTCTTTGTTTGTATTGGTTTTAAGTCTGAGCTTCAAAATTATTTGTGTATAGTTCAGATTAATTTTCTGAGAATATCAGGAAGGAAGCAACTAGTATCTCTAGGAGAAGGGTTTAAACAATCTTGGAACATGCATTGCATTGCCCTGTGGGATACTTCTGAAGAAACATTATCTGCAGCTTGATCACTGTTTGCTATTACAGACTTTGCATTGAATGTATTTAGCATAATGACCTGTGGAACTGTTTTCACAGAAGGGGATTACATATATTTGGGGTACATAAATCGGTGCTGTAAATGGAGAAGCTGAGCTTCTCAGTGTTCTCCAACACTAGGTATTGTCCTGCCCTTGGAGGACCTGAAGAGAGTGAGGGGCACTGAGTTGCTGATGAATCATCTGGGACAGTGTGAGAGAGGGGTTATGTGGACATGGGAGGAAAGGGGGGAAACTGATAGTCTTTAGCTCCTCTCTGTAGAAGCCATGCCTGAATATTAGAGTTCTCTTTCTAAGGACTTGCTGAATAGGATGCATGCTACTTTCTGCAAATACATGTATTAAAATTTGAGCAAAATGTTATTGTAAGTACATAGTAGCCATTTAAAATCTTGATATTTTTTTGGACTTTTAGCATAATTTATTGATCAAAAGGTGCTAAGAAATATTATAGAAAGTGGCATGGAAACTTTGTCTAAGTTTCCTAGAGTTCAGTATTCCCAGCCCAGATCAGATTTCCCATTCAGGCACCTGAATAAAGAATAGATTTTCAAAAGTACTGCACAGTCAAAATGCCTTATTGTTAGAAAGGAGACACTGGAAGATTTGAATACTTGTCTCCATTTGCTCCATCCATTTAATTTTTATTTCTGATAAACACCTGTAATTCAAATAATTTTCTAAATTCCACTATTACTACTTTCATCAACTTTCACGTAACTGAAACCTTAGTCCTGTTGTAATTTAAAGTCAGTGCACAATCCATACCTTAGAGAATTGCTGGTTTGGTGTGGTCCCTATTGCCCTGTCCACTTGTACCCATTTCTCAGGTATATACGACATAAAGGTAATGTTTAAGTATATGAGATGATGTCAATTGACCCTTTACTACAAAATTAATCATTATCAGATATTCTTAGGATTAATTTGCAACACATCAGCCGTCATACATGTTGTTTCATTTTTGCTGTTTGATGGAGGCATGAAGCAACTACAATACTTCCAGGAGGAGCTTGCTTCACCTTTGGTAGCACAGGCATATACTAAGTCTGTTATTACTTTGTAAATTTGTCACTTTTGCTGTATCAAAAACATTTTGCTAAGATATTTGGGTTTTAATGAACTGGTAATTAAGCAGTGAACAGAACTGACTTAATTTGGTGATTGTAATGGGATGGAACAGCTTTCTCAAAGTAGTTCAGAGAGATGTGGGATGAAAATCTTAAGGACTTTTTCCTCTAAACTTTCTCTAAACTAGAAGGATAATTTGTTTCTTGTGAAATTAAAACCCATAAACGCTATTTTTGTTAACACTTGAAAGATTTTGCTTTTGCCTACAAACATAAATACATTCGGATATCTGAAAAGGTTCCTGTAAACAGAGGTTTCGTCCTCAGAAATATTGTTTTGTCCTCTGAGCCAATCCATCCTTTGAAAAAGTCAAAACTGAACAGAATATCATTGTGTGAAATCTGATTTATCTTCGAAGTTGGATCTGACTTTGAAGTTTGCCCTGCTTTGAGTGGGAGTTTGGACTGGATGACCTCCAGAGGTCCCTTCCAACTTGAATTATTCTGTGATTCTAAGTATTGTTTCTTTTTCTCAAATATCAAATGTTTCCTGTAATCCTACATTTGTTACTTTAGAATGCTGTATGAAGAAATATAAACCTTTTGATGCAACTTTAATTTACTGTTAAAGCAACAAAATCTCAGCACCAGCTTCTACATATTTTTGGTTATATCTTTTTTTTCTTGAAATGGTTAAGGTTTATTTATGAGTTTTTTTATATTTGATTACTTATCTCACTATTGTACATGTTCTCTGTTGTTCATAAGGGAGTTGTGATTCTTTACATAGGTTATTTATATATGTTTTGTAAAGCTCATTTGGGTAAAGCCTCACATCCCCAGAATTCAATCAAGCTTCCATGAGCAGCTGACAGCATGTTTAGTTCTTTTCTGAATGAAAACTTCAAATATTGCACTGCTATAAACATCAAATAATTTTTGGAAAAGAGCTTTAACGCGGATTTTTGGTATAGAGAGGAAAGAAAAGAAAAATTCAGGGACCCTCAGGTGAGTAAATATCATAATTCTTCAGCTGCTATCTTTATTGGGAAATATGTTTGTGGCTGACTACAAGTACCTTACCCGACTTTACTGTTTGGTGTTAGCAATGTGATGCTGCCCCACAGGATTCATTACCTAACTTACTTACTACCCTTGCACTCTGCACTGAATTACAGCCTGTACATGCAATATCCTGTTGAAGTACTTCTTGTTTCAAGCAGTGCTGTATTGCTGAATACAGTCTCACTGCTGTTGGCTCAGGAGACAGAGCAAGTTAATTAATTCAGCATCGTATTTAATTGAGTAACTGTGCCAGATGTCAATTACTTTTTAGATCTTTCAAGTTTCTGTCTTGAAGTGCATTAGCAATATATATCTCAGAGTACTGGAAGGGTGGGTACCTTGAACAAAAATTATTTAAATGCTGTTCACAATTCCAAAAGGAGTAGAAGTATTTGACTTCAGTTCCAGCACTGTCAGGAGATATGGTAGTGCACGGCTTATATCAGTACTGAGGAATACTCAGATTCTAATGGTAGACTTGAAATAGCTCAATGACTATTAAAGTTCTTAATTTTTCTCATCTAGGAATTTAGCCAATACTCATGAATTACACATAATTACATTATGTAATAGTGTATGCCATGCATTACTGTTACTATTGATGAAACACTTTGCATGCAGCCACCAGAAATCTTAAGAATGTTGGTTTTAACAAATGAGTCGGATCTTAAAACTTGTCTAGGCATTTAATTTTTATTTCAATCTGACCTTAAGAACTCCTTATATCATTATTAAATATTTATAGATATCTATTTAGATACTTTTATTAAATTTAGGGAGATCTCATATCTAGATACTTTTAATGATCCGTTCCTGTAATTTTGCCAAACTCTGCTCTCAGCTGCATACGTACTTTGTATCTGTCTGCACAACTGGGCATAGAGGTTACTGCCTTCCATTTCCCTCCACTACTTTCACTTTCCATTTACTGTTCCATAATAGTTGATAGTCCCAAGAAAATGAAATGCATAGGAATATCTTTTCAAACCTAGAAAGTGTACATGTCTACATGTTTCCAGGTTCTGTTTGAGATTTAATATAATCTTGCTGTTTTGACAAACAGACCCATGAAGAGTTTGTAGAATACTGCTGTCTGTCTGCAGCTGGTGAGAACTGAGCTGTAGAAGGGAACACGACATGATTTTATCTCTAGTTTCACCAGGAAGGCTCCAACTTTGTACTGAATCACAGAAGATTCAGTAGTTCATGAGTACCTACAAGCAGACAGGAATATATTTTGAATCATGATATTCCTAGCTTGTGATTCTTGTCTTTAACAGGAAGGTGGGTTTGCCCAAATAGCAAGTCTAATGTGACCATGCAGGTGAGAAGAGCAGAAGACCTCTCTAGGCTGGTCATATAGACTGCTGAAAGAGGAGCTGCTGTGTGTAAGCATATTTAATTCAAGGCACTAGCAGCCTAGTTAAGAAAAAAGCCTTTTTCCAGCTGCAAATATTTTCCCTCTTTGAGGGGACAGTTTGGTGGGAATGAGGCCCTTGGAAATGAAAGCAGCAGTGAACCACGTAGCCCACGATGGACATCGAGCAGCGATTGCTCCAGCAGCCGTACGGAGGCATTTTGAGAAGCCTTTTCCCTTGGCTGCTTCCATCTAGTTTTTGGTGTTAATCTGTGCCCATGGCATGGTTTTGTGAAGCAAAACAATGAACAGCTGGATGCAGCCCCTCATTTTCATATCCTTGTCTCAGGGAGGAGCATGCGGGGCAGGCCTGTACCAGCCTGATAAGGAAAAGAGGATTCAACGTGGCTGTGAAGGAAATCCATAGGAGGACAGGTGGAGGGCTGGGCCAGAGAAGCAGTGGGACACAGCAGGCACCCTTTAATGGGATCTGGGAGATTCAGCATCGAAGAGACACTTGGTCTGGAAGACATGCTCACAGATGTGGTCGACCAGGTAGAATGTAAGGGGCTGATGATCCAAGGTTCATAATGCAGCAAGGTTATTCACTGCCTCCTCTGGGACTGGTCACTTTGGGTCAAAAACCTTGTGTAGGTTAGACAGTGGCTTTAATCTTCAGAGTCACAGCACAAGGGTTTTCTGGTAACTTTGGCTGGAGGTGCTGCACAGCCACGGAGACAGCCAGTAGTCTGTCCATCACTGTTAGGCTGTAGCCAGTCTGTAGCCTCTGTTTCTCTTGTTCAGACATGCAAAGGGATAGGATAGATTTTATTTTTCGGTATTTAGCTGCAAAGGAAGATCATGTCTCTTAATATCGCAGAGCCATTTTTATATTTAATTATCAAAAATAGTGTATTGTGTAATGAACCTTGATTCTAAACTTTATTATACTGATTTTATACCTTTAAATATGTGAAGTGATTACAAAGGCATTTCTTTCTCATTTTTATTACTATTACTGTCAGGTTTTTCCTATCTAGAACTAGTTTAAGATCACTTCCTTCTGTCTCAAACACAAGCAGATGTTGTTGTTGTAGCACTTCAGGACAGCGCATGATGTCTCACCAACAGCCGGGTAGGTACTGGTCCACTGTGCATGTGTTGGAGTTTGCCAAGTAGAATCATAGAATAATTAAGGCTGGAAAAAACCTCTAAGAACGTAAATTCCAACTGTTAACCCAGTACAACCATGACATGTCCTTCAAATATCTTTTGAACTCTTCAGAGACCGTAATTCCAGCGCTTATCCAGGTATCCTGTTCCAATGCCTGACCATCCTTTTGAAGATGAAAGTTTTCCTAATATCTAATGTAAACCTTGTCTGGCACAACTTGAAGCTACTTCATACAAACTGAAACATTTCAAAATATTGAGATGTGCCAAGGTGATGTGGATATCCACATGGCCATCCATGATGGTCTTTGAGAACACATCACCACACATTGCCTCACCTTTTACCAAGTGCTCTCCCATTTATATAGGCATGTAGTTGAGGGGAATACAATAATAGAAAGACTTCTTTTTAAACTTTTGTGCATAATTTAGTTTATATGCTTTAAAAAAAAAAGTTATTTCTGCTCTTTTATTTACTTTTACAAAAAAGAGTTAATTTAAACATGTTATTAATATGATAGCAAGATGTGGTAAGTATCTGAATAAACACTTGTTTCGGAAAACGCTGAAAACACTTTTTCTCAGCTTGAAGATTTTGTTTCCAGATCACAAATAGGTGATGAAGCAACATGGTACATTAAAAGAAAGATCATCTAGATCCTACACTTTTGTCTAAATGCTAATAGTACACTGGTATTAGTACTGCACACCATTACCACAGCTGTAATTTTAGGTTATTAAATATTTAACGGACATACAAATAAGACAGGATTGAAATTACATCTTTTTTTCCTTCATTTCTGAATGGGTGATTTCCAGAATGTAGTATTATGTCAACAGAGGATTTTCCCATAAAATTGCTCTTGCTTTTTAATTGCTTTTCCGTGGCTATAGCTCTTTTTAAGGGGGCCATGTACCCATGGTACATTTTGACACCTGTCTATCAAAACAGAAGAACTTTAACATTTTTTTAAAACTACCACTGGTCACTTTGAAAGGTTTTTAAAAATAATTCAGTTACTTGGTGCTTGCTAAAAGCAGCTCCATTAAGCAGAATTTACCCTAATACTATTGTAATTAAGTGGTAGACATTGCCAATCATTCCCATTAAACTAACTTAGTTCCCTGGGAGAATACTCAATAAATCCTCTGTCCTATTTTGGCAAGCTTCATTTCAGTAGGGGGTCCTTCTGAAAGTGGGAATGTACCCTGGGGCACATTGCCAGGCGGCTGCTGAGAGCAGAGCAAGGGGATGGCTCGGCAGGAGAGATGAGGCAGAGTCAGGACCCTAGAACAGAAAAAAAGGCAGGAATATTTGATCCAGGGCCTCTCAGACATCAGTAGAGGGAGATGCTATCTGAAAGTGCCAAGCTCTTGCATTTTAGGATCACAGAATCACAAAATATGCCGAGTTGGAAAGGACCCAAAAGACAAGCTGTTTAGAGAGAATCACTGCAATAAACTTTGGTAGTAACATATTCTTGTGCTTCTAGACTATGTCTTATCTTAATAATTTTCTAGCTAGTCTCATCTTCTCTGTACCACAGGCTTTAAGACTCAAATGCTTATTTTGCTATTGTAGATTTTGCTAAATTTATAACACAGATTTTAAAATGGGGTGTAGTCTTATTTTAAAACTTCATACAGGAGAAATAATTTATCTTTATTTAAGGTCATTCATGTACCTAATTGCACTGCAATACCTAAAAGGTTCTATACCCATATTTAAGATGAGAAATTTAATGTTGTCCTCTGAGGAAATTTTTTCAATTCATGCTTTTTATAATGATACCTCTTCTTATTTATGAAACATAAGTATTATAGACAAAGCAGATATAATATGTCAGATTTAAATATTCAGCAGTTTTTAAAATAACTTCCTTCTCACTAAATGCTAACACTATTTTTTTAATCTGAAATGAAATTCAGTTTCTAAAATGTTGACACTTTTTTTTTTCAGCAGTTTCATGTTCATAGAACAAGCATGGGAAATTCTAGCTCCATCATTTTAGTGGAATATAAAGCTATGAAGGTGCTTGTGTCTGCGAAGATGTTTGCATTGTTAAGCCAAGAATTTGGTAGTTACAATGGACACTGAAATGAAAGAACCAAAGGCTTGGTCTCTCTCTTTGAACGTTTGAAAATAAAATGTCCTGGATGCTCCTGGGTGTTTTTAGAGCTGTTACATATAAAGCTATGCCTGCCCAAGGGTAGTTAGCCTTAGACTACATTGGTAATGGCAAAAAGCACTGTGATGCTGTTGCCTGTGTAACTGTGGTAGCATTTGTGTTCCACTCAGTATGTTGTTGAGATGTGCTGTCTGGACATACAAAAGCATTGGATTATGAAAACATCAAGGGTACTTTCCATAAGATTCAAGGAGGCAATAGCGGGCAGTTGTTTGAAATAAAAGTGTGTTGAAGAGAAAATTTTGGTGTGAAAAGAAAATTCACATTTTGGTGGTGTCAAAATTTGATTGTGTTAATAAAAATACAGACCAAGATACCATATCATAGTAACAATAATAATATTTGAACAATAATAATATTTGAAATAATTGTCTATCTTCATTTAAATAGGAAAATTACTTCAAATAAAATAATAGACGAGTGATTTCACTTAAGACAGTGGCTCCTTGCCATTCCATACAGCATGATGGAATGATCAAAATCCAAAGTTCATTTCTGTCTGAATATGTTTAAGGGAAGAGGCCTGCGAATTTTCAAAAATGGTGGAAATAAAGGATTGGGGTTTTTTTTCTGGTTGTTTTATTACCAGCCACATTAACTGTGTTTTGTGAAAATATGGTTTTGAATAGGAAAAAAAAATCTCACTATTTCTAGTATAATTAGCACAGTATGTGTAAATACATAAATATATAACAGATACATATGTAAACATAAATAAGTAAAAATAAATATAAGTATACATATGTACATATGTATACACACAGCGTAAGTGATTGTGAGTATATAAAAATAGCATATTCTAGTCAGAAGGAAGTATTGATTACTATGTCCTAAAAATCATTGTTCAGCTGTAGCTCCTCGTCTAATGATGTTGTAATATCACATAGCCAGTAGCAAAATGTGTCCTTTTCCAGATGCAGCAGATCTACTTTGTACCACCAAAATATGGGCAATACAGAGCTTGACCTGAGAAATTCAGCGCTGAAGTTTGTAAATGTCCCGAGCCTCATTTATCAAGCTGGGAGAAAATGTTCATCAGTCTAATCCTGTGGTGGCTCCTCAGGCTCCAGAGAAGCTCAAAAGACAGTTAGTTCCAGCCACTGGGGCGCCAGATCAAAGAGTAGGGGAGGCACCGTCACTTGATGTCCTTACCATCCCTACCAGCCCCAGAGCAGGTGCAGCAGAGGACAGACTGCACAGCTAGTACTCTACCTGATGATATTATTTATTTATAGAGGTTTTTGCTGTATCCTGATATTCCATACATGACGTATTATATGCATAGCCCTATCGGATTTTATATAGTTTCGTATTTATATTGTTTCATTGGTTTTAGCAAGTAGTGACAGGATAAGAGGACATAGCCTCAAGCTACACCAGGGAAGGTTCAATCTGGACATCAGGAGGAATTTCTGCACAAAAAGGGTGAAGGTCAAACAGTGGAATGGACTGCCCAAGGGAGCTGGTGGAGACACCATCCCTGAAGGTGTTCAAGAAATGACTGGGCAGGGCATTTAGAACCTAGTTGACAAGGTGGTGATTTAGTCACAGATTGGACTCAGTGATCTCAGAGGTCTTTTCCAACCTAAATGATTCTCTGATTCTGTGATATTCATATCCCATCCTAAATAACTGAATATTAATTAATAAAACTTGTATCCCCTTTCTTTTCACTAATGCATTTTATCATGTATTCCAGAGACTAGAACTAGGGGAAATGTTTAAATGTATTTACAAAATGCCTCATGACTTGTGAATCATTAAACATAGTTATAATTTTTTGAGCTCTTGTAACATACTTAGGGAATAATTGAGTTTGGCATAGACAAAATACTGACTTTTCTGTACTGTAAGGGAAGGGTAGCATTCTGAACACTACTGATACATTTAGAATAAACTACATAACATATGAGGTATCATCATAGTTTATGTAGATGATTCTCACTCTGAGACTATGTCTTACAATTTAAAATTCTCTCTGTCAGATTAGTTTTTATATCTTGTTTTTGACATTTGATTTGATATTTGAAATGCACAGAAGATACTATTTTTAATAAAAGCTTCATGTATGTTAATAATTATTATTTATGTATTTATTTATAAACATCTTACACTTCCCAAAATACTTTTTCTTCTTTGAAGCTTTCTTTTCCACATGAGTCTCTGATCTGGGGGATGAGTGACCACTTTTTTTAAACGCGAAACTGAAACTCCTGCCATGTGTGAGGACATTAAAGACAAGTTTAGGGGAGCTGAGGGAGGTGTGCCTCGATGCTGGGGAGGTGAGGAAGAATCCTTCCCTCTCTCCCCCTCCTGCAAGCTGTTGTCGTCACTTTTGGAAGAAAACTGGGGCAAATTAGCATAAAGGAAAGCAAGCAATAAAGCAGAAAACAATAGTAGATCCAAAATATCTTAGTTCCTTCTTTTCTGTTTGTGTTGAAGCTGGCTGGTTCTACTATTGCTTGTTTTTAATTCTGCAGTAGACCTCACAGTGTGTCTTATTCTTACTGATTTGCTTTTATGGGGTTTTTATCTCTTGGATGTGGTTGCATTTGCTACATTAAGTATTGGATCTTGTTGTTTATATTTGTTACATTCCAGATTGTATTTTTCTCTTTTGGGATCCACTATTTTACTGTATTCCTGTTTCCCTTCTCACTCTGGTCAATCCACATTCCCTTCTCCAAGCAAAAATACTGTCTTAATCCTCTATGGATCCACAGTGGAGGGAGAGTTTCCTTCACTTCTTGGATCCACCTGGATCATGGGCCACGGAAGGACATGATGGGTTGCATTAAGTGGACCTTCCAGACTCAGCAAGGTATCAGCAGGGAAGATTTAGGTTAGATATAAGAAAGAACTCCCTAATGTTAATGAGACTGAAAAGCTGGAGGAGATTCAGGAGGTTGCAGTAAATCTGTGGCTGGTATGTTTAAGAACAGGCTGGACCAAGATGACAGGAGGGGTGTAGGGGGAAGGAAAAGGACCAGATGACCCTGTGGCTTTTGGCACTTTGATGCTGAGAAGTGTCTGCAGCCAACTTTGCTTGTTCAGCTGCCCAGAAATGCCTGCAGGTAGCTAAAATCTTTCAAGATTGGCTTTAAAAGGCCAGAATGAGACACTGTTTTTTGTAGAGGATGGCAGATGGGATGTTACAGGAAGCTAGACAGTTGGTCACACTGTATAAGGTACCATTTTCAAAATCTAATTGAAATATAACAAGGGCTAGCTGAGAGATAAGGAAGTAACTGCTATATTTCTTTGGCATGTCCCTTCCCAACTGCCTACAGGTTTTTTTTCTTCTGAATATTATCTATGTGTTTTTCAAAACATTACTTTTTGTTTTACTTAGGACTTCGTTTCAAAGTTTTCTGTACCTCTTTTTTAAGGAATACTGTCTAACTTATAAGGATCATTTTCCAGGCTACTAAGGATCATTGTCCTAGGTTTCTGTGTCACACATTTTCAGAGTGAGAGCAATGGTATTTCATTTCAGGATGCCAAGATCACTTTGATCTGGTGGTACAGCATGCCTCAGGGAGTAAGCTGAATCTTGATTTTTATAGTCAGTCATCCACTATCAGGTACCAGAGCCCCTATTAGCCAGGCTGAGAAACAGAGAACACACCATAGGCTGGATGTTGAAATATTTGCGAGAGGCTCTTGGCATCACTGGTATCCTCAGAGCTCATTTTGTGCTTCTGTGCTAGTAAATCTCAAATGCGTTTAGAAGCAGTACCTGTGTGCAGTAAATGACTGCACATGCTCTGATTACTTTTGAAACCACTTCCCCCTCCACCACCACATTTGGCAGTGGAAAGTAAGAGTATCCATGTTTTCAAACTTGACCTCACACATGTGAGACAACTTGGTGTGGTTGTGCCTCCTTAATATTCCTCACATTCCCTCTTCTAAGCCAATTGCTAGCATTTGTTGTGGGATTTAAGTGACTTTGTAGTAGCACCTACTAGCTTGCTCTGACTAGGGGTGTACTTGGGACTAAATGGCCTTTTTGACCTTAAATAATCATTTCATTGATAGTCATACCAAAGATGCTTAACTGTCTGTTCAGTATTACTACCACACTGTGAGGTCTCCTGAACTCTTCTGAGAGTTCAGAATACAGTTGTGATGTTCTTATTGTTTTCCGTGTTTCTCTGGATGTGAGGTTGGACAGGAATGTCTCCTTTGGCATAGTTGAAAGACATAAGGAAGTAAAGACATTGATGGGGTGTCATTTGCTGCCATGACCCACTGTAGCCTGGTATCCAGCCTCATGAGAGCTGCAGCAGTATGCTACCTTGATACTTGCACTTGTATTGGGATAACAAAGATGGCTGAAGTTCTTCTTTCAAGGCAACATAGGGCGTTTGCAAATCTCTTCCAAATGAAGTATGAGTTAGAGATCACAGTTATATACCTGTATTCTTAACTCTAACTAGGTGGTTTTCTGTCTCCATGTGTAGTCTTTGGAATAAACAAAAAGCAATGACAGGGAATGCGCCATGACCGCAAATTTCCAACAGTGATTAATAACGCACTTAGGACTTGATTTTGCCTTGCACTGAGCATCACTGGGAGGTGCTGAGTGCCCCAAGCTCTCATTTAAAGCAGTAGAGCTGAGGTATGCTTAGCATTTTGTGACACTGAGCACTGCTAGTACATTCAATGAACCTCTCCGTAGAAGATAAATATTTGTTATTTTATTTGACCTTGAAGATGGGACTGGTTTGGTAGGGTTAAGGTCAATGAGTATATTATTTTTAGACAAGATACAGAGTACACGGATGGTTCTGCTTTATTTTAGTGTGTTAACATCTGGCAGCATTCTGTGTTCCATATGCTGCTGATTGTCCTGATACATTCATCTTCAGTGATTATCAAAAAGATTTCAGTGCTCTGGAGTTAATCACACATTTGAGAAGACAAATACATGAAGATAAGTAGAAAAGCTGCCTGTAGGTTTCTGTGTGTAAGACCGATATTTGGGCATTCTTGGCAAGTAAGCTATTAATTTAGAAATATTTTTATAATTACTTAATAAGCTAATGTCTGTAAGAGTGAAAAATAGTATATTAGAGTTTAGTATTATTATTAGAATAACATAGAGAACATTGTATCTTGGAAAAATTACATTTTCAGTTTTCCTAGGTTGATAACATTTTTTCCAGGCCTATAAATTATTATTTTCATTCTGTGCTGTTCTGATCTTACATACTAACAGGTTCAGGGGAGAAAGACTTAAGAGTTTCACATAGAATCTGCCACATCAAAGCAGGTGTTCCCTTTTACAGTACCACCTTCTTTCTGACAATGCAGAAAGTCTGTCACAATCAGAACAAATGCTGAAGCAGAAACCAAACCAAGCCAGATGACTGTCAACCTCGTGGCTTTTGCCACAGCCCACACTTACCTTAGAGACCAGTCCTCTAGGCTAGCCCACCGTGGCACTGCCCATATTCCTACAAAGAATAGTTCAAGTAAGAAAGCAGCTGTGGGGCTGTTGTGGCTTTGTCTAGGTGACAATTTTTTTTACCACACCCCCCAAACCAAATTGTTCTAAGTTGAGAGAAGGTTTATGCAGACAAAACCAAATCCGATTGGGAAAAAATAATATTAGGATTTATTACTACACAATAAAAACTAAACAACTATATCTACTACAATACTAATTAAGTA
>JAWWES010000081.1:132301026-132441026 GCA_035583135.1 Lophotriccus pileatus
TGATAACAGTTTCTGGGAAATGACATGGAAGGCTATAGAATACACAGGTTTGGGTTACACCCATCCAATGATGAATTGGTCCCAGCTGTTCTAACTAGGACAAACACAAACACAGTAAAGTCCAGAAGATGAAAAGAAGAAATCTGTAAACAAAATTAACAAAATTTTGTCTCAGAAATTTTTATTTGTTTAGTTTGTTTGTTTTTTTACTAAAAGCCCTTAAGGAAATGTTCAGAAAAGAAATTAAGACCTGGACAGCTATTGATCCTGGAGTTTACAGCTGCAATGTAGATCCTTGTTCTCTCTTCTTCCCCTTATACCCAAGAGTTGTGGATGCTTGTGCCCTTCATATTGGACCTTTGGACTTAGGGTACTGAAGTCATGTGCTGGATGGTCAAATATTATCAGAAGACCTTCTTTTTACCTCTTGTTCAGTTTTTCTACCTGCTCTTAGAAATCTCCAGCAACGCCTACTGAGAATTCTCAGTTCCCTTCTGCTGCCAAGGAAAACTTATTAGGATTGTCAGTGATTTTGGTTGACTATCAGAATTTTCATTTTAATACAAATAAGAAAAGGAAAATCATGATTCCCTACTCACCCCCCCTTTTTTGGCCATGGCGTGGCATTTCTACAGCCTGAGGAGTTTCTCCCTGCCAAATATCATAAGCCAGCTGCAAAGAAAGACAATCCATGGAGAAGTTTTTTGCAGCTGAAAGTGATAGTCACTATATATCTAGATAATATATAAGATTAACCTATTCTGCATGTCTGATTTCTTTATAAGGAAAGTAAACTGTGTTGCTCAGCTGGAGGTAGTGTTACAAGTTGGAGTCTGTTCAAAGAAAATCTAGCCCTTGATGCATGAACTTAAAACTAATCATAAGAGAAAAAAGAATTGAAAACCAGTCATGATAAGAAAGCATCAAAAATCAGAATTAATTGACATAAACATACCTGTCATTTTAATATAACATAGTGGCTCCAAGCTTCCGCTGTTCCGTTAGGATGGCACACTAACCTGTGAGAAGTTGTCTTGGGGAATATAAACAGTGGAGGGTAACAAAGGGCTAATAACTGGTTGCCCCTTTTACGATCAGTTTCTAGAAAGCTGTTTCTTGTCATTTCGCTGTTGATACATTTCTGTTCTGCACAAAAATTCTCCACAGGCACCTTCTGCTACAGGTAAAAATGTATCATGTTTATTACTTTATGCAGTCCTTCTGTGGCATTTATTCCGCACTCATGTGAAAGTGTTCTCAGCATTGAGAAGGAACAGTTCATTACATTAAAATTTATACCAGAAGAGTGAATTGTATTTAAATACCTCTATACTTACAGTTAACTAAATAACAGCATTTGAATGTTAAGGGCCAGTTTTTTAGCTGGTGTAAACTGGCTTCTGATTCTCACCAGCTGAGCGTCTGACCCATTGTGTTCAGGCTGCTTAATGCAACAGCAGGGAAATGCAGACTTATATGTCAATTAAGAATAATTCAAGAGGATAGATGAATCAGAAGGACAATGCAACAGCCCTGTACAGCTATTAATAAGGCTCCTTCAGTTGATCATCTCTGAAAGAGTTAGAAACATGCTACTTTCATGTGAAGAGCTCTTGACTCTTAACAGCCAAGAGCACTTCACATGAAATGTGAATGCATGTTGAATGTTTATTCTTTCATTAAATCATTCTTTGCTATTATCAAACCAATGCTTTGTTACAGGATTTCCTTTTACTTTCAGCTATTTCTAGATTTCAATACAAGTGTGATTTGCTGTTAGTACTTGACTAATGATACTATTGTTGGTGTATTAGTTTAATCTAAGCCTGTCACCTTGGCTTTCTGTTGTCAGGCACCCCATTCATTCAACACAATCTTCAATGGATTGGGCAAAATAACAGATGTTGAAACTATCTCACTACTGTTTTAAAAATGTCTAAAAATGAATTATAATCTAATGGAATCTCAGAGAGCGCTCATTCAAGGTACTGCTCATGTTCACCATAATGAAATGCAAATAAGGTTCTGAGCAATAAAAACTTCACACATGTACAATAATTGTTTGCTTGAGAGGTTTTTGGGGGGCAAGGAGCTGTTTAAAATCAAAATAATGGCAGTCATAGTTTTTCACTTGATCTTTAGATGGAGAAAATAAATGGTTTGCTTGTTTCCTGTGGATGTTGCTCTCTCTTAGACTGAAAAGCTGTGTAATTGAACTGAGATGCCAATTATTTTATATTTAAATATATGACATTGTGCAAAATCCTACCCTTTCTACAGTAGACATTTTAATTTCAGGTCATTACCTTTCTACTACTGATTTTTATTCCTCTGTTAGTAGCAGTGGTGGAATGCCACCCATAGATAAAACATGTTTATTTTAAATATCATCATCATCATCATATATTAAAAAGTGAAACAGAACAACAGGATTGAGTTCTTAAAAATTAAATACAACCACTCTATTCCAAATCAGCTACCTTCTAATTATCAGCTTAGCTGGGAAGCAATTCAGAAATCCTACTTTTTTATTCAGCTTTGATACCACAAGCTCAGTAGCAGTACTTCATTACCCACCTTCAAAGATTTCCAGGTGCAAAACTGAAGGAATGAACAAAAGAAAGAACACAAATCACCATTTTCCACTTCTCTATCGTAGCGCTACATCATTGCTTTCCTTTTTGCCCTGTTCTCTTGTGTGCAACATTTCTCATCTGCATGACCCTCACATTTCTGTATGCACAGTATTCTTTTCAACATGACTCTTAAACAGAAAAAAACCAAAAACCCCCAGCCAGTACTGACTTCTTGCATTTCATGTCATGCCTGACACATTGAGCTGGGTTTGAACCAGCAGGTGACATAACTCTATTCATACTGACTCCAAGCACGCAAAAGACCAAACAGGGACATTGAGTAATGATACTGTATTGATGTGTGCAACCTGTTAAAACCTCTGAATGGACTATTCTTATACATCTTTCCAACTATTTTTGCTTAATTATGGAACTGAAATCCAAGATGACATGGGTAAAAGAGGAAATATTTCCAAATTTCTGTTAAATACTGGGCAGTATATGGAGTCATTTTGCCACAAACACATCTGTTCAACAGTGTGGACACAGAATTAGTATTCAGCCGAATTAAGCTGGAGCACAGTTCAAAGATAAAGATACCTGATGAACTGGATTTATAGAAATGGAAATAAACGCATGAGTAACCACTGAGTAAAGTTAGTCTTCTCTAGGAAAAATGTTATTGTCTTTATTGCCTAGTATAGCAAGCCCAGGCTAGCGTATTACTTCAATTACAAGTAGAGATATCACCTTACAATTTTACCTTTCTTATCCCAATTAGTATCTTTTATGAGTAATTTGTGTGGGATTTGGTGAGGCCCAGCAGCTAAGATGAAGAAGTGGTTCTGAGCAAACTGCTTGAACATGACAAATAAGTAACACAAGCCAGGCACAGAACAAGTGTGAAGATGCTCATGAAAGCATCAGATCCTTTATGTAAACATTGCTTCATGTGCATGCCTAGATTTCTCCTTTCCCTCTTCCAGGATGAAAATGAGCCTACTGTGCTTGAAATGTGTGTCTGTATTTGAAAGATTGGGTGTTCTCACCATTGGTATCAATAGTATAACTGAAACCAGAATATCAATGATATTAAGTATTCCTTAAGGACATGCAGCCTAAAATTCAAATTAGAATGTCACCCATGTTACTGAAGTATTGCTATTTATTAAAATATGTAAGCCTCAGAAATAGCTGAAGCTCCTGCTGTTATACTTCTGTAGCAATGGCACCTAGATAAAGAGGACTGATTCTGGCAGCTAAATGCACATGATGTTGTGAGTTAAAGTAGCATGTGACACCATGCAGTAAATACTGGGCAAAAATCTTTCTGCTGTGATAGCACTGTTGACATGCAAATACAATGAGACATATGCTTTGTTTTGATTTTTCTTTTAAATACAAATGAAACATTGTAAACCTTTTAAAAATGTATGCTTATGAAAGCAGAGAGTAATGAAATAGAATATGAGTATAGTTAGTGTAAATCATCATATAATATGAAATAGTTTCAAGCTACTCACACGTCGCTTCACCATAACATTTGCAGTCTAATGAAATGGTCCACAAATGATTAATATTCTTAAGTGCTTTCCTTTTTCTCTTAAGTGCTCCCAGGCAGAAAAAACCCAAATGTATTGCATTATCACTGTTTGCATGTGTAGTTAGTGTCACAGCGACTATTGATTTTTACTTCCTGTTACAAATACACATTAGGAAGTTTTATCGGTATATGATAAACAAATTGGGAAATGTATGCTCAGCTACAGCTGAAGCTGGTATAAATGATGGTAGTACCATTGACTTAATTTGAATGATGCTTATTTGCATAGTTTGAGTACGTGACCCTTATCTTCCAAGTGAACAGAGAATATTCAGTACAAGTAATACTTTATCTCCCTGTCATTTAGATGTCTCTGGGGACTCTGCTTCTGTTCTACTCCCATGACTTTTGCTTGTATTTCTAACGATTAAAAATACTTTCTCTGAAATGAAAAATTAACAGACCTTGAATATTGTGAATATGTTAGTTTTTAGAAGTGTCTGTGTCTTATTTTATTATTGTACCTTTCTATGTAGGTAGCATTACAAAGGATTAGGGTTATATGAAACGGCTTGAGTCTAAAAATGTGGCATGTCTTTCACAGCAACACTTCACTTGTTTCCAAGCTATATAGGTAGGTCTTGTATTTTCAGCACTGCTATTATACAGATGTTAAATATTAGCATGGTAAGATATCAAAGTTCTGCTAAAACCATAGTCTCTCCAGGTATTGCAAGTGAGCTCTGGGGTGGAGAGCACCATTTAAGCTTGAAGGGTGGCCTGAAGAAGATAATTTTCAGTTCAAGATACAAAAAGAAAATATCTAATTCTTATGACGGTTAAGAGTTTGAAATTGATCTGAAATATTTTTAAAGATGGAGAGATAGTCAAACCCCAAAACTTGCACTTTTGGGGAGAAGGAGCAGGAGGGTGAATGGAAAAAAAGGAAAACTCATGATAATTAAGCCAAATTTTAGCAAGGCTGAAGCGTCTTCCTTATGCTGCTTTTTCTGCATTTGTTCTCACCATAGATTCATGAAGAATTGGAAAAAGAATCAGGAAAATTCTGGCAGAGAAAACATAGCGAAGAAACAAGCCAGTCTTGGCAGATTTCAGTTAGCACTAGGAATGTGGAATTCTTGTCAGTGCCCTCTCATTAGGTAATGGTGTCTTTTCCAAGTGAAGAGACTGAAAAAAAGTCCTACCACTATTGCTGTGGGAAAGAAAAAGGCCATGACACTGAAACTTCTTTCATAAGCACACTTTTTGATTGATTAAAGGTCCTGAAGGAGTAAAAAATATCAAATAGCATTAGTAAATAAAGTAATAACCTTTAAAGCTATAGATTTCTTTTCTGAATGTACATATGTGTGTGTATGGCTATTTCATGGAAGCAATTGCTGGGAATCTGTTTAGAGAATGAACGGAAAATCCTTCAACTTACAAAAGTTCTCTGAAGTGCAGATCTTGAGAGCAACAGCACAGAGAATACAGCAGAAGAAAAAGGCAGAAGGTGAGTTTGTGAATGGGCTTGTGAAGAAAGTTTCCTCAGATTGTATTACTAGAACATGAAGAAGATCTTCTCCTTTCCTTTACGGTGAAAGGAGACAGAAAAGGCCCTGGTAATGAGTTTTTTCCAAAAACATAAAACTCTTAAAATAATTTCCTGAATTGTTTTAACATTTTTTTAAAGCAACACAGACATCATAAAATATTTTTAAAGAGAAAATAGCAAAAATATTGCCACCCTATAGTGCTAAAGCAGAGAAGCACAGAGAAGGTTGCCCACAAACAGGACGACTATATCACAAACTGCATGTAACAATGCGTTGCCAGACCCAGCATCCCCCATAACGGAAATGCCACTATATGTTTTCTTCTGTGATACCATGATGAGCCTTTGAATTGACAGAGAAATGAGTGAAATATTGTCTAAAGATTAATGCAATCTGCTTATCATGCACAATCAGATCATTTTGTTGAGATTGTGCCTAACAATGTTCTATCAAAATAAAGAAGAGATCTAAAACAAGCTTGGCATTAGAATGCAGTTATTTTCTACTACATTGGCACTAGACCTTTTCGTGTTGGAGCTTTCCGGGATGCACCTTACCAGAAAATACTTTGAAAATAGATTTTATGAGCCAGGAATCAAAAAACATTAAAATATTGTAATATAACAATATTTAATTAATATGTTAAAGGTAATAAATAAATTTACATAAAACGGGGACTCAACAATATTCCACCATATATTAATGTTCTAAAACAAACATCCCACAGTGCAAATGCAGTTACACATGATGAGCAATGGACAAAGTGAGAAACAGATATAAATATCAATTTAAGTATCAAGTGATGCACAGTCACATGACATATCTGTGATGATACTAATTCATAGAGCATAGTTTGTATCTTTGTAGAGAAGCTGCAGTGCATGTTACAGTTAATTAGTTTCCCTGTGGCTTTAAACAGAGTAGGGTTTTTAAAATGTAGTTGGAGTAAGAAAAAGTTGATCCTTGACTGCAGCTAATATATGTTTGCAAAACAACTCCTTTTTTTCTTGAATAAACCCTGTAGCTATTAGCATATGAAACCGACTTTACTAAAAAACATAGGACAAAGTAAGGCCTTTTTCTAAAGCTTGTAAAAATCTATAGAAATATAATTGATTACAGTAATCTGAATCTGGACTTAAACAAGAACAACTGCTACTCTATAATGATATAATAATGTCTAAAGAAAGTATAGTGCAGGTTTAGAAATGTTCAACTTTTAAATTTTTTTCCTCTTGACTAGATCCAGGTCAACATTGAGACCTAACAAAGGTTTGAAAAGCCAAATACTTGGAACCGTTCAATTTTTTATGATCATTGAACAGCAGTTCGGCTTTTTTGTTAGCGTAAAACTATTGAGGAGGGATATATAGAGAAATTTAACCTACAGATCAATATCAGTTGTAGAATATCTAATGTGACTCTGAGCAAAAGCTTTAAACATGAGGCAAACAACCTGCATGAGGTGAAAAGGCAAAATCTTTCTGTTTTATAGAATGATTTTTGATTTTTTTTTTTAAAGATGTAATTCTGGAATATTCTGAGCAGCAAAATATAACATCGGTATTAAGAAGACCATGGCTGTTTCTTTCTGTGGATTAATCTTTTGCAAACATCTTCATAGATGCTGTGAATTCTAACACTTAAAGTGCTAGAATGTGGTATTTTGCAAGCACTTAAACACAGTTACCATTTTCTTCTGTTGTCCCAGAATAAAATTCTAGTCAATTGTAAAAAATACTCCTTATCATATGAATAGATCCTTCCCTTCTTATTTACTAATTTTAATATTTTAATTTTTTTTATAAAAAAAAAAAAAAAAAAAAAAAAGAAAGAGAGAGAGAGAGAGAGAGAGGGAGAGAGAAATAGCTGTGGCACGGACCCAGAAAGGAGTTCTGCAGCACATGTGAACAGTCTGTCGTGCTGAGGAGACTGGGCCAAATTTGTTCTTGCTGTAATTCCATTGAAGTCACTGGAACTATTAATGGGGATGAACGTTGCCTTTTATCACTTCTGACTTTGTACGCTGTAAGAATTATATTTCTCAAATTTTTGAGATTTCACTGGCTGGGCTAAAAATATTGCAGTGCACAATTTTTTTTCCCTTCTGATTAGTATGCTAAATGTAATGTACCTTTCTCAGTGAGGAAGGTATTAGACTTTATAATATAATGTTTGCAGTAGCAGAATCTTTGGAAAAACTAATGATAGGCCATTTTCTATATTTAAAAATGGGGAAAATGAATACACTTGCTGATTATTTAGAAAAACAGACAATTACTTGGTTTATAAAATTGACCAGTGGTTGGGAACAGGTAATATCTATCCAATATATTTCCTGACTAGAAAATGAACATACACATTTTACCCATCTCTTCACTTCAATGAATTTTTAAGATATCTAATCTCAAAAAGGGAAAGTGTATTCTTATGGCAAAATATCCCATATATTCAGTAATTCAGAGTTTTCAAATGAAGCTTTTTAAGTCGTAAAAACCACCTACAGAGTATAAAAATATGTCTTTGAGATTCTCTCAACCTAATTTGTATAACCATGTTTTAATACCTGTAAGCTAACATCCTTCACAAATTTGAGAGGTCTTTTGCATATCTTTTAATGAATTGGATATTGCATTGAAAGGAAGATGCATAAACACAGTGTTGTGGGCTTTATTCTATAAAATAAAATGCTGTTCTGTAAACTAAATATTCATCTTTGCTTTCTTATGCTGAATATTCCCTCAATTCACAGAAGACTTAGCTGATTTCAGGAAGCAGATGCTGAGTCTGGGAACAGATTTTTTTTCAACATCAGCATCTGGATGTGTAACTTTCTCCACTAGTGGTGAAACTGGTGGCTGTGCAAAAGCCTTCAGGGCTAATATCCTGGGTCAGTCTGCTTAGGGAATTGCTTGAAATGTTTCTCAGGAATATTTCTTTGAGTTACTGCTGACTTCAAGTATTCTGTTTCTACCCTCCAACCCCCATTAAATACAGTGATTTTTAAAAAAAGGGCAGATAATTTTCTCAGTAAAAGAAAGATATTCCCAGGGAGTAAGATACTATTTTCTCTGGTTTATTTAAAGATCTCATATAAATAAAATTACTTGAAGTCTGACGGATTGGTTTTGAGGGCCATTTACCATGTCATTCCTATTAATTTCTGTATTCCTTAGAGTTGTGATAATAACAGTGATACAAGTTGCATTTCTGCTGAAAATAGTGGGACAGAGACGCTCATTATCTTAAAGAATAAGTAACGCTAAAAGTTAAATATAATTAAAAAAATTTGTATTCTTAACGTTTTAATGACAAATTTTGAGCAATATATTTAAAAATTTTACCCAACTATTACTGTGCAGATTTTAGTGCTAGTCAGAAGGCTAACAAAGGGAAAATTCGGGATAAAGGATATGTATGTACTTTACACATTTGCAGTGGCTATATTGTTGTCCTTGGGGACTTCTACAAGTTTTGTACAAGTTAGAGAGCTTCAGTGTCTTACATTAACAGATTAAAGGGACGGTATTGCCAGTGTCTGTTTTTTTGGTGTATTTTCCAACAAGCGGTCACGTGTTGATTTTTAACCTTTAAAGGGAAATATAGTAGTTTAATTCTCACTATTGAAAATGGCATGGGCAATCTGTACTTCAAAGAAATAGTATGCTAAATCTTCCAAACTATGTGCCTCTTTCATGGCCACGATTCTACCACCTTTGAATCTGTATTTTAGAAGTGTAGTTGTATCATTTACATCTGAGGCCTGTGCCCCACTTCTGCCTACTGATTTAATTTTGTCCTCCTGAAAGACTATAAAACTTGTTTTAAGCCCATTCCCGATAAAATGACACCGTTTTCACAGTATAAATGTTGGGAGAAATTTAAACTGTTCTTCAGAAACAACCAAACCTTCCCTAACTTTGATTTCTGTGTGTGTTTCACACTTTGATACATCAAGTCCCTTCTTAGAAAGGAGGCTAATAACAAGCTTCTGATGTTTCAGTTTCTGAGCCTTCTGCTTTTGTAATCCTCACTCTGTCTCACTGCTATTCTAATCATTATCTTCATAATTATAATGGAATATTTTCTCTATATAAATAAATAGCCAGGGTTACAAATATAAAACAATCACAGCTCTTTCCCAGACTGCTTATGTGTGCACACAACTTCAGATGTTCAGAACAAAACTGATGAGCAAAAGTATCTTTTCAACATTCTTATATTACCACCATAAAGGCTGAAGTAATAAAACTTCCAGAAATTGAGTTTACACCAATAGAGCTGTGATCAAACTGAAGACCTGCCAGCTTTAATGTCTTAATGAAATAAATATCTGTCATAGAGCTTTCATTTGCTTTGCGTAACATATAAACTTCTTCCATTAGGAAAACCTGAACTTCAAGGTTTAGTATTCTGTTTGATTCAGATGATTTTTTTCATGCATAGAGTATCTGCAAACCGACACTTGTTCAGGTAGGTGAAAGTTTCCTCAGCTAAAACAATCAGTTTCCTGTGCAAAAAGACACATGACTGTTGCATGTGAAAAATTAACCCAACTTAATTGCAGTGAAATGTCCATATGACTGTCTATTGGGAGTAGCCTGTGAAGTAGAAATAATCTCTAAGTGGCTTTTTGGAACAATTGCATCATATTGCCAAGTTTCTATAAAATCCATTAGATTAACATTATTTGAATAATTGCTGCATTATGACTAAAAATTTCCAACCCTACTATGAGATTGCAGTTAAAAAAATAATCTTTTATCAGTGACAATAATTTTACTTTATACTGATAATGTACTCTAGAAAGTTACTTACATGACCATTCTTATTATTACCACTGACATGAGTCCTTTAAGAATATGGCTTGATTTGGAAATGGGAGCTCTACCCTGTATTTGACTTCAATGACCTCAATTTGACCTCAAATAGTACTTTTCTGTATTTTTAACTTTAGTGAATTCCCTGTATTAATTTTTATGAGATGTAAAAGGCTGTGCTGCATTTGTCTTCCATGTGACATTGAACATCAAAGTGGCCAAAGGACTATGGGGTACATTACTAGAATAATTTTCTGCTGGATTAGAGAGAGGAACAACATGAAATAAGGCATTTGTACTACCAGTTGTTCTTCCATTTAATCTGAAAACAGTAGCATGGTGTATATGTTCTGCAAACATACTTCTGAACACATATGTTCCTCCTGTATTGAATCAGTGGTAATTTTCCTCTAGGCTTTTGCATGATTCTTGTAAACGGTATGTTTCAAACCATGACTTGGTTAGGAGACATGTATGAAATATTGTTTTTCTTGGGATTTCTTTGGGACTTCAGATTTTTTGGGAAGACATCTTGACACTCCAGGTAAATTCAGTAAATGTAATAAAGTTCAAAAGTATTAAATAACATTTTGTACATGTTTCTGTAAAGTCTGCTGGAATATGAGAGCTATAAGAACATAGAATACTGCACGTAATGATAACATTTTTGTGTAGATCTGCATTTATATACTAATAGCATCTAAATAAGTGTTAGTGTTCTCTGTAAGTGATTGCTAGAAAACTTCTGAAAATTTTTAGGAAATAGAGAAAGTCAGAAGAAACCTCTGTTTTTACAAGAGGCTGCAAAAAAAAATTCCAAGAACAGTCCACACAAATACTTCAGAAGGGTTACCCACATTAAATTATACCTTGTAATTGAGGTATTTTTAAATTGAAGTAATTTAAGTATTCTTAATGTATCATTCATTTTTTTCTTTTAAGAAAGCCCTTCCTCTTCTGTTTTTCTTCGTGACTTTTCAACCCAGATGTATTATTTGTGGAAAATATTGGTAATAATTTATAATTGTGGTGACACTAAGTCTAAATCTTACTGCAAAATATTTGCACTAAATAAAGGAAAGCATAAATAAAAAAAAAAAAAAAAACCCTTCCAAACAAAACAAAAAAACCTAGAAAAAACATTAAGACCAATGATAAAAATACTTAAGTTAAATGCTTAATAACTCTCAAATCAAGTATTTTATATATTAGGCATCTAACTTAAAATATATGAAGAAGGTTAGCACCATTTTAATTTGCTCAGTGTTACTGTATATTAGGAAGGACAGAAAAAGGGCTCATAAAGTATTTCCATTAATAAGCTTTCCTTTCTGTATCCTTCACCTTTCTGTTATCCTTCCCCAGAACATCCAATTCATGTTAAAAAAAAATAGACCAACAGAAATCAAAAGCTATACAACACAGATGCTATTCCAGCCATCAGAATCAAGTCAGTTTTTAACTTCATTAAATTGCTGTCATATGGTGTCTGCTGACATGCATCAGACATTGGAGAGTCTTACTCATCAGGTATTCTCTAAGATTGTTAACAAGAACAGCAACTCTCATCAGGGGTCCCCAAAAAGCAGCTAATTAGGGGATAAAGGTTGCTCAGATTGTGACAATTACACCTGTAGGTCCCTGTAGAAACACCAAAATCTTGAATAAATGTATGTTTGGTTGCTTAGTGCAAGAAATAAAGAGCTAGTCCATTAAAAAAAATGAGAGGCAGAAACTGTCAACCATTTGAAAAGCTTTACGAAAATGATCATCCAATTAGTGACTATGATCAAATCAGGCATGAACTCTCTCTGGATGGCTCCATAATTTTCCTTCTTGCATGGTGTAATTTCATATAGCTCAAATGAACTCGTGAGAGGTAATTCAGTTCCAAACAGTTTTCTCATCACTGCTAATTATACTAATACATTGAAATGCCTCCTACAAAATGCATGAGCCCTTTAAGCCACCTCATTAATGTGATATAATTTTTTGCCAGAATATATATCAAACCTATTATCACCACAGGTTTTCCTTAGCTTTTTTTCAAAATGTCTATCAAAAAGCTGAAAAAGTAGATTTCTTTCGTCTATTCTCAACATAATTAACTGTTTCTTTGAGCTGTGGTTGTCTACTGTGGTATTTTCTTTAAAGACTATGGGCAAAATACAGTATGTTAGGGGTATTCCTCATACCTACAGGTTCTTTTCCCTGAGTATTTGATTCCTTAAACCTTTTTTCAGTTGTAGCTGATTCTTTAAATGGCAAATGATGCATGCAATAATGTGCAAAAATGAGTTATACAAACTGAAAGCAAGGGTGTAAAAAGAAGCATCATCTGAGACTAAAATAAAGACAGATTTTATGGTATTTATGTCAGTTAATTTAACTGCTGGTAGGGGCTTTTGTTGAAACATGAGTTAGTTCCAGTGTTTAACCTTGCAGCATTAATTTATGCTTTATGGCATGAGTACTTCATCACTCCCTCCTTGGGAAGACAGTTATCTCATTAGCCAGAATTTAATGAAATGCAAGGATACACTTCTTAATTTCAAAGATGACTATAGCACAAATCAGGTGTAAATCTCAGACTGACTGTCCCTTCCCTTTACCCGTTTAAGAAAGTAGATTCATTTTGCAATCATATAACAGAAATTCATCCTACCAGATGAATTCACTGCTGCTGTTCTAACGGCATTTCTCATCTGTGAAAATGTTTTAATTTTCATTCAGTAATGGTGACATTTAAGGTCTTTACAGAGTTTAAGTTTAAGTTTATAATCTCTTGTTGGTTTCATTGGGGAAGGATGTCTTGCACAAGAAATACGGAGCAGAATCTGGCTTTGTTTTCATAGAACTGTATCTAGATCTGAAAGGATAGGAGTGTGCACACTGTATCCTACGTAAGGCTAACAAAACTGACAAGACTAATGTAGGCTTCTTACTCTGGTGTCTATCACTATATCCAGAATTTCAGTAAACACAAAAAACTATGCCTTGTAATCTCATTCAGTCTCATTTCTTTGAAAGGCAGGGTGCTCAGATGTATTTTTCCGTGTTTTTCGTATGTCTTTCTATTATTACTTAGCTGTTGTCATAAATTAACTTATTTTCCTATTGAAATCTCCATCCTGCAGTTCTCTGCATGAGTGTGTACTTCATTGAACAATTTCAGAATCTAGAGAATTCATTATGCAAAATGTTTATTTTTTGTGAAAAATGCAGGTGTTATGATCTTGTTCATAATAGAAATGCTTTGTTTCAGTATCAAAGCAGGGAAATTTATTAAAGATTCTTGATCTTACATAGCGTTAATGCATATAATATAATGTTATGTAATATTTACTTCCAAATGCATCAGTATGAAGACATAAACACATATCTTCCCTAATGATAACAAATAATAATAGCAGTGCTTTACTCTTGTAGTCACTTACAAATAATGTCCCACATTTTATGAAGTCTGTCCATAACCAGCTGGATATCTTATATAGAAAGCGAGGAAGAAAATACAAAAATATTCCAAGACGGACTGGTGTGCTGGTATAAAGTTGGCTTTCAGACTGTGCACATTGATGGAAGGAAGAAACCTCCTTGTGCACAGTGTGACTCTAAGTAAGGCATGGCATATGAATATTATTTAAAGATATTTTTATAGTGCTTAATTTTTTTACATTTTATTTCTATATTGTAGAAAATGGTAAACAAAACTTAAAGTCTATAGCAGTATGAAATGACATTATTTTTAAAGCAGATCAGGAAAGGACTGTTTGCTTCAAAATTAGAGTTGTGGTCTTTGGTTTCTGCAGCCATAATTCCTGTATCTGTTCTCCAAAGGCAACCAAAAGTTTGGCACGACCAGGTCACATCTGTTTGCCATTACACAGACTTTGAAACCAGACAACATAGACAGCTTAGCTGTGAACTTCAGGAAGAGCCACAAAAGATATAAAACCAGGCAAGTCAAATACTCTTGAGAATAAGTATTTACAGTGCCTCATAGTATATGGAACGACATACTTGTCCATTAGACTTTGGTATGGAAATCCGTGTTGTTGGTCTGGCTCTGTATGTCAGTCTGTATGAAATAAGCTACCTCATGTTGATTCAAGACAGTTAAGGAGGACATTCATACTGAGTCAAGGGTTTTCCATCCATTTTAAATACCTTCAGAATCTTGTCAGAATAGATCATTGCTTTTTCCTTCACCCCTGTCAGAGTGAAGTCCATGTATTGTGGCAAAGACTGTCATGTCATTTATTATGTTTGTTTAGCACACTGGAGTATAACCTGACTCTGCCAGTTAGGTGCCACCACATTAAATTGTAATAATAATAAGGCAGCATGGAGAAGGGACATACTGAACAAGAATGCGGAAGCATATCTATATTCATTTGAAACTTGCTGTGTGAACTCCAATAGAGTTATAGAGTAGACAGGACTGCAATTGTCAAGATTTTACCTTCTACAATAACCTGCATTTTTGCATTGCCACTAAAAAAAATGTTTGCTGCATCAGTTTTCCTAAATTCCTACCTGTTTCAGAAAGTTCTGTTCTTGTTTCAAAAATCTTGTTCACACTAGATGCAAAACCAATTTCAAACATTATTACTTTTATAGTGCATTTAATATATTGTGTGACTACACATATATTATTTGGTGTTGAAGGACGAATTGACCCCTGGAGAATTTTGATTTCAAGAATACCCTTTGCTACACTCAGCTTCCCTTCAGGCAGAAACTGAGAGAGCATGCTGTAGGGGAAAGTGCTTGTAAGAAACCCCAGGTTAGGAAAATGATCTGGAAGAAGATTTGCCATACTAGTAAGAGAAAGGGTGGGGGTACTGCTGTCCAGATCTTTACAGGCTGGAGAAATAGACTGAAAGGAGCTTCATGCATTTCAACAAAGGGAAGTGAAAAGTTCTGCACTTGGGGAGGAATAATTCCACACACCAGTACATACTGGGGCCTGAACAGTAAATGCAATTTTGTAGGACATCACCTGGTTGATCCTGGTGGAACCAGAAATTACCCCTTTCCGGCAATGAGCCCCTTCAAGCAAAGAAGGATGATCTGGGCTGCATTAGAAGCCTTGACAGCTGATTGAGAGAGATGATCCTTCCCCTCTGCTGAGCCCTAGCGAGGGCACACCTAGAATGCCATACACAGTTCTGGGCTCTCCAGTACATAAAGGATAGGGAGCTACTTGAGGGAGTCCAGCAAAGGGTCACTAAGATAAATAAAGAACTAGATCACTAACAATATAAGAAAGATATTAAGATCTTAGAGAGCGTCCAAAGGAGGGCAGTGAACGTGGTGAAGGGCCTTGAAGGGCCTATAAGGAGGGGCTGAGGTCACTTGGTCTGTTCAGTCTGGAGAAGAGGAGACTGAGGGGAGATCTCATTGCAGTCTACAACTTCCTCGTGGGGGGAAGAAGAGGGGCAGTCACTGATTTCTTCTATGTGGTGACCAGTGACAGAACCTGAGGGAATGTCCTGAAGTTGTGTCAGGGGAGATTTAGGCTGGGTATTAGAAGGTTCTTCACCCAGAGAGTGGTTGGGCACTGGAATAGGCTCCCTAGGGAAATGGTCACAGCACCAAGCCTGACAGAGTTCAAGAAGTGTTTGGATGATACTCTCAGGCACGTGGTGTGACGCTTGGGGATGGTCCTGTGCAGAGCCAGGAGTTGGACTTGATGATTCTTGTGGGTCCCTTCCAACTCAGAATATTCAGTGATTCTGTGATTCTGTAATCTTTCCTATGATGAAAGGCTGAGGGATTTGGGACTATTTGAATTAGAGAAGGCTCACGAGGAATTTTGTCAATGTGTATAAATACCTGAAGGGAGGATGGAAAGAGGATGGAGACAAGCTTTTATTACTGATGCCCAGTGACAGGCCCAGAGGCACACTTCCCACCATCTGAACATCAGCAACCACTCTTTCACTGGGAAGGTGACTGAGCCCTCACACAGGTTTCCCATCTCTCCATCCTCGGAGAGATTCAGAAGTTGTCTGCACATGGTCCTGGGCAAGAAGCGCTAAGTAGCCTTGCTTGAACAGGAAGGAGCTGGACAAGAAAATCACCAGACTCCCTTCATTCTATCAATTCTATTCTAACCACAAGAGAACTTTAGTCATTCTGTAAACCATGAAAGGCCTGGCTGAGAATACCTTATCCATCTTCAGCTGTGCAAGAAATCTACTGAATCAGAAACCAGAAGACAAAGCTTTGACTTTTGTACTTGGTTGTGACTTTTGATAATCACGTGTCTAAACCAAAGTTTTAAAATATTAACTTAATAGTGGTTATGCTCTTTAACTTTTAGAAAAGCATGCATAAATGAGGTGGACCTAAAAACTAGTGAAACCTTCACATATATATAGAAACTGTAGATGAAAGAAATAATATTTCAAATTAAATCAGGCAGCAGATGATATGCTAACTAAAGCCAAACCCAAGAACTTATGTAATTTTTCAGATCAAGAAATTTTATTAGAAAATTCCTTAGCTATTCAGAAAAAAAAAAAAAATTTTTTTGAGATTTTCCCATTCCTCCCTGTTGAAGGACATATAAGCTTCCACAATGGCAAGAAGGGTATTTTCCTCCAAAATTCTTGTCAACTGTGACAACTATTTGATCCATTTGTCACCTGTTTCTCAGAAGGATGACTAATAGCTTTCAAAGGGAATCTTTTATTCATGACTGCTCTCCTGTTTATTTTTTTTGCCTTTCCAGCCACTGCTTTTCACTATGCCTTGCAACAGGTATTGCCTTCATTCTAGCGGACATATACACAAGGCTCAACAGCTGTAGCTTTCAGAAGTTTGTTTTTACTTAAAGTCTCGACACACATGTGAAGGTGGATGAAGGCCCAGATCTCAATTTCTAAGGAAATAATACAAGAGGAGACATGGTGTTTATTCACTGTACTTGCAGATAGAATGAAGCTGACTGCTACTCAATTTTTGACAACATACATCCTTGCACAAATAAATATTGTCTTGAAATCTATGAATCTGAATTTTTTTTTTTAATAATTACAACGGGGAACCAGAAATCAGGGTGACTGAATTCTACTATAATCTCTCTTATTTGGGGCTTAGCCAGCTATTTCATCAAGTCACCACTGCTGTAAGAGGTACAAAATGAACTTTTAGCCTTTGGAAAATCCAAAGTAAAGTGCATTAGCATAACCTTTTTTCATTAAAGTTTAACCTAATGTGTTTTACCTTGTGTTTGACACAAACAAAGAGTGAATAAGCAGCCACCACACTCAGTTGATGAATAGCAGTAACTCATTAACCTGTATGGCTCAGAAGCATAACTTGCTGTTAGAATATATTGACTTCAGTCACTCCTAAGTTTCAGCCAGTGAGGCAACTCACTCCTTCAGTTTCATGAAGTGAATTGTTTGGGAGAATTTAAGGACTCTTTTTTGAAGTCATGCTGGATAAAAATGGAGGTACAGACCTTCAGGAATTCAGGCAAGCTTAAATCAGCAGAGGTTGTGTTTCTTCAAGTCAATATAATAGCTTCTTCAAGCCAATATAATAGCTTATCCAATGTTTGAAGGACCTGACCCACTTTATTTTACCACTGCATATGGTAATTTAGAATATGTAGCAAAAAACTAACATAGAACCAATCTGGATCTGCATGCAAAAATAATTAAGAAGATAATCATGGCTTCTCTCAGTCTAATCTGACATGACGACAGACAAAGTGAGGAAACTCGTAGGTGGAAATTGAGCCTTTAGGTACATTTTTTCAGGTTTGCCTCTTTTGTGTGTCTGAATATATTTGTTACTTGAACCTTTCTAGACAAATAATAAGGTTGTTTCTGACTTTGCATTCCTCTGGCTTCCAATTATGCTTATTTTCATTCTGCTAATCTTGTATTTTCTTGATAACCTAAAGCATCAATTTTGCTTGTGTTAGGGTACTGCCACAAACAGACGTTAAAACATTACAATAACTATGTACCCAGCAACACAACTAAAACTCACTTAGATATCTGATGTTTAAAAAAACCTGAATTCACATTTGCCCATTCTGCTGGCACACAGGCAGCAGTGTTGATTTGTTTTGGTGTGCTACTGAGAAGTGTCAGATGACCATTAAGACTATTTACAAAATTAGTTCTTTAGAGGCCAGGGAACAACACTTAGTCTTGTAGAAATTAATTTTTATATTTCCATTGTGGCATTAATGAAGAAAAGCTACAAGAGAAAACAGGCCATTTTCAGGAATGTGTTTCAGAACATTAACATCTTAATTTACATAAAATTAGTTACATACTGCTGTAGTAATTTAATTTATTTGACCAGACTTTGCAACTGTGAAAAATAGATTCAGAAAGGCAAATCAAGATTCTTACATATTTTTTCCAAGTGGCTGATTTCACAACAATGTGAAATCAGAATGATTTAATTGCAAGACATCAAAAAATAGGTGTTGCCAAATTTTTAAGGATTGGATTTGAACTAAAGGGTTTAAAATGGAAATTAAAAAAAAAAAAATCCACATACCCTGTACTTGAAATAATTGCTGTTTTTCTCATGTGTACTGAATAGGCGATAAAATCAAAAGTTGACTGTAAGATTTTGACATATGGCACTGAAAACAAGGCATGTAGGCAAAAGGCAATAGCTTTTTTTTTGAACAAAGAAAAGACATGTATGAAAGAAATGACATGACTTGGGAGGAAAACAGAGCTTTTTTGCCTTTTTTTTTTCCTCCCAAAAGAAAAAGAAGAAAGACGCATTATTTTTCTTTCTAGACTCTTCAGCTGAAAATAAGATACAAAGGAAGTTTCTGCATCCTGAGTGTTCAGCACCTTGATTTGCAGAATTCATGTATCCTTTTTCATCAGTAAAAATTAGAATCCACCCTTCTTTATCTTTTTAAAACCTGTCTTCAGTTCGTCATCCACCAGTATTAAGCTGGAGTTTTACTACACTAGTGTAGTGAAAACCATTAAAACTATCTGGTGAGGATTCATTTAGATCAGTAATATGATGATTTATATTATTTAGCTATTCACATACATCAGAAAGTGGAGAATAAGGTATGCCGAACATGCAGAAAAACACTAGATACAAAGGGTTATGGTTTGATTATATTACAATTTCATTAACTGTTTTAAATTATCCATCAACAATTTCTTCAGTACAACACACAATTCTGAAACTCTCTGGCCTTATGAAATGCAAACATGATTCCCCATGTCTAAGTGACCCGAAGATTCTTCCTAGGACTTATCAGGTTCCTTGAAAGGACCCTACATGTTAGAAAAAAAATACATTTCTTGGAGGGAGGGGGAAATACGGGATCCTTGTCTCTGAGCAGTTCAGTTATCCAGCCTGATACTTTATACAGGAAATTATAGATTATCCCTGTTTTGCATATTTCATTAATCCCCCAGCAAAAACCTGGACAGCTCCTGCCTTCTGTTGATATAGCATATTCTTTCTCTTGTTGTTTAGAAAAGCCCCCATGATCTGCCCCAAATCTCTTGAAACCTAGCTAGAAGTCCATGGTCATTTGCAACTTGAGGTTGCCAGTGTACAGACAAGGCCAGTAGGTATGTGCAGCCAGAGGCTACATCCCCTTTTGCTCTCTGCATTTGTAAAACTTAGTTTTGCAGTGAGAGTTTAGGTTTGGAGGCCTAAAGTTTATATACTTTTGTCTCAAAATTAATAACCTGCCCTTAACTTCTACAAGTTGTTAAAGAAAGGGCAATGTTAGGGAGCCAACCAATTAAAAAAAAAAATCTACTGATGGGAGTGGGAAAGCTTTTAAAACTGTAGGAATACAAACAGTGATATGTCTTTATTAGAATTTTTACCAATATGAATGACTCATCAATCAAAAATCCCCACACCCATAGCTAGCAAAATTACACTGCTGCAACTTGCAGGTAAAGAATCAGCTCTTACAAAAGGAAATAGTTGAATTTTACTAGTCACAACACATTGCAAATACCAATCAGTGACTGAACCACATGTCTCAAAAGACTTAAGGTCAGGTCACACTCAAATGCAGAAAGAGTGGTTTCTTTGGTGACCTACTACTGTGTAACTCCTCAGCTATATAATTTCAAAACAAACCCACAAATTTCCATGAAACTTGACCAGCTAAATTAAGAAGCATAAATTGCTGCATCAGACTTGTCTGGATTCCATTCTATAAAATTTCCTTGATAGTGAATCTTGTATGTGTTTATTCCTCCTCAGAAAGAGCACAGCTCCTTGAAACATTCTTATTCTACCCAAATATTCCTCATAAGCAAGCAAGACTTACATATTTCAGAGCTATACCACCAAAATTATGGTAACACTGAGCACAGATATCTTTAAATATTTTAATAAGTAAAGTGCTATTCAAATGATTTTTAGCTAATATTCACTAAGTTGTAAATAATGGGCCACATCATACTGATGAACCTCTAATGATATGACCTTCTTACATCAGCTGAGTCTCTACCATGGCTTTTATATGTGAAATAAGTATACAGTAAGGGAGCCTTTGATTTACAGCATGCAAACTGCTACACTTTAAGTCCCTTTGGAGATGTCTTTAAAACACACTGGATAAAATGCAACCAGTTTTTCAAATGGAATAAGCTACCTCACTACAGGCACACTTAACCACACATACAGAGGAATTCACAGTCTAGTTGCAGAGAAAATATTGTTTGGTGGCATATCTTTCCTTCATAGGCAGATGCCCAGGAAGTGCCCAGCATGTACACTGTTTGAACTGAGAATAATAAATCTACAGGGTATGGCAAATAAAAATAAGTAACCTTCCTCCTATTGTAAAATCAGTTGTTTCAAGATAATACTCATATATCTGTTACCTGAACTTTTCTTAGTATGAAATATCTTCTAATTGTATCCAGGATTGTATGGATCTAGTCTTCATTTCTCTGTAATAGCGTAGTTAAATGACATGAGCCATTTGCAAGAAGAAAGCAGACTCATTTTTAGTTCTCTGACGTGGTGTCTCAAGATAAGCAGTTCTCAGAAGCCATCTAGTGAAGTCAGATGCTGTCAGTGTGGTGTAAGAAGGTAATATGCTTTCATGTCTGTCTCTGAAACCCACCCTTATTGTGACCATTCAGGCCTGCAGTCCACTGGGCACTATTCTGCAATCACTACTGCCTGCAGAAAAAACTAACTAACTGTGTTACTGTCCCTGTCGTACCAGTGTCGGCTGTCTTGGCTGGATTTACTTGAAGGTGTTCATTCTCTAGGAATGCGCTGCAAAGGAGGGCATCCCATTTGAAGCTGGGAAGTATAATGCAATCTCTGTTAAATAGCAGTATTAAATAGTGATGAGTCTGTTCCTACTGGAAAGTGTACATCTTAGTTCAGTTCACTTGAGGTCTGAAAGAACTTCGCAGAATTCTTCTTAAGTCATAGCATGCATTAACAAAATTTTCACTATTCCTAATTCTAAAAAACTTAATGAAAAACAGGAAGCTCTGCTGAGATATTTTTAACAAAATCTGTTATAAAACCAGGACAGCAGCAGTTCAGATACTCTGTGGCAGTGGCACATGTTTGGAAGTGCTATGTATACAAAGTTTTAACTAAGATTACCTCGATGAATGTTGGGAGAATCAGCTTTTCAACATGAGAAAACTGTTGAGGTATTTTTGACTTTCATCAAATAATCTGAGTGAATTTTTAATTAATAGATTTGTAAGAATAGCATATGCAGTGAACTGAATCATAGAAAAATATATGGAAGTCCTTTTGGAAGAATACCAGATAAAAGAATATACTTGATTAGAAGCAATAAATGTCCATTGTGCCAAAAGATGAAAAAATACAATAGGAAACTGAATGGATAAAAATCTTAGATTTAATGTGGGTTTTTTTCAGTGTACCAGATTAAAACTTGCCTCATAAAACAGCAGACAATCTAAGTGAATATCTGCTAAAAGAATAGATCTGTGAAAGTAGTGTTGTATAATTTTTTGTTCAACGAGGATATCCATTTAATAGGATTCCACACCAGCTTTGATCATATTTGGAATTATTCTGCTTTTTGTTACATTTTCTCAGGTTTTTTTTAAACTTTTTTGTGCTTTCTTTGAAATATACGAACCTTTTAATGTATGGATAATTTATTCAGCTCCTAAATCTAAATGCCTGGTGGGCGTAATTTTCCTATTTTAGTTTACTTCTATAGCTGCCTTCACTTTGTCTGGAATATATTATTCATTGTCTCCAAATTATAACAGGACTGACGTATATGAGTATAACTCCTTAAATTCATTTCAATATTTTAACTATTTCCATAACAATCAAGGGGGTTAGAAAGCTTCCCCGGCAACCTCTTCATCTCAGATAAACTGTCAGAGACTTCTAATGTTAACTGTGTTTGCAGAAAGTGCAATGTATTTTCTTATGACCTTAAAAATATGAACACGAAGATGTTTGCGTATGGCAACTTTGCAATTTGAAAATGTTCCCACAAGTTATAGTTTATTAAGTCTGTATAAAGATACCGATCTTAAGCAGGCCAAACTCTTCATTGACATGACTGTAGGGTCTTGCAAGAGTCAAAAGTGAGGGATTTATTTTCCAGATTAAACACATTTTAAGTGGTTCTTAAAGCATATTCCATCGGATCACAGTTTATCTTGTCATAAAACTAAGTTTTCTGCATTTAGAAGGCAAACAGCTGCACGAGGCCCCCTGTGGGGCTCTCTTGAGCAGCATATGTCATGGAAAAGGGAGGAACTCCACAGAAGTGGGGTTGTTGGAGATACAACAGGACTTTGTAAGTGCTTTCTGCCAAAACCTTTTCCTTTTAGTGATCACCCCAAAGTGCCAAAAAAGGGTGGTTTTAAAATACAACAGTAAAACAACAAAACCCCTCAATTTAAAGCTAGAATTTACTTGAACATAAACGTGAAGAACAAAATTAAACAAAATTAAATGAAACATCAGAAGAGAAAGAGCCTGTAAAGAAATCTCCCACCGAGCGCACCCCCTTCCCTCTAACAGTAGCAAGGGGCTGCTGTTATGACTCTTAGTGCTGTGTATGCTTTTTGGTCACTCTATCTCTTTAAGGAGAGATTTTCTTTCAGTCCTGGGATCTCTGAACCACGTGGTCTCACTCCTGTCAGCTCGCTTCTGTCTGTGGGCTGACACGGGGTCCTGGACCATGGGCAGGGTGGTGGGAGCCCTTGGGAATCCTGGCATGGGCAGTCAGGATTATGAGTGCCTTCAGGGTACGAGCAGGTTTCCTTTTGCTGTCTCTGACCACCTTTGAAGAGGAATGTAACCAAGACACAAAATGGGTGCCAACTGGAGAAAAGGGGAGAAGGTACAAATCCTGCTTGTTAGGACCTGTCAGAATGTTAAGGGATTTGTCTTATGAATTTTGTTGCAAAATTTCATGCAAGACTAGAAAATAATATATATTATTATCTATGGTATAATGCATGCTCACTGTTTATACTAAAAATCAGATGTCATAACTGTGTCAAAACCCTCTATTTATACAGTAGTTCAGGAGAGTACTTGATCAAGTAGCACTGTTGTACTAGATATCTCAAATTTAACACTATAATGAGGCCTAGAAACAGAACATTCTATAACGTTTCCTGGTGAAACAGACAACGAAAGAGATGGAGGATTCATAGAGGCAGGGGGAGTGAGCAACAGAGACCATGTATTTGAGAAGTCCTGATGGCATTCTCATGGAGAGTTACTGCAGTGTTTGCTTAGATCATGTAATAAAGACCATATTTTTGTAAGTTATCCTATGTGGGCATGCCTTTGTAGATCTAATCAGAAGTGCTCCTAGCACTGTAGGGAACTGAAATTGGAGTTGTCCAAGTCTGGGACTAGACGTTTAAATGAGGAAAATTTTTTTATATCTTGCTGCGAGGAACAACAGTTGTTGAAAAGTACAATTCTGTACCAGGTAAACAAACCCAAACTATATGTCTAGTAGCTAAATATAGGTGTCCTAATGGATTTGTAAGATTAAAATAGAGAAAAATGTCTGTGTTTGGAGACATGACATAGAGGAGTCATGGTAGGCCACTATTTTTCCTAGACACTGAAATAATCAAAATGACAGGAATCATGAAAGGAGTCATAGTTATCCTAAAAGAATGTTAAAATGAGTAATAGGATGAGACATGATTCTATTTGCAGTCCCACTGGAAAACAGTGGGAATTTGGACTACTTTTAATGGGGAAAATTACTACTGGTGCTTTCTCAAAGCTTGTCCAGTCTGTGTCTCCTTTAGGTAAAATATTTGTTGGTGATTTTATTACTTAAGTATTTCCTAAGAACCAAAGTTTTCCAGGAATGACTTCTGCTGTAAATGTTTGAATTTCTCTGAAGGTAGGTGTTTAGCAGGCAGACTGTGTGGCAATTGCTTAAAAGAGAAAGTTGTAGCCTACGTAGACATTTCCTTTGCCATTCCTATGACCTCCTTGTTGCACCCCACTCCCCCTATCTCTCTTTGGCAGGATTCTGAAAAGGCAAGGGCGAGGAAACAGATTTCTAACCAGATCCTTTTTGCAGAGAAAATTAGTTCCACTACATGCACATGATAGTACAAAGAAGCTTAAGGAGCTTCAATACTGAGAAGCTGAGACATAAGAAAAACCTGTCTCAAAAGAAGTGGAACTAGTCAGCCTGATTGAGGAACTTGTAACGACCAGAATTTCATGAGTATTAAAACTACTGCAGGCTTGTTTCCAAGATTAAGAAATGATTACTAAGTACATGCAGAGCTTTTTTCTAAATGTTAAAGCTATATCTATTCTGTTTTGAAGCCTATGAAGTTTTAACAGCATTAAAAAATGCAGGAATATATTGAACTGAAATTTAATTTATAATTTGTAAGTTTGGGCAACTGCATTTAAGCTTCTCCACCAAATATATGACTGTAATTATTAAGCCATTTTTAAAATAGTTTAATTAAAAAAATAAATATTTTTTCTCAGTGTGATCTTAATAGGAACATTACTTATAATATTTTAAAGAAGAAATATTCTAAAATATGTTACCAAAATTTAAAGTAGTCATAGTAGTGGTGGTGTAGTAATGATATTTTTGAGTCTCCTGCAAGGAGTGAAATGTGTCCTCCATCTTCCAATTCAGGTGGTTCCTTTCTATTCCTCCCCAATGATATAGATATATTACATTTCAGTGCTATAGATGCCTAACCCATATAAAGAGCTTCAATATGAAGTTCTGATTTTTTTCATATTTTTAAAAATATCAGTCTCTTAGTTTCAGATCATCGTGTTAGACAATTCCTGCAAGGCCATTGCTCCAAAAATGCTCGATTCATAACAGATCTCATGATATTTTATCTGCTTTGCCTGAAGTAATAAAACCAAATGACATGTATTAGCAAGTGTCTGATATTTGGAGATTTTGTATTTTAAAGTGTAGGTATTCCATATCTTATGCCAATGAACTAAAGCTTGAAAGTTAGAATTGAAGGCTTAGATTCCAGAAGACAAATATAAAAACTTTCTAACTTTCTCACTACTTCTTTTCTTTCTGACTATTTCATGTTCTGAAGTCAATTTTGTGATTTGAAGGGCTTGACAAATTTAATACATTGTGTTAAAGTTCTAAACTTGACATCACTTTGGGAACAAAAATTGAGCCAAAGGAAATTTTGTCATTTAAGACAGCTCCCAGACTCAAGCTGTAGCCAGCTATACTCAAACTACTCTGCAAGAAGTCTAGCTACATTCAATATTATAATACTATGGTATCAAATAGTGCTTTGTCTTTTGTGACATAAGAAAACTATCTATTTGAGAAGCACTTTAACTCAGTGTTAGCTGGGAACATGGAATTAGGGCTGTTGTGAACATGTTCCAGAGACAAATGCATCAAGTGATAGGATTATTGGTGTTTATTGGTTCTTGAATGAGCAATGGTAAGCTTGTGAATGGCAATGGATCATGCATAAGAATATTTGGAATAGGCAAGGCTATTGGGGAATGCTGAAGACTGCCACTGATAACTGGCCTCTGAGCAATATGTAATTGTACACACACAGATCACACATAGATCAAACATTGAGATAAATGTGAAGCAACCTGCCTTCACTAGTTGGTAAAGAGCACTGCCTTGTATTTTGTTGAGGAAGTTGAAAGACGTGGCAGCAGCAGCTCCATTTCAAACAGGGAATGCCTCTCTGAAGCTTAAGAAGTCTTTGTCACTCTCTAGCAGGTAGAAGAAAATCGTTTCTTACAGCAATGGATCTTGCCATTGTAATTTATCTCCAGTTCACAAGCGTGAGCGTGCCTGCAGATACAGCCTGACATCACATTAAGAGGAGAGTAAGAAAATGATATCAGCCTTTAATATTTTCCTGCAGTTATGGTCTATCCTAAACCTGCTCCTCCATCTCGCTCTGTGACATACTGTGCAAAACTCTCCTGATCTGAAATGAGACGTTCATTCTATGGTTTAAGAGACTTGTTTTGCATGACTGGAGGAAAGTGAACAGCTGGGATGGCGAGTGCTCATGAAACCCTGCCGTTTCAGTGAGGTTGCATATTTGTCTGATAAAACTACTAATTACTAATATGATAAACCTACTTTTTTAATAATTAAAAACTTCAGTGTGAAATAGATGCAGCTACTATACATCAATTGTTTGGGTTTCTGTATGCAACATATTGCACCTGATTAAAATATGTGGAGATAAAAGTATATATTTGAGCCTTGTGCTTTGGGATGAGACTAGACTGAGAATGGACAGGTCTGGGTTCACTTTATTTGCCTGACATTATGGAACTATCTTATATGAAAGTAAATAATAATCATCATCATCATCATCATCATCTCTTGTCTAGTCCAATCTGTATTGTAAAGTCTTTGAATCAGTGCTGGGGTCTTTCTTATTTTGCATTTCTGAAAATGCCAAAAAGCACATTATCTGTTTGATTTTCTTGGCAGTTCCATAAAGGAATAATAATAAAATACTAAAATAATTCTCTTAAAATAGTTACTAAGAAAAAAGTAGGAATCCAATAAGTACAAAATCAAATAAAAGCAATTAAGTTATACAGCAAGATTCTTTGCTTTTTATATGCTTTACACTCTCAAAAGCAAAAAAAAAAAAAAGAAAGCTAGGAATAATATGTGAGAAATAGACACCTTGCAGAAGATAGAAGCAAAAATGTAAAAAGACACTGAAGAAGTGTTTTGCAGTAAGTTTTCTGTTTGTTTAACTCTAAGATGATACACACTAACTGTGCAATTTCAAATTACCTAAAAGGAGATTATTACCATAACACTGGAAACACATTTAAATTGCATGCACTAATTATATTTTATTACGAATTATTGTTTGGCCAAGTACAGCAATCTGGTCGGGTAAATGCAAAAGAAGTTGCTTTGGGTTAAATATTGATAGAACTATTTAGTAATCTATAACAGCATTCCAAGTGACACTAGACTTGTTTATAGTTTTGTAGTGAGCAAGTCCCCTGCTATTCAGTATCTATCTGTAACTGTGGCTGGTTGGAAATGCCCTGGTAAGTCATGCTGTTGCAGCAGTCATATGTTGATCTGATCCACAGAGCCAGCGGGTCCAAGTTCTGTTGATTATTTGTCTTAGCAGTATGTTAAGCAGTGTGAAAAACTGTGCAAATGTCCTTTTGTGTCTTTATGTTATTGTGCATCATCTACAATACATTAATATATTTTGAGCTTGTCTACAAATCTTGTTAAATTTATTTGCTTTTAACAAATAATTTTTGAAAACCTGAGCATTTTATCACAACTGCTTCTTAAATCTAGCATATTTATTATAAAGTATTTTATTTACTGAATTTTATTTGCCATCAGGATAGACAGACATGAATATAATGTTTAAAAAGATGCCTATTGATGTGAGAAAAATGCAAGCCGTGTGGTAGAAGCTCAGTGAGTGGGAGAAATGTAAATGTTCTCTACATTTTATCTCACATGACAGAATGCATTATGGTCAAAACAGTGTCTTCTCAGAGACACAGGTTTCTAACATCTGCATAATACACACTTTTATGTAAGCGCTTTATTCTGCATGCAATTGTTTAGTTAAATGCCCTACAGTCTCATTTATAAGACTCTCTTTTATGCCATCACCTTGTATGGGTCCTGTACCTTGGATACATATAACCCAATTATAATTACCATGACAATATATAACACCTTTTGGAAACCTTCCTCATGTGATATAGGGGTGTGGTATGTACTGATGTCAAAACCAAGCTATTTTCATCAGACAATTAGTTGTCGTTGACACAGGCCTGAATTTCCCACCAATTAGTACAAACGGCAGGGTGCATTTCCAGAATTTTGCAGAGCCAGCAGCTCATGTTATTAAGTGGTATTTAGGATATTTAAATAAGTTCTGATACATATTCTGGTTTTCTTAATTTGCTAAAATCAATACCTACTTTTTGTCTGTGAATAATTTCTGACTCAACATGATGCACACAAAGGTCTTATGAGATTTATTCTTCCTGTCAACAAGCAGTTTTAATTTTAATTTCATTCTTTCATATCTCATGAGTGCTTTTAGCAGTCCTTGAATGAATGCTCAAAGTTACAATATCCTCTGTAGTAGTCAAGCTATTAAACCAGAACACGTGATGTAAACAACTAAAGCAGACAATTTTGTAGCACAGCCTTCTAATCAGATATGCAAATACAAAACCAGTATGACGGTCAGATTTTAACTGACATCCAATATATTATGAGTAGCTATAAAGAACTTGGGCTCAGGTGTCCTTCTCTCCTGTATTGTGAAATCATCTTAGAAATGTCTTCAGATGTTATGGATCCTAGTTGCACAGCCAGAATAAGTCAGAATAATTTAATGTTGCTGTGGTCAATTTTGCCATAGTGGCCGGCAGTGCTGAAGGGCTAGTGACTGATCAAAAGCCATCAAAACTCAGCAGAGACTTCTGTTTGTGAAAATGGGCTTACAGTGTGTCCCTGAAAAAAAAGGAGACGGGGGTGGGGAACAGCATAGAACATCCTACAGACTTCTTCCCAGGGGTACTGTCGTCCACATTCAGAAGAGTTATTAGTAGCTCAAATTGGCATGTTTAATTGCAAACTGAAAAGACTGAATAACGTGTGCAGTTGCACGTGGCCATCTCTTTGATGGACCAAACCAACCACACTTGTCAACGCTGTACATGACTTCAGATATCATGTAGCGTGTTCTTACTGCTCTTTCCCTGCTTTCTGTCTGCCCTCGTTTTGTTACAGTGCTGCTGTTTGCTTTCGGTTTCTTATTTTTTGCTTCTAATTAACTCAATCCATTCATCCACAAACACACACACCACCTTCTCCCACACTTTCTTTAAGTGCCATTGAGGTGATAAAAGACAACGTAGCCATACAATAGGATTCCTACCTGCTCTGAAATCTTGGTGCCCAGCTGGAAATTACTGGAGTCAGAAAATTCAGGCAGCTTTCTTAAGAGCTCCCAGGGATCACTGTTAGCCATATTTTGTGTATGGATAGGTAATGGACAGCATAAATTAAGTCTGCGAGGACTTGCTTGTCTGAGGCCATGATGTGATAATCCAGGACTGGAGTTCTCTCCCATTATTCAGCTGCACAGGGTAAACCTATGGAACTTTTCTGTGGTTTAACATGTGCAGGGCCACCATTCTCCTGAGCATGTTTAAGCCCACTGATGCATGGAAGACCTGGGCTCATAACACCCATCAGCTGTAATGGGAGTTGGGTATCCAAATTTCTTGTGCGCCAATGAGAGAATAGGCCCCTTTTGATTTTAGAATTCTTTCCTATAAGGATTTCCCTTGTGCCTAGTATGAGCATATAAACGGACATTTTATTGTATTAAATATGCATCACATCCATCATTTTAAATGCTGTGCTGTGATGAAGGCTTCTCAGTCCCAGGATCAGTTCTGAAAATATTTAAACTTGGCAAGTTAAACATGCTCAGATGAATAAGCCTAAGGGTCCCATTCATGGAAATGTTACATACTATTTGTGCTTGTTTTGATAATTAAATTAAACAGAAAAAGTTGGTAGAATATTGTTTCAGCATGAATTACAACATTTTTTATATTCATTAATCCATCTTCTTTACTGTCTTTGGTGGCAATTTTTCCATTTAGTTCAACTTAGTTGCTGTGCAAACCTGGAAAAGCGAGGGGGAAAAACAGTCTCAAGTAGCAATCCACAACTGCACACAGATTAAAAAAAAAACCAAAACCAACATCTTCTGGACCAAGTACTGGATGATAATGCTTAAAATCAACTCTTTGGGTAGGACAAATAATTAGATTTATGTGTTAGTATTCATTTGATTTAGTCAAGTACAAAGATCTCATTTTGAAATCTTTCTTTTATTAAAATTTCTATTTAATTGTTTAAGAAAGAACCCCTGCAATTCCAAAATCAATCAAACAATACCACAGAGCTGAGCATTACGGAGAATTGGTACAGATAGTAATAACAGCACAACATAAACCAAATTAATTTTCATTTTTAAAGGAACATTATACCTTTCAAGTGTTATATTTGCAATTAACTAAGAATAAACTTATTTCTGCAACGTATTAACCATGTTATAACAGGTAAAGCTGAATGTGAAACACTCAGAGCTTACTTGTGGGTCTATTAACAACCAATTTTAAAACTGTTTTGTAGTCCAAATCAGTTGTTATTCAGTACCCACAGTTATATTTGTAATCATATTTTTGTCCCTTGAATTTTCTAAATAGAACCTTTTGTAGCTAATTTTTTATCTTCTAAGAATGGTAAATTTTCTAATTAATTTGTATCTAGGCTGATTTTCCGAAATTAAGATCTTCTTTTAAATGACATTAGTTTGTGTATCTTTCACTTCATACTTCTGCAATTGTATTTCACCACTAAAGAAAAATGTAAACTATGTCTAGGCTTACCAACCACAGTCTATTTCAGATTGCATGCAGAATGCATTTTTTTATGAACTACAAAACAATCTCCTTACAGCTCCTCTGAATCTGTGGGCATGTATACTGTATAACATTCTACAACAAGAGTGGAATGTAACTGTAAAGTTGAAAATTAAAAATAACATATGCAGCAGTCTCCTATATTAAGACTATCAGTACTGGATTATGAGAGTGCATATATGTGTGTATATGTATTTTAGGAAGACAAAGGCCCAAGGCAATTTATGTTCAGGTTTACAGAGATTTTGCTGCAAGCATGCAGAACTAACTGGGTTTAGATTAAGGCAGTCTAATTAGTGTCATGTCAAACTGGCAGTGATCATAAGACAAGAGAAGGGTCACTCCTGTCATCTGCTTGGTCTTTTGCCCTTAAATATAGAGCTGCATAAAGCACAATCTCTTTCTTGTTAATGGAAGCAGAATATGTATAATCTGCACATGAAATGAAAAGAAAATGTGTAAGGAAATTTCTTTTTCCCATTTCCTCGTCAGGAGCTGTGAATTTTAGTGAGAATTAAAGTAAGGCTAATTCTGCAGTCATCTTCTGACCTGTCAGGTTAGCTGTCACCCTCGTGTCTCTCAATGCAGGTCTTTAGCTTCTTCTTGCTGAGTGCAGCCTTTGCCAACTGACAGAAAAATACCGACCATGACAAGAAAAAAGAACATAATGTCCTTTTCACCCATCACTACTCAAAATTGCTCAATCTTTACTGACATATTATTATACATTGTTTCTCTGAAAAAGCACTTGCTTTCTTTTCCATAAGAAGTATGAAACTTTCAAAAGACAAGTAACTGCTCTTTAGAAAATATTAAAGCACATAATTATTTTAAATTGCCTATTAATATGCAATATGTTATTCTTTAACAGGCTTAAGTTGTCACAGCTCTAAAGTCCTTGTGCTGGTGCCCACTACTGTTCCCGGGTCCATGGGGCCCAAAGGCAGCCACGCTGGCCCCCATGAAGAACATGGCCCCACAAACATGGGCTGCTTGGCTCATCCTGAAAACATAACAAGAAGATAAGTTGAAGATGTGCAAATTATGTGAAAAACAGCTAAAATCCTGAAGGGTTGACTGCTGAAAGTTTTGTTCCCATTTCAGTGTTTCCTCCCCATTTTGTAGTGCTACTACAAACCAGGGCCTTTGACTCGAAATTGTGAGTTGCACCTAATGGTTCCAAAAGGGCAAACTGATGAGTGTACCAGCACACAAACTGGTAACATGCGTAGAAACTCCAGCTGCACCACCTTGCATGCTGCAGGGATGTTGGGAAGGTCTGGAACACAGGGAGAGGCTGCACATCACCAATGCAGTGCAGCACCTCCACTCTGCGGGCGTGGGTAAAAGACAGACTTCCAGCCATAAGTGTCAGTTTTTTTGCTTTTGTAAGCTTCTAATCTTTAAAGTCACTTGACAGTTTCTTATGATTAGCAGTTGCCCATTTGTTAAAAAAAAAAAACAAAAAGACGAAAACCAGAAAAATCTGTTTGCTGTAAATAAATTATTTTTTAAAAAAATCTAATTAGATTAGCGGTGTTTAATGCATTTGCATTCCATGGATTAACACTCCAGAATATTAAGCTGTTTGCATTTTTTCTAACTTATAATATTCCTTGATTTTTTTTTTTTCCTGAGTGAAGCATGTGTTATTTCATCACATGACATTGCTTTGAAAAATCTTTCTAGTCTCAGATGTGGACCTTAATGCATTATGCAAAACCTAGGGATTTAGATTTTTGACATTGCATACACTCAAAATATATTCTAAAGGGAGACATTATATGCTAACTTCTTGTGAAATCTTCTAGCAGCTGCTTGGTTAATATAATATGTTGAAAAATATTTATGTAGTTTGTTTTCTTTTCTGTCAACCCTAGTATCTTACGAATTTTTTTCAAATGGCCAGTAGCTGAAGTAGTGACTTTAGTTTGACTTAATATTATGCCACATTGACAGACGAAAACTCCTTCTAAAAATGTCATTTGAGTGCTCTGCTAATTTGCATTTAGCTCGAAAGCTTTTAGTGCTTTGCACATTCACATTATAAACATTTGGGTGAACATTAATACCCCAGCTAAACAAAAATGCTATTCACTTCAACCATTTCTTCCACTACATAAAAACTATAAATGATTCTCCTACTAGAAAAAAAAAAAAAATGAATGCAACCCGAAAATCAATTATAGTAACTATTTAGAAATGTAAAGGAAAGGCAATGTAAAAAAGTGACAAAAAATCTTTAATTGTAGGGAAAATGTGCATCTTTTTTTCCCCAATGTGTGAATAAAATGCATTTCCTTCTTTAACAATCACAGTTACAATGGATCTATGCATCTCGCAGGAAAAAATTGACAATTTGATTATGACTTGTACTTTTTGCCGGGGCCATGAAAGTGGTTTGTGTTTGAAATGTATCAGCTGGAAGGTACTTATTACTCATAAACGCTGCGCTATTTCACTCTCTGCAAAGTGAGCTGTTAACAGATACAATTTGAGCAGAATAGCCAGAGGAGGCCTTTTGATATGCAGAAGAGCTGACCCGCGTGCTGAGCCTTTAATTGGGTTTTTAATTTTCCAGGCCATCTGACAATATCAAACATGATCCCAGTGCTTGAAATGTTGATTGGAGGCTAAGCAGGATGTACTCCAACATGGCATTATGGAGAGAAAGTGGAAAGGACTCAGGTGGAAAGGAAGGCACAGAGAGTTAAAATCATCCAGGTTTCCATGTTTGCTATTCACCAGAATACTCCAAAGTCGAGTAACATTTCTCTTTGTTTTATGGCTGGAGTTTTAAATTTCTTATAATATTTCAGTAATATTGTTCTTCAGCTCATTTTCTTGACAGTATCTGTTAAAATGAACTGAAAGCAAGCACTGTGCAAAATAACCACTAACAATTTAGCGATTTTTCTTAAGGAAATATAAAAAAACCCCCAAACCCTCCCAACCAAAACAGCTGCAAGAAAATACTGGGTGAGCATCCATTCTCATGTTTTGGATAAAAATCACGTTTACAGTGTTTCCTTTTCTTTTCAGAAGTTTTCAAATTGACTTGAAAAATGTGCTTTAAAACATAGCACTGTATATTGCTTCATGTGTTTCTGTATTGCTTCTATTAAAAGGGCTGGAAAATAGTAGCGTTTAATTTTTTACCTTCTGCCAGATTGCTCAGTAAACATTTTTTTAATTTGTTCATTTGTAAGGATAAGGCAAAGAATAAAATCTAATTTATCATTTTATTAGAACAGTATATCTGAGTGATGCAGGACTGTGGATTTAAGAAATCTGTAAATCTCTTTAATAAAGGCCTGGGGAATTATTAGTAGGGACAAATGAAAAATGCCTGACAGTTACATTTCCAGAAGAAAACCACAACAATCTCATTAAAGAAATTACTGACGGCAGCTCACAAATGTTAAATGGTTGAAGCAACAAAGTACATGCAAAAGAAAGCAAAGATTTTTTTTTTTTTAATATTGATCTGTTAACTTATGGAGCATATCAGAATAATGTGCTAGACAGATTCTTACTGAACAGACATCTTCCTTAGCAGTTCTAGACAATGCAGTGCCAGAAAAGCTGCTGATGCACAGTGGCTACTATAGTGTAAAATGATAAAGAGCAGCTACAGTAATAAATAGGGAGCTTCTAGCAAAGATGATGTTTTGTGCTACAACTTTGCTGAATCCTTCAAAGATTAGAAGGAAACAAAAAAATTCAAATGAAATATGTCTTGAAGCATACATTTGGCATGAATATTGAATATTTAAAATGTTTTTGCTTTTGTGTATGTATGACTGATAAGTCTTATAATGGTGACAATTGCTACTTTCTTTTAGAAATAGGCAAAAAATATTTTTTATCTTTTCTTTCGACAAGCACATGTCCGTTTTCCTATGTCATAATTTGGACGTTTTGAAATATTAAAAAAAACCCAAAAAAAACCAAAACCCAGACCTATTTATGACCTGTTTATCTGCAACTATAACTGACATGAAGTAGTGATTCACAGATATATCCGAGAGAATTAGTAAAATCTTGTTTTACAGTTTAATTGTATCTTTTCCATTTTCTGCAGGCAGTATTGCCAAATTATATACCCATGAACATGAACAGCCTGTATACAGGCATGAAGAAATATAACCTCATTTTATCAAGGCAGTTAATCTGCTAGAGAATCTGCTCTATGTCTTGATGTTCATGATAGACTTTCAGCCTTTTAGCTTTAGGTTTTCAAAGCCCATCAAAATATCTTGTTAACTAAGCAGGAATATTTTAGTAGTAATAATTATCTTTTTGGATCAAAAGCAAAAAAAAATGTATTTCATATAAAATGATATATGCACGAATTTTCCTAGAAATCATGAACAGATTAATTCTCTTTTAGTTCAGTTCACCTCTTTCTCCCTAAAAGGTAAACCCGTGGAATTTCAAGTGCATTGTTTCAAGTCCTCTGCTTCCTGCCTTGATCCCTGCATTATTTTACTCTTTATAAAAAAAAGAGGAAGAAGAGTGCCTTAGGAAGTTCATAGAAATAGCATACACAGTAAAAAATTACCTAGTTCATGTATATCATCCACCAGTTGCAATCTGGTATTTGCAGGAATTTTTTAGCTTTAAAATAGGAGTTGAGATTTGTAACCAGTTTTGTTATTTTTATTTCTTCCTCCTATGAGCACCACTAAAGGTGCTTCAATTTCTGCTTCCTCAGGATTCTATTCAAATCCATGAAAACGAGGCAGTTTGCTTATTTCTTCAAATGTGCACACAAATCTCTCAGTGCAAACACCAAGGGTAGTTAATATCCAGAAGATTCACTCCTAAGAATGTTGTGAAAAAATTTTATATTCTATTTATTTTTTTAATAATGGATTAGAGCCTAACATTTCAAAATATAATTAGGGCACAAATGCAGACTACCTTTATTGGAAGACTTTTATCATTACAAGTTCTACTGCATATTTAGGACTTTTTTCATTCATGTGTTTTCAGACTTGTTTAAAATTATAGGAGCCTTTAACAGATTTTTATTTAACCACATCTAAATTTATTCCATGTAATATAATTAACTCCTCTTAAAATAACAAGTTTTTTGTATTGCACTTAAGTAAAATGGTAAACGTATCAGATTTTTTTGTTTTGTTTGTTTGGTTTTTAAGGAAAAATGTTAATAGCAAGTGGTAAAGATGCATACTGATTAGAAGAAATGGCCTTTTAATTTGTTTCGCTCGTGTGACCTTCAACACCATGGTAATGGGGAAAAGCTCCACAATCACAAATGAATTCTATTTTCACGACATCCTGACAGTGCCTTGTAGGTCTGTGCTTTGAAGGTAAGAGCTTAATATTTAATAAATAATAATGTTTTATAAATAAAAGCAAAAGCTTAATGTTTGATAAATATTAAGTAATAGCAGGCTAATGATTGTAGAAATCTAAGCCAGCTGAGGAAATGAACCCTTCTTTCTAGTCACAGTTAAATTCTATCTCCATTAAGCTAATCTTCATAGCCTAAAAAGAAATCTCTTATTGGATTAGCAGTATCTAAAGAACAGTTGTGATCCCATAAAAAAAAACCCAAAAAAACCCAACAATAATGAGAAATAGACCTATCAACCTTCAGTAGTAGGAGGCACTTTTCAGGCAAGCACAGGAGGACAGCTGCAGTGTTATCACGCAGCCGTGACCCCATGCATGCGTTGCACCCCTGGACATGTGCACTGTGAACTATGCATTTCTGGGACACTGAGCAGTCAGTTTGAGTCACTTGGTGCTTATGTAGATTAGAGGAAAAAAATTCCCATACTATCACTTCAAAAACTACACCCTATGAATAGAGCTCACCAAATTACTTGTTGTAAATATTACACAAAATTATTACCTCTTCTTTAATCTCAGGCAACATGTTCATGTGAGTGTGCTTTGATATGTATTATTTTATCAACTGCAGAGAGAATCAATATATGAACAGTGTTTTGTGCTAACTTTTGTGTTAAAGATCAGTTTATAAGAATGAGGTCAGCTATATTTTTCAGGGACTATTAAAGAGGGGAGATATGGATGAACGTTTCTCACAAAGCATTCCTTGGAAAGTGCAGCTATTTCCACAGCACTGTTAAATTAGGTTGGTAGCCCTTTGCAGAGACAAGGTGTTTACACTGCTGAATGGTAGCCATGTTACTGGGCAGGGCCAGTCACGCTGCAACACAGTTAACCCATTGGTCTTGGAGATGTTTTTAAGTTATGCCTGTGGTGTAGAGCATTCCCTAGACGGTGTTTTCCAAGGTGTCACAGAATAAAGAGATCTCAGAAAAGTTGTAAATGCTTGGACTGCATAGCCACAGGCACTGCAACTCTTCCCAGCTTCAGACCTCTGTACAAAATATAAACTAGAAGGGAGGGAAAGATGGTTGAAAGAAATCCAGAACAAAAATCTTCATGGATAGGACCTTGTCCCACAGAGAGGTTGCTAGATGTTTGTTCTTAATAGATAATGGCCATAGTGCAGAGTTTGAAGATGAGCAGAGAGAAATATTTGGTTCCATGGGTCATGATTAACAAGGAAAGACCACATTATCTAAATTTCTACATTTCAGGACAAGATTCATTCATATATCTGCAAATTGCCTACCACACACTGGGAGCAATATAAATCATAATTATAAAGTAATATGACACAGCTGATTAATTGCTTAATTAAGCCTTAATTAATATTTGTAAAGCGGTTTAACATCCTTGGTTGAAAAATCTTGGAGAAGTGTGAGATGTTAAACTATTTACACTGAGATTCGGGCCTGCCCATGCTGAAATTTCAGAGATGCTTTGATAAATCAGTATAGAACTGTGGTTATTATTAAGGCAAGAATCCCTCTCTATTTCTACCACTAATGGTCTGAAATAAAGTTCCAGACTCTCTGGATGCACACTTTATCGTTCAACATCTTCTTATTTTCATAGCCCGTGCTGGTGCAGTATATCTACAGGCTTTCATGACACACTGAAAACAGGAAAATTTTTTATTGACTTATTTCAATATTTTTTCTTTTGTTGCAGCACTAGTGTCTGCTTTGCTTTAAGCCTCACCTATAATGTAAAAAAAAAACCTCAAACAACAAAAAAATCCCAATTGCCTGTACCCTGAAAAGCATACGATATATAGCTCTTGTCCTGCAATCAGATCCACTTGGGCAAACCCAATTATAGGATCAGGGCCTAAATAGGATAATAGGTATTGTAGAAACTACCATAAATTTCTCTCTGGTGTCCTATTTTGCCACTACTTGAACTAAGTGGATAATTCCGGTCATCTTTCTTGTTATGATGTTTCAATTCAACACCATAAATTTACTGCTGTAGGTCTAATTTATCCGCAGAAAATCTTTACACTGCTAAATGTATATTTTATATATATATATATATATATATATATCCTCAGAAGCTGGCCAATTTTGCTTGGAAAAGTTCAACAATATTAGACTGGAGTTGAACAAATAGAATTTTTACAAAACAATGAACACAAAGCTTGGTAAATGCAAAAAAAGCTCATTAAAGAAATATCTAGAGATGTGACAAACTGCCCTCAAATAATCTGGAGATTCAGTGAACCACAGTATCTGCTGGTTTGCAAGTAGCCAAGACATCTCATTGTCTGCTCTGCATGAGTCCACACACATACTTATAATTAGATACCTGTTCTCTGAAATGATGGTGGCTATCTGATTTGAGAATAAAGGAGTGTTGTTCTTTAAATGTATTCTGTTAACTGTACTGTGTCATGTTGGGTTACAGAGCATTCAGTTACTTTGCATCTTATTATGACAAATATTATTTTGATACAAAGAAAAGTGAATATTAAATTTTGAGAGAAAGAACAGGCTTTAGGTCAGATTATTGCTGTATCATCGAGGTTTTAAAAGAACAGGAAAATTGTTATTATTGCCCTGACTGTTTTTCTGTAAGTTCTGACATACTTTTTTTTTCTGTTAAAAAAATCTTGCACACCCTTAGTGGGCAAATTGTATAAACTGTGCTTGCCATAAGCAGCATTACATGCTATGAAAAGCCCATTAACATTGCTCCTATTGTTTTCACTTTACTGACATAAGTCAGTGAAAGCCCAAAAACGCCTACATTTAATTTAATTTAGATGCAGAAATACAGGTATCTGAGGCCATTTGAAGTGCCTTGGGATATTACAAGGTACTGCAAGAGCTGACATATAGAAGATAAGACCTCGCAGGAAATCTGCACCCTTTTGGAGTGTGTAGGAGAGGTAGAGCATCCAAGCATCTCTGGCTGATCACAAGCACCTATATTCAGGTATCTGGCTCTTCTGCTCTGTAACACAAGAGTTCCACCTTATTACTTTTCAGTTCTAATTAAGATACACTATTAACTTCTGAATGTCAGTATTCTGTTCTATTATTTCTGCATTCCAAATTATCACACATAGTCTCTTTATTTCTGATGGCATTAATCTTTTCATACATCATTAAAATTAACTTCAATCTTTTTCTATGCCTGCAATTTGTTACTAGTAAAGCAAGAGCAATTTCACCTGCATCTTTGACGGAAAAGATTGTGTGAATATTGTACTGAGCTCAGTGGTCCTAAAATAGTTATACTTTGTCATACTAAAGGTGTTTCTTTCAGCTAGAGTTTGGTGAAAAGCTCCCTACATTTCTGTAAAGACGTTTTAGGGCACAGTGAGGAAGAGGTATACCAGTATGTTGACTAACAGGCTAGCTGACTGATTACAAATGTGTTTCTTTAGACTGCCCAATGTATGAACCAGTTTGCTGTTCTATAAGCACTGTAAGGAAAGCACCCTTTAGAAAGGAAACACTTGTCTTTGAAGATCATACCTTACATCAGTGAAACAAGACAAGAATTTCTTAATTAGTAGGAAGCATCTCTTACCTGCAAGTATTCTGCAAATACGAGTACTGATTCTTCTTGAAAGTATTATTTCACCTTATGCTTGACACTGTAAGAAGCAAGACTCTAACGGCATTTTTTAAATTGAGGAAGAATTCAGGAGATATTTACGCACGAAATGTTGCTGTCTTCATGAAGGAAGGAAAATACTTTTGATTTGGGCTTTTTTTTTTTTTAGGAAGTAAAGCTGGATGGCTATGTATGTTCAGTACTTTTTGATCAAGAGGGAACAGTAGTAGCAATCCCCAAACAGAAAGTGTCCTGAACAGGTCTATCCAACATAAGACAGAAAAGGCTTGGTGGCTCATGATAAAAAAACGAGGATTGAAGTGATTTTGAGCTACAAAGATTCAGTGTTTTCCGGAAGCATACTTAGCTTAATCAATTTATGCCATTTTATCTAGTGTTCTAAGCAACCCTACAGAGTAGAGAACGCAGAATCCAAAAATTATTATGACCTAACCTGAACTAAGATGTTCTTAAAAGCCAGATAATATTGAATATAAAAGGCACACATGCCTAGTGTATTTGCATGCACTTTCATCATTTTACCAGTGTTTGGATTTTCTCGGAATAACTTCTGATTTCAGAATTCTTTTAAATCCTATAAAACGATAGATAGGAGTCCTAAAATAGTCACTGATTACATGCAAGGATTAGCTTTCAAACAGTATCTTTTTCAAAATTAATAGGAAATAAAAGTGCCCACTGGCTTCAGAATGAGGATGAGATAATGGTGAGCATGTGCTTATGAACACAAGCCTGGAAAGAGGACATTACAATTTCAAGGCAATGACAAAAATTCAATTCAAGTCTATAGAGACTGTATTACAGTGTCAAGACGATGGCAAAATTATGCCAATGTAAGTCTATGGAGACCACTTTACTATGTCAAGACAATGGTAAAACAATGTTATATAAAATGATTGAGACCACACTGCAATGTTAAATTATGATGCCAAAACCTTGTCATTTCCTGGAGTAATGACAGAGGATTCTGCATATGTTCTCACAGAATTGCTGCTGGACCTGTGCACCAGCTCAAAACACTTTTGTAGCTCCAATCCTGGGTCTTTCTTGACTAGGAACCAACTTTTCTCAGACTTGAGGTTGAAAGCTGGCAGCATTTGAGCTGTTGGAGCTAACTCTTTGCCTTTGCAGATGCAAGACCAATGACAAGCATTCTACCCTTACCTCTGATTTTTTAAAATTTATTTTTAATAGCAGGACACAGCCTGGCATTATTGACTTTCAGGTGTATTGCCAGCCTGTCTCATTATCATTTTTTATTTAGGGTTCATTTGAAAGTAGATTGATGACTCTGTTTTGAGAATATTTATTATTTTATATTATACCAGTTGTTTATAGCATTACAGAGCTATAGTTACTGTATATGCAAGTAAACGATCTCACAAAAAAAGAGAACTAATTCCAAGTACTTGTGCTGAAATTTCTCTCTTCAGTGTGAAAGTGCATGTATTTGATGTTTTTGCAAAATGACAGTTTGAAAGCCTGCTTTTTCACAGGACAAGAAAAGTGTTGATAATGGTAAAGCATATGTTAGTTAACTCTCCTCCCAGTACGTTTCAAACCATATATAGAGAGAACAAACTTTTAGCAGTTCAGTTCTTGTCTGTTCAGTTCTTGGTATCATTGAGAAACCAGTACTGACATTGCTTAAAAATGTACTCTCTCTATTTTAATGTTCTCTAATAAGAACAGCAGTACTGGATCATACCAAGTCCATCCATCCTTATATTCCGTGTAAAGCCATGTCCAAGAGTAAATGTGTAGTAAAGAGCACAAGAACAGGATAACCATACAGTGTTTACTAGTGTAAGTACATCCCTAGAATATTCATCTTTCAGACTTTGCTGCCCAGGCTCTTCATTTGTGAACTATGAGTAAGGGTTCATTCCACGTGAAAATAATTTGTATGATTCTATGATTGCCTGATAGCTGCAATGCCCCATATTTGAAAGAAGGGAAAAGGCTGTTAGATTAATTATAAAATTACCTGAACTGATTAATTTTTCACTGTTACTAATATTGTCGTCACCCTATCTGATAGACAAGTTCTGCTGTAAGCTCTCTTAGACCCACAAAGTGATATATTTACTGATTAAACCATTTAAATATGAAATGTCATTTAAAAAGTGTGTGAAATGGTATTTGCAGTTTGAAATCTGACATGTTCTAGTTCTAATCAGAATTAAAAAAAAAACAAACAAAACAACAAACTACTCAGGGACTGCTATTAAGAAAAAAAACCAAACAAACAGATCTTTCAAGGTCTCCATCTTTAAAAGTGCCTTTGACTTCTTTATGATTCAAAATGGCAGCCCTAGTAATTTCCTTGGCCATGAATCTGATTAAAAAGATAATAAGCCAATAAGAGGTAATATTCTAAGTGGTGTTAAAACTCTTTAGTTGTGCAGAGACATTTGTAATCTGAATTGGAGGAACAATTTATGAGGATAATATGTGGGTAATATTTCTCAATAGAATTACAAAATCAGAAGACCGCAAGCTAGCATGTTTATCTGTTAGTTATCACACAGTGAAAGGACCCTTCCTCATGTCAGTTTACCTCATGCTATTTACCTCAGCTTTCCAGGAAAAGTATGTTGAAATTCCTTAAAAGCGTGAAAATTCTTTCTTGTTCTGCAGAGGTGCTAATATATAATTTCTCTGCATAATTTGGTTCTTAGAATTAGGTTTGAAAAAGCTAATCATTGTGACTGAAACAAGAATTTCTGCACTGCTCCTGTATAAATTTTCCCTCTATGCTTTGTGCCACCTCAGATATCATTCTCACTGAACACTATCAATGAGAAAGCACTTTACTAACTGTAGGAATCGTCATGAGCTTTTGATTCATGTGAAAAGTTCCATGATTTCATGGTAATAGCAGATTCATAGCAGATATCTTTTACAGGTATATACTTCTATAATGAAATCTTCAGTTGTTTGTGAATATGATATGTTGGATGAGGCAGTCATGGTTGAAGGGAGGATTAGGACAAAGTTTGCAAATAGTGACTGGACAGTGGTCAAACTGTTTTGCAAATGCTCATAGTGACAAGTTATGTAATGAAAAACATGGATTGCTCAAAAAATTATGGAAAAAATGCTGCTCAAAAAAAAAAAGATGAGCACAAAGCTTAGGAGGCACAGGTTGTATTCTTACTGGCTTATTTTCTGCCATGGGATATTAACATATCAAGTTTGTACCTCAGTTTCTCCAAGTAAGGTGGGAATAATTGTACTTATTTTGTAAAGCATTTTGATATCCTTGAATGATGGAATAAGTATTACTATTAGTTTTACTGTTACACATTATAGAAAACCAAAGCAGCCTTCTAAAGAATTCATTTAAGGGTTTTAAAATATTGTGTTATGTAATGTATTATGGGAGATACATAACAGCAAACAGCTTCCCACTGTATTTTATACATAATAAATTTTGTTTCCAACATTTCATTGTGCATGCCATGAACAGTAACAAGTATAATATGCTATACTTGGACAACTGCCAAAATTTGATTGTATTTATTAATTCCATTCTACCTATATTCACTGCTGGACTTCTTTGAATAAACCATACAAATTGTTGCTATTCAGACATTGTTATGGGCAGGTATTTTCCAATAAAACATAAGAGGAATAGGTCTCAATGAGCTAGAGATTCATTTTATAGCTCAACTGAAATAAAAGGCTTCAACTCACTGAAAGTCTTACTGTGCCTGAATATTATCTGGAATGGCAGAAAGATGTGCATGAAATTGCAGACAAATAAAATATAGAGATCTCATATATTATACGGCTAACAGGAGGAGGAACTGAATATTCTCCTTTAAGCATCTGAGAATAAGTAAGAGAAGGCAATATGCACAAATAGGGGGTTTCAGTCTGAGAGACTTAGAGTTGTTTTGTCTGCTCTTTATCAAAGAGTATAACTGTCCAGAAAATTACTAGCCTAAAAAGAGAGGTACTGGACCAGAAATGACATGAGATTTCTTTTCATTATTCCCCCATATGACTACCACCATCATTGCTAGTAGTGACAGTATTATTTCTTGGACAAAGGTGTTATCACCTCTGATAATTGAAAAGTTGTTAATCTTTTCAGCTATGTTCATGACTTGATCTTTCTACATTCCAGCCAAGGCATCCAACTTGAAATACTGCAGCTTATACAGGGGGTTTTCACAATGAACCTTTTCTTGATTCTCATGCAATGTTTTCAGAAGATATGTAAGGGGGGTTGAATCCTATTTCCTTAGAGTTTATTCACTATCATGGAGGGATTTAGGCTTTTTCATGGCTAAGTAATTTTTTAAAAAATGAATGATGATCAAACTACTAGGCTTGTGGGGAAAATGTTTTGTGGGAAATGAGATCAGTGTTCCAGTTTGATGAACCACTGAACTGCTAACTGATTTCCACATTTAGTATTAGCACCACTGTATCTGGTGCTGAGAGGAGCAAATATATTCTCCTCCCACAGCTTTTTCTCCCTGTGTTACAAGCACATGTTGCTATCCAGTCCTCTAAGCGCATATATTGCAGCTTGCTAATGACTAGTGCTTTAAACAAAGCAACAGGCATGCCATCAGAGTGGATATAGTCCTTCAACAGTCTCTTTTGCCTTCTCAGAGAAATCTAGAGGTGATTGCAAACACAGCTCAGAAAATGAGCATAGCAGAGCCTGAAGTTTCATGAATTCACAAATCATCTTACAGTGAAGCATTAGAATATATAGTACAGAGTGAGTTCTGAACAACAGCTTCCAAGGTCTTTGTGTGCTCTGAGAGCTTCAGATATCCAACGTAAATTAATTTAAATAACATGAACCCCATGGATGGCAGTGACAGTGTTGCTTCTTGAAACAATTTTTTCCTCATGATTTACAAATAGTGAATAACACAGATTACATACTGTTTATCACTGTATATATTCATGAGTTGACTGCATCTATTAGCAAACTATATAAAGTATGCAAAGTATTACAATTATGTTATGAGATGGTTTCAAAAATATAAATAGGAATCTATCTTTTCTCTTTCACAGTTCTACAAGGAAATGTGAAAGTAGTTAGGATTAGCAAAGGTATTTTATGAAGACTATGTAGCAAAAAGGTAAAAGAGGAATTAATGTGCATTGGGGTCTTCCATTATTGACCTTAATAATGTGATTAATCAGTCTGCCTTGAATAAAACTTTGTATATCCATTTATTCTAGAATCCAGCTTCAAATTCCACAGCATAAATGAAGAGGTTTCAGTAAAACAAAAGGTGCCTGGGAGAGATCTTATTTTTGGAACCTAAATGATAATTTAATTATTTGTATTTTCAGTTTTTTACTCATGTATTTATACTTCCTAGATCATGTCAAAAGACAAATAGAACAAATGATAGCAAAAATTATGTTTCCAGTACAGCTGGAAGGTGTACATTACAAAAAACCATATAAAACCTTCTGAATTTTCCAGTCTCAAGAAATAAGACAAATCAGAGAAATCTTTCAAGCCTACGAAGGTTTCTGTTACCCCTGTATGAATGGGTTTCATCCTTCTACTTAGTGGTTGATTCTTATAAGGCATCAGGATATTGCCACATCCAAGTTGCACAGTTTCTATGTTTAGCTGTGTTTAGAAAAAAAAATATTTTTAACCCCAGAACTAATAATCACCTGTGTTGATAAAATATAAATGGTGTAAAGTAGTGTATATGCTTGTGTCTCTTTCCTCTTGATGGAAAAACCTCAGGAAAGAAATATTCCGGCTAAAAGGTATTAGTTAAAACATTTTAACTTTAAATTTAGTGGGACTAAACTGAAACCAGATGACTACATGGGAGAACATTGTAAATCTTTCTGTTCTATGGAAATTTTGTGTCTTAGAACATCATAGTCAAAACCAAATTTTCAAGACAAATAAAATGTTTTTCAATGTTTTGTTTGTTCTGTTCCCTCTAAATTCCTCCTTGCATTCGCAGAGCTTGTCAGCTCCTCCATAATTTTTGTTCTTGTTCCTCAGTTTAATCCGTGTTTCCAAATCTGTTTTTTTTTTTTTTTCTTTAGTTTTGCTTTGGGTTTGTTTGGGTTTGGGTTTTTTTGGTGGTTGGTTGGTTGGTTTGGTTGGAGGTTTTTTGGGTTTTGTTTGGTTTTCTCTCTCTCTTTTTTTTTTTTTTTTTTTTTTTTTTTTAATTCTGAATGCAGTCATCCCTCTCTGATTCCTTGATTCAAGTTCAGTGGATCCAGCTTTAACATGTTACTTCTCTTTTTACATTCATCCTATTTCTATTTAGTCCAACCCTATTTTCCTCTGTGCCACAATACTGAGGTCTGTAAAATGTAGTAATTTTCAGCTTCTCCAGGAAAGCTGTCTCTTTCACAGATGACATAAAATGAACTGTAATTCATGACTGGAGACCAGGACTTATAATTTGAAAACAAAACTCTCTCTAGCAGTATTTTGCTGCATATGAAATTTTAGATGTTAGATCTTTCATTATCTAGAGGAATCTTATTTGAAATGGAGAGGTTTGTCAAGGGAGTAGGTTCTGGCTTGATTCACTGTTTTTGAACCGGCTCAAGCTATTCTAATTATAAGCTACGATCTAGAACTGTTAGTATGTGCCAGATATTTCAACCTTCATAAGCAAGACCCTTTAGGCTTATTTGGAAAAGCTTATAAACAAGGAAATTCAGTGCTGTTCACCCACTGGGCTTGGGACAAAAAGCAAGTATGAAAGCTGCCAATATTTCTGTATTTTCATCTGAGTGGGACCAGTGCAATGACACATAAAAACACTCTCTGAGCCCAGAGCAAAAATAACACACTTGAAGTGCTTAATGGGTTTCTTCTAAGAGATTTCTCCAGCAGCTTTAATAGAGCTGGGTGAACTGCTTGTATGAAAAAAAAAATTACCTCATGAACTTCAGTCTTTGGTTTGTTTGTTTCCCCAGTGATTGTTGACCAGTGGATTTGATTTTGTTTCTGATTTGTAGTAAGTCACAAACCAGCACTTGAACTGTGCACGCTCTGTGTATTTCAGCTTAGTTGCTTCCACTCTGAGGCCCTCCACTCCTGCTGCATCGTGGTGTCCCAGTAAAGTGAAAAACAGTGCCCATGCCAGAACTGGGGAGAAGGAGAACTATCTTATAAGAGAAAGCTCTAAAGACTGTTTGGTCCTGTTTGGAGTTAGGTCAACAACACCAGAAACATTTTACACTATGTATTAGAAAACATGAGTAAAACCTTGGAAAGCATTCTAACATCTTAGTAAGAGATCCCAGTTTAAATGAATGCTCCTTCATAATCAGTTCAAACTTATATAAACAGTTGACCAGATCTTTGTCTCACATGTTTTGCCTTTGTGCAAAGGCTATGAGAACAGTATTCCCCTGACGTCAGCAACAGTGTAGTTACATTACCATGAATACCTTGCAGCATAATTTACTACATCTCACTGTAATTCAGAGCCTAATGAAGGCAGTGAAATTACTGCCTCTTCGTTAGGGTCAGGTGCTTTGTGCTGGTATTTTAGCTCTAGACTTGAGGAACCATCAGTTAAAGTAGTTTTCACAGAATCACAGAATGGCTGAAGTTGGAAGGGATTCAGAACCAACTTTCATTGAGAAAATGAATAATTTTCTCCTGGAGCAGAAAACATGAAGTGAATTTTAGTTCTACCTGCTCCTGCAGGAAAAAAAAAAAAAAAAAAGTGGGTCCAGGCTTGACTCCAGCGTGAGTTTTATTTGTCCTTTTTACTGAATGACAGTCCTTTTCTAGTTTTCATGGAAATAGGGAGGTAAGTGAACCCTGTGAAAGGTAGGCAAAATGTAATGTTCAGAGGTTAAACTGTTCTTTGCATGAATGTCAACTTCTCCACACTCAAGTGTATATTAGGTAGAAACTGTGGGAGGTTCTTTTGTTCTGACAGCCTTATAACTGGGATATATTTTCACCTGTCATGTAAATCAATAAAATATACAGTACTTAATACTTAAATGTTTCACTATTAGAATAATTTTCTGATCCCTCTGGATTAACACATTGTAAAATAGAACACTCAATTTTGTATGAATAAATTAAGTGTTTTTCAACTTGCAATAATGAGCTAGTTGGTTCACATAACTTTATAAACTGATTAAATGGTATGAGTCCTGTGCAGATGTCCAGTTTGGAGGTTTGCCTTCCTTAATGAAGTAAAGCTTCTCTTTACTCCACTGAGTAAGGAAAACAAATTTGATTAGAGTTTCTAAATTTTTTTCACCTCTTATAATTCATACATTTTACATCAGCTATTATTTTTCTTTTTCTTATAAATTCTTATGTTTAAATACATTTCATAGAAAAGATGTTGCAGTGGGTTTCTGTGGCTGGGTTTTTGTAGCAGGGTGGGCTACAGGGGTGGCTTCTGTTAGAAGCTGTTAGAAGCCTCCCCTGTCCCATGGAGCCAATGCCAGCCAGTTCCAGGATGGACTTCCTGCCGCTGGCCAAGGCCAAGCCAATCAGGAGCAATTGTAATGCCTATGATAACATATTTAAGAACAGAAGGTTGTGACGCAGAAGGAACTCCAGCCAGGGATGATTGGGGTGAGAACGTAGGAACAACAATACAAACAGCAAGGTCAGTGCAGAAGGAGAGGCAGGAGGTGCTCCGGGCATCCCGCAGCCCGTGGTGCAGCCCATGGTGGAGCAGCTGTGCCTCCGCAGCCCATGGAGGAGACCCCGCTGCTGCCCATGGAGGAGCCCGTGCTGGAGCAGGTGGATGCATGAAGGAGGCTGTGACCCCGTGGGAGGCCCAGGATGGAGCAGGATCCTGCCGGAGACCTGCAGCCTGTGGAGAGGGAAGGCCGCACTGGAGCAGGTTTTTCCGAGGTAGGACTTGTGTCCCCTGTGAGGGACCCACACTGGTACAGCTCATCCATGAAGGACTACATCCCATGCTGACACATGGAACAGCAGATTGGGAAGACTTGAGCCTTTTGGGTCAAGGATGTCTTTCAAGGTATACCTTGTGAATTATGACTTTTCATTGGTATGAATTCTATTTATTTTAAATCTCAGGTGTAAACATATTTTTGGGCAGTGACAGTGATTCAGGACTATCTCTTTTGAATGGTAGCTTACATGCATCCCACAGACATTTTTGATTTAGTGATTTGCAGCCATCTTTCCATTTTTCATGTTGACATGCCACTCATTCTTACAATGGACAAGATCTAGTCAAAAGCAGACTTTTTTTCTTTTTTGAGTATGCTTTCAGAGAAGAGAATACTGGCTAACAGTTGTATAGTTTGGATCTGAGTTATATATGTAAGCAATTTTTTTGTAGCTTTCAGCTCTCCTCTGCTGGCTGCCCAATGTCAAAACAGGAGTTTGGTTTTTGGTTTGCAGTAATCATCTCTGACATGCTGTTGGCAACATTATCCTCCAGGTTATTTCTTTTTTCTTCTAGAAGACGTTTTCCCAATGGGGGAGGAAAAAAAGCTTTCTGTCTTTAAACAAGGAATTGAAAAAGCAAAGCTAGAAGATCCTTGTTGGAATTCACTGGCCTGACTCTTGCACACCCATTACAAATAGGAAAAAAAAAAATGTTAATAAGATTAAACCAGGGTTTTCTAATAGTACTATAAATAAGCACACCTTTCTATTTCAAACAAACTTGGGAATCAAAATGCGTTTCAGTGCAGAGAAGGGACAAGTCTTCTAGGTACAACTGTCTTTTTACATTTTAGTTCAAATGAATGAAAACAAATGCAAAGTACAGGGGTTTCTTTCATCGTAGATCAAATGATTACAGTCCAGCTTAGAATATCTTAATGATTCCCCAGCTCTGCTCAGTCTAATAGACCTGCACCTTTCAAAAAGAGATGTAATTCTGAAGGCAGAATAATAACGATGCTGGTTTGCAATGGTTTGGAGTAAGTCAGGAGGAAGTATGTTATGTTTCCCTCAGGCTAGACACTTTACCTGAAGAAGTATTTACACAACATCTGTCACGTTTGGTTAAAGTTTGGTCAAACTAAGTTAAAAATCACACATGGTTAAGAGAAACAGACATTGATACAGAGGATAATAAGATCATCATTTTTTTTCTTAAGGAATCAAGATTAAAACTCTAAAATTACAAACTGCTTCCATTTATGAGATAGAAGAATATGAGAAGCATGAGATCATAGTAGATAAGTTCTGTTTCCACAGAAGCTGAGGGAAATTTTATGTTTTTAGTGTTTTTATAACCTGGGCCATATTATTCTAAATTCCCTCCAAGCAAACCATTCCTGCTAAAACCAGAAGTTTTTCCTATGTCAAGATCGTAGGGTCTGTCTCCAGGAGTCTAACATGCACGTGATATTTGTGTTTGACAGAAGAAACTTAAGCTTTCTAATTGACTCGTTGTGTTTTTTGTAAGCTTTCTGTGAACAGTAGAGCTAACGTGATTATGAATACTTGTTTGCACTTTGTGCCTTTCTACTGTAGTTGTATATGTTTGTTTATGAAACATGTTGATGATACAGTGAAGAATGATATATTTATAAAAAAGAAATCAGTGTTGTGCAAAAAGATTGCTTTACAGAATTCTACTTATATAAATAAATATACAGCATCCCAAACATATATGTATTTTAATGTTCTGATGACAATACATGGTTATATCTAAAATTAAATACTTTACTAAAAGAAACCTTCGAAAAATAACTCAGCTTGAAAGAAGTTGATAGTCTCTTTAAGGGTATAACTACAGTTACAGACAGTGTTCTCTTCAGAAGAAAACAAAAAGGAAAAGTCAGATATGAAAGTTGATATGATGCCTATCGCCCTATGAGTAATGTATGTGGATGCTAATTGTTCATGGTTCTGTTAAGTAAAAGGTGAGTCCATCCCTACAAAGGAGGTCTTTGTAGTGGAAAAGTCATTGTAGGACAGAAAGAGAATATGGAATGATGTCATCTAAAGGGACAAGTAGTGCAGTATTATTTGCAGTCACCACTATTTTTAAAGCCTAAAGTTTGAAAGTTTACAGAGGAAAAAAACATTCTGTACCAGGTTTTGGAAAAAAGGTCACAGATTTTGAACAAGGAACAGGTGCAATGCAAGTTGGCAGAGTACAGGTGGGTGATTTCAAGGCAAGTAAAAATCTGAAGTGCTTGGGATTGTGCAGTCTGGTTCATAAATGCATATATGCATGTCTACCAGATATGGGCAAAGTAACTGTTGGCTACTCCCATCTTCCTCTGAACCAACTCTGTTAGGAGATTCTAGAGAGGTACTGTGACAGAGGTGTGTGTTAGGAGACATTTGATAGGCAAGAAGTTACTGGACTTGTAGACTAGTTTGGGAAGAACGCTTTGTGCCCAAAGGGAACAAGGCACAGAGATATTTCAGTGAGAGGCAAATGAGGGCAGCATTACTAGCAAAGAGGGGATGAAGAGTAATACCATAATAAACTTCTTAGCACAGCTGGGGACATTTCTGTCAGTGACCAGCCTGCTCTCATTTTTTGTCAAAGTGCAGCCATTAATTCTTCTGCCGAAGAGCTCCTCCTGCCTTGTTACAAAGAACTGGCAATAATGAAATGATCACTGGGCACTTCATTTGCATCCACTGTGTTGCCCTTCTTACAGGAATACACTGCACTGGTCAGACACTGTTGCTGTCATATCACAGCTATTCTAATTTACTACTAAATGAGATGCAGATAAGTGCAAATGTTTCACTCCTTTAAAAATTTGCCAAGCTTCATCTTTATCTATTTAAGCTTTATTATCTATTTAAATTAGAAACCTGATTATAGCCATTTTGTTTCTCTGCAGTTCTTTGTGAAGCCTGCAGGATAGAGAAAGAAGTAAAAGAATTAATCAATACTGTTGTCTGATGAAAAATCAGATATAAAATGCCAGCATGTTAGGGCAATTAGCCCTATATTTAATTCTCTAGGAAACTCTGTGGATTTTGTGTATTCCTTTAAAATTTTCACCAACGAGAAACACTTTTAAACAGTTCATATTAACAATTAAGTCCATGTAATTTTTTTCGATTGCAGATTTCATTATGAAACATCTCAACATTAAATTTATTCCAATAATCATTACAATGATGAAAAAAAATCCTTGCTTCAATAATTGATTTATGCTTCATTTAAATGTATGGAGTAGTTTCAATATAATTTCTTATTAGCTCTAATGACAAATTTTAAAATAGCAGGGCTCTGAAATAAAGATGAAAATTTGCCATACAAGTTATTACATTTAAATGGACTTAATATTTAAAAAATCATTTGATGTAAATAGCCATCATGAATCACTGAAAAGATGATTAGATGTAATTAAACTTTTTCTTTACTCATATCTAGTTTCTTTAGAATAAATTATTTTATTTCCTCTTTTTAATTTTTTCGGATCTTTAAGAATTTGAACTGAAAAACCTGACATATCAGCATTGCTTATTCAGGTTTTTGTTATTTTGGTCAAGAAATTTGATGCTTTGTCATATATGTTTGTTTATATATGTTATTGTTTTATACATAATGCTGGTATTATCTTCCCTCTTGGAAGTTACGTTCATGCTATACTATGTATTCCACTATAGAAGAAAGACAAATAGAACATAAAGACGACATTTGGCAAAAACCTGTGACACTTCTAAAACCTGTTGAAGTATAATTGCAGAAATACATGGCAGAAATAAAATAAAATAAAATAAAATAAAATAAAATAAAATAAAATAAAATAAACCCACCCCACCCTGACTGGCCCTATTCTGTACTTCATTTTCCCTTTGTATGAGGTTTAAAGGCTAATATTGTCCAACACAGGGTCTCACAAGCACAGCCAGAAGGCAGCTCACTGTCTTTTGGGAATCTGATGTGGCTACTTTATGCTGACCACAAAACTCCCTTTCAAGTCACAGCTGCTGTAATGCATAGGATGACTGTATGCTGAATTTACACAGCATGTTAAAATACTAAATCATAAACCATGGCATTTGGGAAGCACTTTTATAGTAGTGTCAACAATCATTCGCCTGTTTAAGCTTAAGCCACACAAAGGCTTATCAGTGATAAAAATCTTGTGTCAGTACCCATCCACTGAGAAAGCAGGTTAGTTGTTAGGAGAAAGTATCTTTTTAATTAGATGTGTGCTTGTATTAGCAATGCCATAGCTTTACTTCCGATTATTTGAGGAAATTGTGTTAATTCCATGCCAATCCTTAACTGAGAGTGTGACATCATTCTAAGCCTGACAATTAATTTCTTTTCTGTTTTCACCATATTTTTTATAAAAAGCAACAAAAAGGAACACAAGTAACGCGGAAATAATTGGGAGTGATACAGCTGAAATTTTTGAACATACTGTAAACAGACACCAGAGATTTTTTTGAAGAAAACCACCAGCATTTGAATACATAAACTGTTGAGAATTTAATTGCTTTTAGAAAGTAAACCTGATTAATTCTAAGCAGAAATGGTTTCATTAAATGTATTCTGCTTAAAAAAAAAATAACAAAAAATGAAAAAATAAATGGGAAATTATACTGGAGCTCTGGGATCTGAAAGCTGTTCTACTCAGTATACATGATTTGGGGAAGGGGATAAATAATGTGGTGGCAATTTTCCTGATGATTCCAGGCTATTAGTAGTTAATATTAGTTCTGATTGAAGAACCGCAAAGAAATTCCTAAGACCGAGTGATTGGGTAATAAAATGGCAAAAGAAATTCCACTTCAGTAAATGTTAAATGATGTCCTGGGGAAAAAACAATCCTAACTTAACAAACAGGATTGATAGTCCCTTTCTGACCATTGCCACTCAAGAACATAATCTCAAGGGTAAAGTAGTTATAAACAAATGATTGCAATTATCTGTATTGCAATTAAACTTAGTATTAGGAAATATTAGATAAAAATGCATAACAGAGCAATGTAAATCCATTTTTGCATCTGTATCATGTAGGCAGCCACCATCCCTTCCATCTTATAGCAGTGTATAAAGCACAGCTGAAAAAGAGTAAGTGGAGAGGTGGAAGAGTGACCAGTGGCTTCCCCATGTCGATGTCTTTGTAGACTGTGTCTCTTGAGTGTGGAAGAAAGAAAATCTATAGACCAATGTAAGTGTGTTATAGGCTGAACAAAGTATGACATAGAGCAGCATGGAAGGGTAGAATAGGAGTGACTATACTCTCTCAGTCCTAGTACAAACAATAGGAGCACAAAGTGAATCTCACAGGTGTCATGTTCAGAATGAGCACAGAAGAAGCATTACCCCATGAGTATTGAAGCTTTGCTCTGTAACAGTGGACTGCGTGGATGCTCAAATTTTGTCTGGGTTCAGAACAAAACTGGGCATGTAAGACTGGCTTAAAAAGTCTCTGACACAGAAATAGTTGATAGCTTGGGCAGTTTTCTAGGGACATGTCCTCGTTTCTTATGTATTTTCTTTTGCCATTTCTTTGACATCTTTTAGGCCACTGTTTTAGAAGCAGAATACTAGCTGGATAGATGGACCTGTGGTTTTACATTCTGTGTCTATTCTTAGCTACCAGCGCTTATTTGCAAACAGTGTTAGAAATGCTTTGATATGACCTGGAATTTTCCTTTTTTACTGTTTGTGAAGAATTTATTTCCATTTTATAAGAGTTAAGGACTAACTTGTACATTTATTTTAGATTTTTCGTTGCAAATATATTAACAGTATTTTTCCTTGGTCAAAAGTGAAAACAAGGTTATTTTGTTTGTTTTCTTGTGCAACATGTCTAACTTGATCAAGAAATCAGGAGAAGCTTACATTTCGTATAATTTACTTTAGATAAATGTAGTTCAGTGAGGTAGAGTTTCTTTGAAAAATATGATTGATCAATAGAGATGTACACCACTTTCTTAAAAACTGGTTTGAAAGTTATGCATGTCTACTTTTACTCAGAAACTGCCTGTCATGCTTGTATGTTTTTGCATTGACTTCCACTTGCCATAACAACAGAAGTTTAACAAACAGTATTTATGTGCTGCAGGCATAGAAGTGTACATAAACATAAAAGAAAGTAACAGAATGCAGGTTGCCAATCACATCATTCAGTTCTCCTGAAGCTTCCAGTTAGTTTTACTTTGCTAAAAGTTTCTTTTGTAGGCTTTTGAATTTTGGACAATCTGTATTTTCTGTGAGTGAAGTTATTTTTTTTCCACATGCAAAACCCAACTGAATAAAAGATTTCTTCTCTTAAAAGCATATATGTAGCTTATGCCTATATTACAAGTATGCGTGTTTGTTAATTCATTATGGAGTTATACTGCTTTAAGGAAAAAAAAAGTTAAAAGCCATTTTTAACCATTTAATGTTCAAACTCCAGGCCACTGAAGTAAGTGCATTTGAGAATGGGGTGGAGAATAACACATGTGAATATGTCTGTCAATCTATTTAGTTATATAATATTTGCACCTTTTCCATAAAGGTTGTATCAGCACATGCAGTATACATATTCTGCCTTGAGCATTTGGTTCTCAGAAACACAGAAAGAGAAGCTGGAGTTGTGAGGGAGTTTAGCCATAAGAAATAAGCATTTTAAAATTCCCTTTATGTAGATGAGAAGTATTTCTGGCTTGGCAGCTCTCTAACAAAAACTAACAAATGGGAGATAATCATGGGTGAAACATAAGAAAAAAAGTCAACTTAAGATAAAATGATATGAACTGACAAGAAGCACAGGGGAACAGTAAAATGCATCAGAGAAAGGTATATGTGGAAGTACAGAAGAAAAACTTGAAATAATATACATAATGTAGGGGGTTATTGAAAAGAAGCCATCCCAAAATATGGACTAAGTTTCTCCATGACCTAAGCTGGCCTTTATAATTCAGTTTTTAAAAAATATGTTATTGCATTTTTGTTGAACTTTTATATATGTTCATGATTGTCGTGGGTTTGTCTAGGTGACAATTTTTTTCCCACACCCCCCAAACAAATTGCTCTGAAGTTGAGAGAAGGTTTATGCAGACAAAACCATATCCGATTGGGGAAAAAAATAATATTAGGATTTATTACTACACAATACAAACTAAACAACTATATCTACTACAATATTAATTAAGTAAAAACACTATGCATCTACAGTTCAAGTCCACAAAAAGTACTCCTCCCCCCCTTTGCATTAGTCCAGGAGGAGAAGCAAGCAGATTCTTCTAAGTCACTCTGCAGCACTTGTTTCTTCTCTGTTATCTCTTGGACAACTCCTCTGCCTTGCTGCAGCTGAAACAGTGTGTCTCTGGCCCTTTTCTACTCTGTGTCGACCAACAGGGCTAGGGGTTACCCAAAGTCCTGTAAGGTCTGCCATGGACTACCCAAGGGGACACTTGTCCTTCTATGGTCTGCTCCACGTAGTCACAGGGGATAATGGCTTTTAAGTCCACCCCTGTTTTCTGTGGGGTCCCTTCCCGCGGGAACAGTCCTTGACAGACTTCTCCAATGTGGGACTACCCCTTTGGACAACAGTTCTTCCATTCTCTGCTGTCCTTCGGGGTCAGCAGCTGCACCAGCATTGGTCTCGGACATGGGTCCAAATTTAGCTGCATCGGCATGAATCCCTTCCTGGGATCCCAAACTTTTACCCAGTCCTCCATGCTCTGGTGTAAGACTTCTCTGCGTGGGCCAACAGTTCAGCAAAATCTCCCACAGAGTCAACATCTTCTGCATGTTCTAGCTCTGCTCCGGTGTGAGCTCAGGTCCTCATGCTGCAGATGGGGTTGTTTCTGCTCCTCAACAATCTTCTACAGGTGGCAGGGATGTAAATTTCAGTCTTTTTCCCTGATGAAGGGAGAGAGAGGGAGGGGGAAGAAGGAATTGTCTCTTCCCTCCCTTTGAGGCTTCTCTCTCCAGCTGCTGCTGCGACCTTGAAGGCTCTGTTATCTCTCCGGCTGCAGTTTCTAAGTTTCTTTTGCAAAGTCCTTTTAAGTCCTTTTTTTTTTTCTTCACTCCGTTCCATATCTGGATCAGGGGGGCTTCCAGTGTTGCCTCTCCCCCGGCCCAGGGCCAGGGGAGGAGGGAGGCCTGGCCCCCACCTGGGGCCTGCTGCCTTCTCCCTCACATGGCTCCTCAATTTCAACTGCGCAACAACCTTCTCTTCCGTTTTCTTAAAGATGTAATTGGCAAAAGGCGTTACCAGAACTTCTGCTTGGTTTTGTCCCAGAAATTCACCTGGACAAACCACTCACAGTCCCCCAGGGAGGGGGGAACCCTTTCTAACCCACGACAGGGGCTCAAAGTCTAGAAAGATGACCCTTTGTTTCCCACACCTCCTGTCAGAGAGCTCATTGCTGCTCCACTGTCTGCTAACAAGGAAGGACGCCATGAAATCAGCTTTGGCCATGGCTCTTCAGGCAAACCCTGGGACCAGGGTCTGTCCATACAACACCTCATGGGACATCTGGTCAACGTAGGCATCAAAAAAGTGTCAGAAAGGCCAAAGTGGCAGTTTGCCACAAAACAGAAGGTACAGAACAAACTATGGTAGCTACGTTGCTCCTCAATATTTCTCTCTTGATTCAATATCTATAATATCTTTAATTCTAAATATATATATTTAAATAATCTATAACTTTCAAAGAAAAAAGAAAGGCAATGAAGTCTCTTAGGACATATAACATATCCACTGTTTGGATAAAACTTGTTTTATCTTATCGTGCACAAATTTGTTTAGATCTTAGCAGTGACCATTCTTCCTATTGCCAATATCTATTAATGATAATTACTTCAAATACTATACTCACTCACTGATAGCATCACATCATGGTGAGGAAGATTGTGATCTTATCGAAACCTATTCTCTTTAACTCTGACACTCCTTCTATTATAGTGGGGCCCCGATAAGATCATGCCTGTTAGGATCAGACATTAGTTGGAATCAATATTGGAAAATGTGCCTGTTTTTGCTTAATAGCAAAGTTAGTGTGAGGGTCAGAGTGAGATCATCTGTTGGATGAGATTGTACAGCTTCATCTTGTAATGGAAATGTGTTCCTTGCTTCAGCTGCTGGTGAAAAGTAAAACAAGAGCTCTTTGAAAGATCCACAGCTTTGTTCATAATCACTGTGTAAGGAAGATACAATCATTATTATGACATTTAACATCTGTAGTGCTGCAGAATGTTGAGGTTCTAGTCGGGAACTAGTGCTCCTTTGTGCTAGACTCTGAACCTGATACTAAAAAGACAGCTGCTGGCCTCAGCTAGCTTAAGTCCTTGTTTTAGACCAGACATGAGTACAATGGCAACAACTGTGGGAGGCAAAAGCTAAAATGGTGATAATTAAGATTAGTATAATAACAGTTACATCACACTAAAGCTGCAGACGTGAGTTTTTTAGAGATAGTGAATGAAAAATGCAGTAAGTTTGCAGATGACTTCAGAGAATTCTTCCTATATGCATTAATCTAGTGGAACAAAATACAAATAAATCAGGAGTATTTATTTAGATAAGAATTTTGAAACTTATTTCCTGATAAAGAAGGATGTAATCTAGATCAATGATGATGAACCCTTTTAGAGATCAGTGCCAAATTTATTTTAAAAAGCTCAGAAGCTCTTGTGCTGCCAACATTAATCTCTCTGTAACAAACTTGGCACTAGTGCCAGCAGTTTATGGTTACTGGTGGAGATGAACAGTCAGAAAACACAAAGCACCATAATGCTGTTTTGCTGAAAAATATGGTTACCCTTTTTATAAGACTTTTCAAGATTCAGTCAAAGAAACCAAAGTAAAGTAAAGTCCTGAGGGTATTTGCATGGGATATATGAGGGCTACAGTGCCCCTTTCTCTTTATGAACATTATTTTTACTCTCCAATAAATAACAAAGTCCATCAGGATAAATTACAAGCAAAAAATTTGTAGTGAATCATCTGTTGTTTTGATCACAGGCCTGCAAAATGTGAGTGACAGCAGTTCTGTGCCTGAAGTTGGCATCAAAGGGTCTCATGCATGGGTTCAAGTGCAAGGCACATGCCATGACCACTAGACTGCTCTAGAGAGAAAGTCTCCAAGTAATATATTAATAAATCTTAAATCATTCCAGTGTGGAATTAAAAACAATAAAATAAAATTGGAAATGTCCGTATTTTTTCATTAAATGGGAGTCTGTTTGAATGCCCAGCCCTTTATTTAGATAAACTGCTAATACTAGGGATGTGCTAAGATCTGGGCAGAGTTTACCAACCATTTTCCTTTCAGTAATGCCACTCATCACTGACTGTGTTTGATCATAACCTCTAACTTCTTGTTGTTTGACTTGAATTTTCTTTAAAGTTCTCAACTTGATTACAGTTCCTCACAGTTGACACACCAGTCACTAAATTTAAGATGGTGTTTTCTGAAAGAGATGAACATGCACATGACAGGAGTGATAGTTTTCACTAGACAAAGTCAGAAATTTTTTGATTTGGAATAGAACATATATACTGTCATGATCTCTTCTTGTTATATATATATATATATATATATATGTCATTACGGGTATCACATATGTGCCAACTGCTAGTTATGTAGAGGTGTAACTGTAATTTATGGTTGTTCGAACACAAAAGTAAGTGGAATAGCAAATGAATAAATCATTGCACCAGTGTTAACAGTAAAAGCATGACTGAACTCACTATCATCATATTGCCTTTCGATTCAATTAAATACCATTGCTTACTCTTTTAACATCATATAGGAAAGCACTGGCAATTGAAATAAAAAAAATCATCAAGGTGGATTTATATAAATGAAAAATTTCCCCTATAAGATGAGCACAGGGATATTTGAACTGCCCATTAAAAGTGAGGCATTTCATTTTTTCAGTGAATAGTGCATACTTTTGGATGTAATATGAATAATGAAGATGTAGATTTTGCTTTACTTTAAATTTTAGTTGTAGTAAAGTAGAGGGAGGAGCAGAGCCATTTTGAAATAATCCCTGAAAGAAATGGGAAGAATGTCCCTTTGAAAGAAATTTGAAATACATCAAGATTTTAGAAATCCTTGTCACAATGTAAGACAGAATTTTCTTACTCTATTTTAATCTGTGTCCATCTAAAAACTGTTTCTTGTAATGGGTGTTTTCCCACATATATATTTCCACAACACTGCATTCAATAGACTAGTCACATAATTTATCATGAATGTCCCTGAAAAAACAATGTAGTGGTAGAATTTTGAAGTGTTAATATTTAAACATTGATTTCTTTAAAATGTTGATGTTTTGAACAACTGTAATTTTTCTCATTATTTCTTTCTTTGTTGTTTCAATTCTGAAGTATTTTCAAATTCATGGAGTGTCACAATTTTCACTTGCTCTTTTTTATTTCAGAAGTCTTTGTGCCGTTTTTCTGACCACAGCGTGCTAGGTGTAGAACCCCAAATGTTTCAGTGGGATAGGAGTGGTGACTTTTCTTTCTTGTTCTGAAACCATGATGACTCTGATTTTAGACACAATGCAAAGCAGAACACTGCAATTTTCTGCCTTACTCCCAGATACATATAAAATAAGAATGTCATTAAGACAATTGGATATATCTGAAGAAGCAAGGTGGATTTTTTCAATAGATATTCCTCCTTTCTCCCTATATAAAGAATTGTAAAGAGCCATAATTTTACTTTCATAATGGCAAAATATTCATCTTACTCGATTCCTTAGTTCCCAGCATTGGCCACATATAGCATGTATATGACCTTCTGTTAAAGGTCTGTGTGCCAGTGCAGTCAGAGCTTCAGTTTAAATCTGACTCTGAAACAATTAGACTGAGAAACAATAAGAGAAGATTAAAATCAATTATATCTGCATAAATAATGGAGAAGAGTATTTGTGACTATTCATTTGAATTCTAGTAATTTAATTGCTATAACATTTGTACCCAGTCCAGACTATTAAATGTCACAAAACACATAATCACGCTGTTGCTATTATGGTGTCTGAATCAAGGTGGGAAAAGGAGGAAATCCCTTCCTGTGAGAATTTATAAGGAAGGAACAGGAAATATTTTCTAATGGGAGATAAGGTACAAAGAAATTAATGAACTTGCTTAACAGCACTCTGGAGGTCTCAGGTTTCTTACAGGTTAAACAAACACCTGTGTTACAAGTTTATTCCCTGAAATGATGATCAGACACCTGAAGGGTTGTACATTAGCACCCTGTGAATTGAACTAATTTTTATACTCTTTACGTAAAAACTCTAAATAAAAAGTAGGCATGTAGAATTCCGGCTGTTCAGAACAATTCATGACATAACAGAAGACTAAACTTTTTATATATATTATATGCAGATCCTAACTGTAAAGAAAATGTAAATACAAAACAATGCTCCTTTGAACACATTCTCAAATATGCTACCTATAAAAAAACATAAAAAAATAAGTAGACTTGTGCATAAGTCCAATAAACAATTAATCAGCAACGAACTCCCATAATTTCAGGACTGATGGGTTAAAATTGGAACATGAAGGTATTTAACAAAAATCCAGATTTGCAAAGAGTAGGATCCCTTATCAAGTAAAGGAATGATTAAACCAACAGATAACGCACTGGTGCGCATAGTCTGGATTATGTCTTTGAAAAAGAGAAAATGCTTGATGATGGTGTAGCAGCACTATGTTTCCAATAGGCCAGTCAGTCAAATGCAAATACAGTCTATAATAAAAGAGCTGGTTGGCATAGTAATTGGGAAATGAATGTTATTTGTAGCTCCATATTTCTGTCTTTAGGAGTCTAAGAACTAGGAGGTTGGTATTGATAAGAGGGTTTGTGTATAAATCCTTTGTAATGAGGCTGTGCCTCTTCAGTCATTTGTATTAATTTTAACTTTAGATATGAACATCATTCTCCAAAAGGGGTGACAACTAAAATAACTAATTTCGCAAATGTCTGGGAAGAAAAAAAATTACTCCTTTTAGAAAAAAAAAAACACAATTGCTTCTTTTTTTGATTGTTTAGTTGGTTTTGGATGGGGTTGTTCTGTGGCAGGGAGAGTTTAAGAGTGCAAACACGATCACCTTACATCTGTGTAAGGTATGCACTATAGATTATTGCTGCATTTGTATGGATGCTGACAAGGATGAGTTCAGGTTTGGATGAAGAAAAGTATTGTATAGGAGAAATACCAACTATAACATGTATCTCAAGAGATATATAAAAACTTACTATCTTAAGTCAGTCCTTACTCAGGTCAAAATCTCCAAATGCCTTGAGGTCTGCATCAACTTGAGCCATTGATATTACTTCCATTTTTTTTTTTCCCTTATTGGCCTGTTTGTCTGATTGTTTAGGAATGTATTTGACAGGTTCTGCTCTTCCCTGTCTTCTGCTGTTCACTTGTCCATACCTACACCCCTATATGGCATCTTGTTCACATTCCGAACTTGTGAATATTTCTGTGAAATCATCTGGAATGTAGACCTTGAGGGTCTTAAACAGTAGAGGATCTGGAGTACTGCAGAAAGAGGAAATTCTGTTGGTGGCTTTGAATGCCTTCCTCTTGCTATTCTCTCCGCACCACAACAGCTCTCTCCATGCAGTTTCATTTTTAGCTACATAAATTCCCTTAACCCTTCACTTTCCCCCATCTCCTAATATTTATCTCTTATTTTTCTGGTACTTACCGCTTGGCCTTTCTCCTCGCTTTCCAATCTCTCCTTGTTCACTGTTTCACTGTTTCAGCTGTTTCCTTCTCCTTTCTTTAATTAATTTCTCCGTGTTTTTTCTTACTGATCTTCCAACAATGTTTTTCAATGCTCAAATACTTGCCCTTCCTTATTTGAAGTTCCATCCTAAACAGATGATTTAGAGTTCGTTGGTTGGAACGATTTTGAGCCAATTTTAAAGGGAGAAAAAAAAGACTGAATATTAATTTTGTGTGAAATAAAAATGTATGATGAGTTTCTCTGCTCAGTATAGCACACATATTCCTATGGCTAGTTGCAGGGCTGATTTACAAAGGATCCATATATTTTTATCACTGTCTGTTACTTTGTTAGTTACAGGGACATAATCGGCTCCTGTCTTTGGGCATTACATGAACACTGCAGAGAGCAAGAAGGAATGTCTTGCCTCTGCCCCTGCCCAAGTTTAACATTACACACAATTAGTTAGATGTATTAAGGGCTTACTGTGCCATCTTCTACTTAAGCATCAGACTTGGGTGCTAGCAGGGGCATGCTAGCAGGCTCGATGGGCCAGTGGACTGATCTTACACAGTAAATCCCATGCTTTTGTGATATGTTGACAGACCCTTACCTCAAACAGTGCTAGCAGGCACTGCTGTAATAATACCAGACTGGCTCAGTCTTTACTTCTGAGATTTTCCATAAAAGCAGCATAAATGTTAATGAATAAATAATCTTCTCCTAAATTTTGTACAATAACTGAGCTTACCCCAGGCAGGATGTGCCACTGTAGATCAGGGTTTGAAATACATGAGAATCCCTTACTCCCAGTAGTGTAGTGGGAGGAAAAGTTTGTCACTCCCTATGCCATTTATTTCTCTGTAAGGTGTTGAGGACGTAGGTCTCTTGTCTTTACACATCCTTGCTCATACTAAGTCACTCACTAGGAGCTAACAAAAATTTTTGGAGGAAAGAAAGATAAGAGAGAAAACATGCAAAATATTAGTTAAATTAATAAAATAATCCCACTTCCCTGATCTTGTGTGCAGAAAGAAAAGAAGAAATTGAATTGAAAATGCATTAGGTAATGCCTGATCTAGGAATTAATCTGCTTACTTACACACAGCAGAGATACAAATTCTCTTGAGATAGCTAACTTGGTTTCTGATGTGGTATAATCCATGTTTACACATGTTGCACTGAATTGTAAAGAGAAAAGATTCCTGTGTAAAATGAGGCAGAGATGGAAAGAAGAATGAGGAAAAAAATCTTTTTTATCATAAAGTACTATTCTCTTTCTAACCATTCAAAAGAGCACATTAAAAGAAATATGTCACCTCTGATCTGAACTGGAAAAAAAGGTTCTTCTTTTAATTGAATCTCCTTACTTCAGAAGCTTTTAGCTACATTTTTGGCTTAGTGAATAAGGCTGCAGGAAAATGTAATATTACTGTTGTTCATCCTCAATGGAAATCAAGATGCTGGAATAATTCTTTCAACCTTTTATATAATTTTTAACACACATTTACTTTGAGTAGGGCACTTTATTTCTTTGCATTTTGAGCACTCATTAGGCATTTGTCTTTATTGAGAAGCAAATGCCCTGTTGTCACAGCTTAACTGACCTGTGCACTGGGAAAAAAGATGTTGTTTAAGATAGGTTTTGGGGAAACGCATCAAGTACAGATGGCCACCTCACTGTCGATGCCTATCTAGGAATTTGTAGGCAATACTGGCAATGCTTTCCTTGAGACTGAGAGTATGACACACCTTCTTGCCTTCATTTTATGCTCATCTTTGTGAATGAGTTGGAAAAGTGTTTTTATTTTGAGAAGGTTTAGAATTTCAGACACTTTTAATTGTGAAATTTGGGTTCATCCTAAAGTAGTTTTGCAGGTTTTCAGATTGAAAACAAACAAACAAAACAAACCCTCAAAAGAGAAGATGTATATCATCTGAGAACAATTGTTCAATGAGTCCTCCATAGTACAAAGTAAGATCATGACTACCTTGTCTGTGGGAAGGGGGATGGGCAGGGGAACTGCTGATCTGTCTAGCTGTACCTTTAATAATGAGTGCAAGGTGATGGAAATGGTGCCTGAAGCCCTGAAAGGCAGAGAATAGCGCAATGAGTGGGTTATTTGCAACCCTCATAAAGGCATCAGTAAAGGAATGCAACTCTATTCAATATTAATTGTGCATAATTAAACTTTAAAACATTCAGGACTCTTAACACAGCAATTAGTAAAACATGCTATTATGTTTGGTATTCTAAATAGTGATATAATAAAATATGTACTCTAAAAGGGAAAATACTATGTAAAGTGAGACAGTACTGACATAACATTGCTGTGAAATCCTTACACTCTGTAGATACTGACTTTTCAATATTTTTCCACTTTTTTTTTTTTTTTTAATTTGCCCACATTTTCTTTAGTACTCCATGCGGTTCCTCTGTATTCAATATCTCAAACACAAGCAGAAGAAAAAACTTTGAATTTAGGATTTTTATATCTTCAGAAGCAGAGCTTGATTTTTCCCACTGTACATTATTTCTTTCTCAGAGACAAAAGTCAATCCTTTCCACCTTTATGCTTTCATATGTACTTAACTGTTGTTTTAGAGATTATCACATTCTTCTGTAATTTAAAAAAAAGTTCACATGTATATAATTATATATATATATATATATATAAATTTCTGAAATATTTTTATTTTACCAGAAATTTCACATTGTAGCATTGTCGCAGCAAAAGACGTGTAAATTTATGGAATCCCACAGATTTTTCATATGAAGTTATGAATACACTGGAATCAGAATAGAAGACTTATCACCAAAATATATGGCTTTCTTTTTTTTCCATTAAATCCTCCACATTGCACTGGAGCAGTTTCTTCAGAAGCACTTTCTTAGGTGTTTTAAACTCAGTTCCCATTGACACGCAGCAAGTGCAAGTGCTGTAGCAGCTGTTTGCATGATGGGAGTGGTTCTGTTCCATTTGTGAAGGGAACAGGTGAATGTTTGAGACAAGAAATACAGTAAAATTTAAATCTCTCAATGCAGTGATGTCGAAGTGTAGCATTGCCCCAGTGGAGAAAAAACTCTGTTTGTATCTGGTCCTCACGTCTTTTGTGAGTTTTTTTCTTTACTCTGAATATGTCAATTAAAAAGCTGAAATCAGGGAGGAGAAAAGAAGGCAGCTATAAAAAGCCTGGATATTCCACCAAGTGGGAAATTTGCCTCCAAAATGCTTGGGACTCCCATGGCTGAAGAAAATCCCTTCCTGCAAGTGTCGAAAGGGCTATGTTTAGAGGAGGTAATTTCCATTCCGATCGGCTTTTTACTTGAACTCCTCTATTATGATATCGGATTGATACTTTTTATAATTGTGAAGCCTGAAATGTTTCATTATATTACAACTACTGGCATTTTAGTTACATCACACTGAGTTTTAATAATTGAGCAGCTGCTATGCACCTCGGCTCAAAGAAGCTGTTCAACTCTGCTGTGCCGACAAGGAAAACAACAGCGGTGAGGTAACGAGTAAAAAATATAGTTTATCCCTAGAGAAAAAATGTGTAAGTTGGTGGCATCCTGCAGCTCTGTGCACCTGTCTACAGCCATGCTACAGCCAGTGGTTATGAGAAACATCTGTATGAAAACAGATGTTTTTCAGAAACTGTTACAATTTACCTTCATTTAGTGTTCTCTAGAAACGGCCCGAGGTCACATTTAGACATTCAGTGTGGTCTAGATTGAATTTTAATTTTTTTCAGTAGACACTGATTTTAAATGTAAGCAAAGAGGTAGATACTATCAGAAAATTAACCTAAAATTAAAACTTTATGGTGAACTGTTTGTTTGCACAACATTTTTAGAAGAAAGGTGGCATTAATCATGAGGCCTTTTTAAACCAAGCAGGAGAGAGAGGAAACTATGATAACATACATTAGAAGACTAATGATTGCTCAATTGAACTTTCGCTGGCACCTTCTTAATCACTTAAATCATGATGCATGTTCTACTTTGGAGAGTAATTTCAGACCTGGTATAGAACTGCTCTCTTATGATATGGGCTGATGTGTGATGTTTGGGCCCTTTTTGAGCATAAAAATCTCATTGGGATGGGTGGAATAAGGTAAGGTTGTTGTAAGTTCTAATCAGTGGTGGTTAGATGAGTTAGAGAAGTAGCACCAACCAGTCTACTCCTGAAATAGCATCAGTGTATGGCTTCGACTCCCCACTGAACCACAAGGATTTGGGATTGCATGCTCTGAGACACAGAGGAAACAGAGGTGAGCTCAAAATGAGTTTGACAATTCTGTTACACTTGTAAGCTGTCAAAGCAACCCGCGTGTTCCTACATGCACAGCAAAGTGACCTCCACTGAGAACAATGCAGATTCTGCATTCATGAGATTCAAATCCTCAAACTTAACGGGCAAGACCCCATGAGGCTTGATGTATTAACATTGAATGTATTGTTTTGAATAGAAGAGTAAAAGCCTACCGTCAGTCTGGTTGTTGGAGTTCCTGGGCTTTAGTTTTAGGTGTGCTGCTTTGTGGCCTGATTTTGCAGGTCCTGCAGGCTGTGCCAGCTGCTGAGCACTGATCATGGGTAGTCCCCAAGCCAATGTCACTGTGCTTAAAGGCTTGGGTTTCTGGAGATTTCGGGTCACTCTTGGGTTTGTCCATCTTCCAAACTCCGGTCAGGCAAAGGAGGAATGAATTCTGAGGTTTACTTATGTAAGCCAAATCTGTTACCAAGCAGGGTGAACTGTGATAGATCCTGTAGCATCATTTGAACTCCATGGATGTGCTGCTGGCTCCAGATTTCAGCATTATGTGCCATTAGATGCAAGGACATGTCTATTGGTGAGCTGGGCTCCTCAGCATAATCTCTGACAATCCTGACAGGAGTTCTTTAGATTTCCTTTTTATGTGTACATGGCAGAAGAATAGGAGAACACCAATAATACGGCCCTTGCAGCTGTCAAGGTGCCCGAAAAAAATACATACATATATATACACACAAAAAGGTATATTTTTAAACCTTGCCAGAATCAGGTATGGCAGGCAATGCAGAGTTTGGGGATGCTCTGACTTAACAGCATATTTTCAAAGTTAGATGAGATAATCTAAAACAGTGGTATTTGTTTTATGCCTACATAATTAGCATGGTGCAGTGATACTAAAATCATTAAATGTCTGGGTCAGTGTTGAATGAAGCAGTTTACTAAATTTTATTAACAGACAATTAAATATCAAAAACTATGTATGCAGCTCCCAGAAAGAAAATAGAATATGAGGGGTTAGGAGGTGAATATAGGAGACAATAAAACCTTGTAAGGTGAATATTTTTTTTAACTGTCTAACCCAAAAATTTTATAAATATTTTAAATTAGTCCTCAAAATGCAGGGAGCTTAGCTGTAAAATTCCATCTGATCACTATTAGGCTTACATGAGATTACAAAAGCCTGCTGATAATAGAGTTAAATTCAATTTCAAAGCACTGCGGTGAGGACGCTGAAACTGTAACAAGCTGGTAGTATCATTTGGGTGAAAAGAGGGAATATTCTGAACAGAAAAACAGAGAGTCAAGAGGATGCTGTTTGCACAGTAATTGACTGTAAGCGTAATTTTTGTGATATATTGTTTGCAGAGTTTAGATAAGGCAAGAAAATAGAAAATCAATAGCATAATTAAGGAGAATTTCAGGACTTTGGTGGGTAAGGAGGAGGCCGTGGGATGTCATACACAATTATTAAAGACCTCTGTTTACCTTGATTTTATTTTTTGATTTATTTCTGAGCCAGACGCTGGGCAGGTGAGGGTTACTTTTCAGTTTTGCCTTCATCGTTAAATAAATTTCCGAAGTGCCTGGGTATATGTGTACAAAGTTAACTATGCTGTCGTTGCAGCAACTGAAACCCACACCAAGTCAGAAGAGAAAATTCCAAAGGGAAATATATTGAGGCTACATGTCAGATGTTTCTCTCTTCTTTTCTCCCCTCTCTTTTTATGCACACAACACCCATATGCACATGCACATACATTAATATATATAATATATGCAGATATTGATGGAATTCTATGAGTTGAAAGAGAGGGAAGATGTCTTTAAGGATCCATATCTCTCTCAGCAGATATATGTTATTATCACTGAAATGTGGCCTTCAGTCTTGAAACAGTTAAAAGAGTTCTACGGCCACAAAAGAAGAGATTTCTTCAGAATTATCTCCCGCCTCACATTTGCTCTTAGGCAAGCAGTTTAAAAAAGCCCAGTGATTGAGCCAGTGATCCAATTTGAAATGCAGAAATGATTAGAGCTGCTTGCCTCATTTCATATCGAAATTCTCTGATTTATGACAGGGCTGCAGCCAAGATCTATCTCCAAAGGGAATTAGTGTGCAAGTTTGCATATTTTTGTTATTTAGGTTTCTGATAGCAGCTGCTAGCTAGAAATACTGAACTGGGAGGTGGTGGTGCAGGGTTTTTCAGCCACTGGAGCAAAGGAAGATAAGAGCCTTATGTTTAGGACATTTAGACCCCTTGACCATCTCACCATACAGTAATTTTTAAACTTGGATTGCAGTAATACAGGAATCCAGCGGAATGGTTAATTGTAGTTGTGGAGAAAGGAATTACCAAAATTCTGTCTCCATGTTTTAACTAGGGGAATTTTAATGAGGCATAAAACTTCAATCATGCGACTGACCTGTGGGGCAGAGTGTAGAACATATAATGAAACAGAAATAGAATTCTGAAAAAAAATTATTACCTTATCTGGAATTTACATGAAGTGTTAACAGGAAATTATGCAGCGGTTATAAATGAAAAATATGGGATTTAATGTACTTATTAATAAAGATTTGTTACATACATGATACCAGTGTCCCAAATCTGCTGTCCGCAGCTGTCCCCAATTTCTTATTTCTCTGTCCTCAAATGCATTTAGTGTCTTCTTATTACTCCGGAAACTAAGACCAATATCCATTTAACACCAGTGTCTAAGACAAACGGAAACATCTTTGTGTAAGGGTCAAGGACTGAGGAATTTCCCTTTTTCTACAGCATTCAGACAGTCATAAAATTCTGTTTTTTTCATTGGGAATTCAGTTAATGTTTTCTTTGGATATGTAAACCTTCTGTGATGAGCAGAAAAGAATGAGCACATGGTAACTCTAAAAAAAAAGAGAGGAAAAAAGCCCTCTCCATTGAATGAAAGATGAGTAACTGCCGAATTATGTGAGCATCGCACTGAGCAAAGAAATCACACTGTGAAAGTTTATTACCTTAGCTACTGTCCGGCTCCATATGGAGTCATTATGGCCTAGAGTCTCAATAGTGCTCCTAAATTGACCTCACTATAATGCAGCTGTGCTTCCAGGTATTAAAACCTCTCTCATATTTCACTGAATATTCCCTGGGAGATCCAAGGTTATTGTAGTAAAAACTTTAAAATTTCATTACTTTGTTCTTTTGACAATGTATTAGGTGTGATCTTACAGCCTGCAGATAGAAATGTATGAGTTATTTCTTTTAAATCTGTTCTTCTTGCACTCTTTTATTTTTGCATTCCTACCCTTGTTATTTAACGGTAATTCTGCCAACATGTTTAGGTACATTAAACAGCCACCTAAGTAACCTACTTTCTTTGTAAAGTCTCTCTCAGCATAGTGCTGATCTTAAAATAACACTCTGATAGTGCACCTAAAACAGCACCGACACAGGGGCTGAACTTCCTGTCCCTCTCTGCAGACACCACCCGTGATTTGGAATTTGCATTAGCACATTTGAAACCACAATTTAAAACATTGTACACCAGTGAGTGAAGAGTTATCAAAACAAGGACATAATGGAAATGGAGGAAATGGAAATGAAGATGGTTTTCCTTGTGACAAATTCATCCACTTGCTTGGGACCATTATTCAGACAAAAGAGACAATGCAGTCAGTGAAATTGTCACCTGAAGAGAAGGACAGAGTAAGGACTATTTTTATATACGCACATATACGTTAAGACAATCTATGGGTCTTTTAATTTTTTCAGTTTCCATAATAATAGTGTAGAATGACATATATTGAAGATTATTTGAAATAAAAAAATGGTGTTCTTTTTTTTCTTTTTCTTTTTTTTTCCTTTTTTTTTAATAGTAACAGAAAAATTCTAGCAGAAATATGAAAGAATCAATCTTTAGATGAAGTCTCCCTTCTCTATTCCCAGTAAAATCGAGCAAGCTCTCTTTCCTACTGCCTTCTTTAGTGATTTGATTGCAATGGATTCTGTGCCTGCTGTACTATGAGTTTTATGATTCTGTGAGAAAAGATGAATATAGCACTATAAATCTCCCCTCTGAATGCTATTTTAGCTTCTCTAAAGATATTGTAACCCAGTCTATCCATGCTATTTGCAGAAAAGCAGGAGATAGAGTTTTTGTTAGCTAGTGAGTGAAGTTTTCAGAGCATGGACCCCATCCGTGGGTCTGAAGCTTCGTAAGGGCAGTCACTGATGTATGTATATTTTTTCCCCTTTTCATTTGTGCAGGCAGAAATGGAGATCTTTATGTGAAAACATGATGCAACTTTGCTTAACTAAAAGGTTATGTTTAGAGTTGTATTATGAAGTCCAGTGGTGTGGAGAGAGTGAGGATCAAGTATGTCCAAGGCCATTGCATTGGTTGTCAGGGATACATTTATCCTTAAAGTCCCTCACCTACCAATGATGGAATGGCTCTTTTTCTTAGTGTAATGCTATTATGGGAATATAAAACATTTACATTATAAATGAAGAGATATAAACAGAAAGCGTGTATAGGTCTTTCTGAAGACAACTTCTGTCCCTCCTCATAAAGTATAAATGTTCATAAATAACCAGTCTTGTTTTTTTCTTCATTCAGTTATTTTACTTTAAACTTTACCATGGGCTATCAAGTCTGAGAATCTCTGCATATTCTAAAACCACTTCCATGACGTATTATTTTTAAGGTATATTATTTTAATGATTTATCATAAAGAATGGTCTTCTGTATTGCTCTGATAGCCAGTAAAAGTTAAAATATTAATTGTGCAGTATAGTTAGCTTGGATAAGTGCAGCATTAAAGCACATACACATTAGCCAGTATGAGGCATAAGAGGTAAAATTGAAAGGATTAAATTTGACAGAAGAGCCTCATTTAATTTCTTCCAACCCCTGTGGTTCTATTGAATAAAACTTTAAGTACCTTTTTGGACTGCACTAACATTTGCTGTTCTTGGAAAACAGTTTTTGCCAGAGATAGCTGTGTTACTGGGAAACGCTGGCCCTCAATGGCTTGCAGGGAGAGAGCTGTCTTCTTGTAGTATTCTTACTAATTAATTCCCACGAGGCTTGCCCCAGCACTAACTATTGTGAGCCCAGCAGTGTGAAGAGGTTAGCTGGTAAATTCGTAGAAAGGGATGCAGTGGAAGCAGCAGAACCCATCTGTGCATGCGTATGTATATCCCGAGAGAGAAGAACAAAAAGATGTATGAAACAGTGAAAGACAGGTAATAAAGTACAGTGACTTACTCAGCTATGGCCTTTCCAAATAACATACAAGTTCTGTAAATTATATTCAGTTTGACCAATTGGACACCTTCCCAAAACTTATGAACTTATCTTAGCAAATCCCTCAAGTATGATTGATTTTCATCATGCAAGTTTAGAAAAATAAATCATTCTTGAAGAAGTTGGGAAATCCAATATCTGGACAACTATTGTGCCTCGATAAAATTAATTGCTGGTGGTCAAATCCCACGTGCTTCAAGTTTGTATTGACTTCAGTGATGGCAATGTCTAAGGCAAGCCAAGGTTACATTATTTTACATGTACATCTGTATGTTTGCAGGAGCACAGGCACACATGCCCATACGCACACCACATATGCACAGACTTTTTCTAGGAATCCTGCTTTCAAACCACTTCCTTAAAGAAAAAGGGAAAAACAGTTTTAATTTCACAGAACTGACCAGGAAAGATAATGAAGTACTTTCAAAACTCTTTATGTGTGGAAGCCCTAGAGGCAAACCCCAGAGCTTTCTTACTTTTAGCAACCAATTACTGCCAAAAAAAAAAAAAAAAGTTTCCCCAATTATGAGGTATACTAGGCCAGGCTGCACAGACTCCATTACACAAAGTGTATTGGAAAGGCAGCATTCACATAATTAATGAGAAAGTGCTGCATGTGTTCAGGCCTTCTGTTAATTGATTAAATGAGTCTATGTCTAAATCTGATTATAATCACACTGTGGCAGTACAATTGAGCGAGTGTGGGTAAGAGGTAGAGGAATTCTCTCTTCCTCTCTTGTACGCTCTTGGATATGTGGATGCGTATCCTCCCTCCTGCTCCCCCTCCCCAAATTGTAAGAACAGGTTAAAAATTGGACTAATAGGAAAGGTACCAGACTTACCTATTGAAAGGGAGATAGCTTAATCACAATAACTTGAACACTTATTCTTGGTTTACTGTCTCAGTTCCTGTTTAATCCATCACTGGCACTTGTAAAGTACAACAGGCTTTACAGCAGACGCCAGTTTGATGCTAATTGTGGTTAACGGTTAACAAGTGCTGGTTAGTTTTCCTGCGGTGCCGCAATAAAACACAAAACCTGCCATGTGCTTGTCTTTTTTTTTTTTTTTTTTTTTAAAGAAGGCCACAGTGTTCCCTAAGGGTTGTGAGAGAAGTTCATCCCATTGAACTGGTCAGCAAGATATCATTAGCTCGTTGTGTACATGAAATCCAGGGGTTAGAGCACCAAGCGTCACAAGCCAGTTTCTTTACCTCCTTGAGCTGATCAGAGGATCAGAGTATCAAGGAAGGATTAGCACTGACTTGGGATTTGTGTGATTGGTTAATTTATTGCGGCGATGGCAGGCCTTTCATCTATGGCAACATTTAATCAGCACGGCCATGGAGGCTATTACGGGTTAGCTCTTTTCTCAAGTCAGCCAGGGCTGCACCATCAGCCCTATCACAATTCCCCTGAAATTTCCAAATTATCTGGAACAGGCTTTAGCCTCACAGTAATAAAAATTAGAAGAGATTCCTGATAGCGCTGGTGGAAAAGGCTTTCACTTGCACAGGGCAAATTATAAATAGTATGAACGTGCACTTTAAAAAAAAAAATTCTCCACCTCTTAAGAGATGTGCAGGACTTATCACCCCTGCTCTGATCCAAATCCTCGTGGTTGAAAATTTATATTAGATTTTATCAGTGGGGCCTAAGTCTAGAAAAATCAATGAAGGTTATCTTTTATGTTGCAGGAACTTGTGGAAATATTGATTTTCATTTTATAGTGAATTTGGAGCATGAGTTGGTAATCACTGCTGAGCTGACTACAATGTTTGCCTACTGTATCTTTTACTGAGTTTTGCTCAAGTATTTAAGATAGTATATTCCTGTTGATTTCAGCATGTAGTCTGAAGTCAAATGTTTCTTAATACAAGTTGGTGCATCTCTTGTTATATAATGTAATCCTTCAGAATAATGGTGATTAGCTAATGTCTGTTGGATGATTTCTGAATTTAATATCGATGTTCAGAATGAGAAGGAGGGAGATTTCAGGACTTCACTCATATATCTTGCGTTTCCTTCTTCCTTACTAGTCACTAAACCACTAAGTGAAATACAAAGTATAAAAGAATATAATGAAAAATACGATGAAGGATGCTAAAAGATAAAATATTCATGTATAAAAAGAGTTAGGAACCTGAATATCTGCTAGAGTAAATTCTTGTTATTCAATCTATTAAGCATTAAATCTTTCAGAACTAATGAAAGCTAGAAAAATTTCTACTGATAGAAGACACCATGGGCACAGTTTATTAAATGAATCTGGATCCTTTATCTTGGCTCTTAAAAATGCTTTAACTAAGTAGAACAGCAATTCAGAGAGTGATTTTAAAGCTTTTCTCATGTAATGCCCTTACTCACTCTCTCTAGTTTTTATTTCTGTAGAGTATGTCCGTTTTCGATGTCATTTCTATTGGTGGTATATCTGTGCAACTGATTTTAAAATGGATGAATTCTTCAAAAAGTCATTTGAATATTCAAATAAATCTGTTCCTGCCAAATTTATGCCATTTTTGTTTTGATTTTAGGTAGCATGAGTTCTTTCAGACCTGATATTTGAAAAGGAATTTTTAATACCTTCTTCACACAATCTAACTCTAGGGCGAGTAAAATAAAAGTTCTTGAATTTCCAAAAATAATGCCTGGCTGACCATGAGAACTTAAAACAAGAATACTCTCAGATAAATGTAGGGGAAAAAATATAGTTAGTTTTAAATAGGAATATAGGCCCTGTTTATTCTCTCCTTCCCAATTCCTGTGGGGAGGACCTGTTGTTCCTCCAGTAGAGAAGGCACAACGGTAGCAAGTACTTTGCCTGAGTGACCTTTTTATGTTCTTGAATGAGGATTTAAATCTATAATTCTATAGGGATGTTGAAATACATAGGTTTTCTAAACATCGGTGAAGGAAATGGGCCAGGAATAGTGAAGCTTTTTTGCAAAGTACATGTCCTCAAGAAGGGCATGATGCTGCAGGTGTCCCTAAGCATAATCTCTAAATACATGGTCATTCCTGGATGCAGCAAACTGACAGCAAAAAGGATATGAATGTAGCCACCTGGATCTCCTGGCTGGAGCACTTGCAGCATGATGCTGGAGAACATGCAAGGATGCACTTTAGCAGGGTGCACAGATATACAAGACGATAGTTCCTAGAATGAACTGTGTCACTGCATTTATTTACGTTGTATTGGTATCCTTCCCCTGAGTTAATTATGCCCTATTATACTTCTAATGCTGTCATTATTTTCGTATTGTAACTTTTAGTGTTTTTGAGTATTTAGTCAGAACATCTTTGGTTCTATTCATTATCCTCTAATCATGGTCTGTTCATATATTACACAGAAATGTTATGGATTTGTAAATATGAGCAATGATGTGTCACTGAGATCAGGGAGAGCAGTATTTTGCTCAGTTTGTGGTTTTCAATGTGGTGATTAAGCTCACTGGTGTTTCTTTAGATGGAAATAATTTTCAGGAAAAAAAAAAGAAATTAAATTAGTTCCTTAATGTTTGGTCATGGCATTTGTATGAGCTATGAATAATAGTGGTATATGTAAAGGAAATAAAAGGAGGTTTTACATGCAATAATGTTAACTTCTATTAAGTAAAATGAAATAGAAAAAGGTCTTTTCTTCTTGCTATAGGTAAATGGTAATGATATCTAAAGCTTGTAACCCTTGAAGGTTGCCTCACAGCAACTCCTACTGATTTCTCTGGTATCTTGAGCTGAAGTAATGCTGAAATAAACATTTAAAGGGTTGGGTTCAATGCATTTGGGTCAGGGGCGGGGAGAGGTAAGCATAGCAACTTTTTTCCCTTTAAATTCAAATTGAAATTGTTTAACATCATGAAATCTTTGGTAGTGGAGAAACTGCAAAGAAAAGATTACCTGCAAAGATTGACTTAAATTCTGTTATCTGAACCACAGGTGCATTTCCTTTTTACGTCAATAGGAACAGTGTCTGTGTTACGGAGAGTAAAATATGACCCGTTGTCTATTTGCTTGTCTATTATGGAACTACAGATGAACCTGCATAACTGAACAGATATGCCTGGACAGACTTGATTGCCTTTGCTAACTGTTAGTCTTGAACCTGGCATTTGCATGAAATTACACTGAATATTTTATTTTGCACACTTTAAACCAATGCTAAGTTTAAAGAAAACAATTAGGGGTTCATAACACAAATAGCCAGGATTTGGAATTTTTTTTTTTTTTTGTATTCTCTGTTTTAGTATCATTATTTGTTTGGGTTTTTTTCCCAAAATCAAATTTTGCAAAATCAAAGTTACCACAATTGGAAAAGCCACTTTTTTCATTAGTGAGTTATTTCTATGAAGCTTTCTTGGAACCATCTATAAATTCCAGCAGGTCACCTTTTATGACTCTTTTCTGCTGCCATTAGTTATGCACTAGTGAGATACTACAAAGTGACTGTGTATGACAATCATCTGCAACATTGCTTCTTTTAGAAATAAACCTTACTTAGCTGATTTTTTCAAAGTGGTAATTGCCAACTTTGGCCCTTAGTTATAGCTTTGCCATAATTTTTACTTGTTAGGCTCTAGGAAATATTTTAGATTAAGTTTGAAGAAATGGAGATTTGCAGTCAGATTATGAGATAGCTGTGTGATGGATTCCTGGGGTTTACTGAGCAATCTATAGGAATAGAGCAGAATCTCCCACCTCACCCTTACAAAGCCTTTGTACAGGGCATGATATCCTCTTTTGAAATTTTTAAAAAGCCTATTTCCTGCTGTAAGTCCCATGGCTCTTTTTTGTGCCTGATCAAGAAGGTCAAATACGCACAAGGCGTGAGGACTTCTTTGGGGAATACCTGGTGGAGTTTCCCCCGAAGTCTTTAAAGATTCTTCAAAGAAGAACAGCATTTGACCTGTTTTTTTCCCCAACAAAACAAGTCCTGGTAATTGAACTAGACAAATAAATCACATATAAATAATCTTTGCCTCTCAAAATAATTATATATAACCGTGGCAAAGCCAAAGCAGTTGCGATCCATAACTACTTGGTAAGTAGTTACTCTATACTCTATAGAGTTATAGAGTCTTCATGTGAATTGGTTAATAGAACAGTTAGGTGAACTCAGGAATTTAAAGGTGACCTGGAAATTAGGTGGGGTTTGGGGAATATAAAATCTACCCAAAAAGGGGGAAAAAGGGTATCTTTTTCTTTTTTTTCCAAAGAAAAAATCTTACTTGAAGTAATACAGTGGAAAACTAGGACTGTTATACCTTCCTAGAATTTCTGAAGAATTACTTTTATATGTAGTATGTTGACTAGCCAGTGCACTCCTAGATTATTTTGGACATATTCCTGGGAAATAAGCCAACACTGATAAATAGTCTTGATGTTTGGAAAGCCTCTAGGATGAATCTAGTGATCACAGTATTATAAGTGTGACATTTCACTCTAGAACATGTAGTCCATTTAACTTTATTTTTTTGAAAAAAAAATGTAAAAGGTAAGTAACTTTGAATGCTATATATCAAATTAGTTACAGAAAAGTGGCAAGTGTTTCAGAAGTGGAAAAATACAAATGGAACGTCCTGAGTAAGAGAAACTAATTCAAGCAATTCTCCCGGCAAACATTTTTCTTTCCTGTGTGTATTCCAGCACCATCCTTACATGTGTTGTGCATCTCAGTCATCCTTATCCAAACCCTCAAATTAGCTACACTGACCTTAAAAAAATTTGAATCAGGCCAGAACTGTGTTTTTTGCCCAGTGCCAGCAGCCAGTCCTTCAGTTTCTGTACAGTGCAGGCAATTTCTATGAGCTTTTTTTGAAACACAGGTGTTTATTAAGAAAGAAAGCAAGAATCTATCTTTCTCACTTTAGTGGCTTCAATTTTCTGTAAATAAGTGCACATACTAGGATTTCTGGCTTCTAACATCATTCACTGATGTACACATTTATTACAAAGAATCCAATTTCTTTTTTAAACCAATACTTTACTCAAAGTTGAAAACAATTCTAGGTAAACTTAAAAATCTTAGTCAGTGATTCCTTTTAATAAAATTGAGTATTATAATACTGATATTTCATTAATCTTAAGATACTCTATTCAGTTATTCTTTCATTTTACTGTAAACGGCATCTTTTGTGTACTTTCAATCTAATGTGGATACCATTTCAAAAAGATCTCAGGATAACTTACACACTACTTCAGTCACTTCAACTTATATGGGCTGATTAACATGCAAATTTTGCTTTTATAAAGAAAAAGTATATTGTTTATTGATTTGTTCAAGTTACATCTGTGTTATTCAGCTTTACAAAAATATCCATGTAATGACCTCTTAACCTGATCTACGTTGAATTGACTGAAGTAATTCTGTAAAATATCAATTGAAAATTTCTCTCTCAGTAACAACAAACTGGGAGTTGTTGAATAAAGTGTCTGTTTCTGGCCAGTACAAAAGGGTCTCTATTGATTACATGGTAGGCACAAAGTAAAAGAATCAATAGAATTGATGTCCATGGACCATGTCCTGCTTCTTTCACTTTGAAGATGGAAAAATTTCCATGGCTTCAGTTGTTTTCAACAAAACACTGCAGAGAATTCACTTTGTCATGATGCTGCCACATCAATATTATAATGAAACTGTCTTGTATGTCAAGGTCGATACAAGTAGAAATTTGATTGTAAAATCATCTCCATTCATAATATTTAGAAAGTCAGTTTTCTTTTTTGTCTAAATTTTCTTGCATTTAAGAAATTTTTCAAATCAAATACCTGACAATTAATTTTCAAAGCCCTGAGGTTGACATATTGTTTCAATAAAACAGTCTTCTGTGGAGTACTTAAGAAATATAAGCTTTAAAAAAGCATTTTAAAGCTAGCCTGTTTATAAAACGCTATAGAGAAATAATTCCTCTGAAAAATATGCTATTTACAGTCAAATAATTTCATAACTAAAAGGAAAAAGGCAGTAGTGTGGTTTACTAGAAATCATCCCATTCTTGTCAAGGTTTTAATCAAAATCCTAGGCCTTGTGGAGTAACCTAGGGATTTTTTCTTGTGTTTTATTAGTTGTTTTTTGAACTATAATCCCAGTAATGAGCAAGTAAGAAAACTCAGCTGTACATATGAAACTACCACCTATCACAGTTCTTTCAGTCTCAAATAGGATAACCAGAGCATAACTACTGTGAAGCAATACAATTATGAATTTCTTGAGGGGGAAAAAGGAGAGATAAGTGCACAGAAGTCAGCTAACACTGATGCATGGGTGGCTACAGCATGTAAAGGGTTAACAAGATTTTCATTTTAGATAGTTGCCGTAGTAACAATCAGAGAGCTCAGGCTGTATCTTTTCTATTTGTGGGGAATGTTTAGATTTACACAGTAGCTCAGCTTATTATATATCTGCCTTGATTGCTGGATAAGGTTCGTTGATTAAAAACAGAATAAGATGCATTTTTATAATACTGAGGGAACCCGCTGCCCCCCGCCCCTGCCTCCCATCACTCTTTGTCCAGATCTCACTCAGCTCTCCCAGCACTCGCCCATCGCCCAAGGTGTGGCTGTAAATCAAGTTTCACTCGAACTTTCAAGGAGCAGGGGCCAGATCCGCCTGAGCTGCAAGCAGCGGGAATGCTTGGTCCTGAGCATTCCTTTTCTCCTTCGAGCAGCTGATGTGGACCATAAGGCCATCCTGCCATCAGTGCTGGATCTGAGCACTACTTCTGTTGTTTGATGTCACAGCTTACATTTGCTTGTTCACCATCCACAGGTTAGTAAAAGATAGTTTGATCAAAGGTCACCTCCATAGCAGAGGAGTGAAGAGGTAGATTTTCAAGCGTTCATCACCCAAATGTCCCCTTAGAATCAGCAGGAGCTGTCAGAGGCACTGCAGATATGTCCACCTCCCTTCAATGTGCAAATGGATCTGCCCTTGTGAGAATCAGGCAATTATTCATTTCCTTCCCTTGAAAACTAAGACTTGTGACCACCATAGCAATGCCAGCTGTGCAGACATTGCAATGACCCTAAAGCCTGGAGGCTGCCATGTGAGACCAATGCCCTGTGCTGGCAGAAGCCTCACATCTCACCTGAAGGCTCATATCTCCTGGGAGCAGGGAAAGAACCCTGCTCATCTGGGACGCCAGGTTCAAGTCTGCCTTGAACAGGTGCTGCCACTTGGTGCCAAGTGATATGGGGTAGTTGTTTGAAACAGATATGGTAACTGCAGTACTGTGGCATTTTAATGCCAAATTTTGTAACAAGAAGAAAAATTCTGGTGTAAAGTTTTACTATCTTGTGTAGTTTGATAGCCTGGACTGCTCTGATTCTGCCAATTTCTAAAGCTTTTACTCTTTGCGAGCTCTTGATTTTCCATACTGCTGGTGCTGTTTGTGGTGTTAGGTTGATTTCTTGGCTCCATAACACACAACTGAAGAGGGGCTTTCTTTTCCTTTTATTGACTTCACTGGGATATTGAAGTGCTGGGAACATTTGTAAGCTGGCTTTTTTTTTTTTTTTTTTTGCTCAGGTATCTGAAAATTGATTTTAAAATTTTACTGGAAGCTAAAGGGATTTGATTTGATTTTATTTGATTGGATTGGGTTTTCTTTGAACCAGGGAAGGCCTTCAAGGAAAAATTACCTTCTGGAATTAAAAAATAATTTTTTGTGAAACTGGTCTGAGCCAACAGTAGAATAGCTTTCTAATCACTTAAACTCAGTCTGCAGTGGGGTGGGACACAGCTTGATTCTTATTACCACTTTGAGTTTTCAATTCATATAACAGAAAAAAAAAATCAGCCTGACCCATATAACCTAGGTGCATATTTGTTGGTTTTTTATATGCTCCCTACTTTTGAAAGTCAGCCCACTTCCACTTAAGGACCACTGCTTGGACTTGTGATTTCAGAGTCTTTACAGCTCCTAAGGGGTTCCATTAGAGAACACAGAGCTGCAGCACTGCTGGTCCAAAGTAGCTCAATCTGGTAGTTGACAAGAGTTTGACATGAGTATTCTTTAGTCATAGATGTACCCATTTACTGCATTAATCATTTTCAAGTTTTGTTTCTACACATGAAAGTCAATGAATCCATCAGCTCCTTTTAAGAAAGCTGCGTCACTCTTTTATCAATACTGTCATTTACACTTACGATACCAGCCTGTGTATATCTATCAGTCCCAGAAATGAACATTGGTTCATAGTCAAACTCTTGCTGTAAACAATTTCAAAAAAAAATTTATTTCTTTCTGAGAATAAGATCCTTTAAATAAATTTGCCAAGCTGCCAGTTTCTTTGTCTACTGTTACTTATTCCAAGTGATAGGGTTTTTTTGAGTTCCCTAAAATATGTTAAAATGGGAGGGGTTTGGGCTTTGTTTATTGTTATTTTCAAGTTATAAACATAGCACCAGGTCCCTATCTCCCTTTTACCCCTTCTTTTATGTGTAAATGTTTCATAAGTATCTGAATGAATTTTCCAAGTCAAATGTATTTTCTTAGAACTGTTTTTTACTTACAGAAAGTCTCTTACCCTTACACCGGCTTCATTGTGTTCAAAACCAAAAGCCTGAAAACAGCATTCCTACACTACTTCTTTGTTTCCAGATTTTAAGATCTATTATGCATAGTGTAGTGCGTAATCATAATTATGCATTCATGATGATGTTTGTACTGGCTTAACTCAGGAATGGTGTGAGAAAGCTAATCTCGAAGCTACAGGCTGTTTTCCTGGACTTTAGATTCTGATCTGAGCTGTTTGTTGAGTCTTACTAGAACCAGAGCACTGTACTCACCAGTCCTGCTGCTGGACTCTCCATCTTTATCTCCAGTCCCAGTGAAGGACCTTCACCCATTCTTTGAAAACTTTTTTTTCATGGAAACTTACATTGTTGCAGTTCTTAGTCATGCTGCATATAATCAGTACACTGAAACAATTTATATGAGAGCTATGTTACACAACTATGTCATACAAACTACAAAAAATGAGGATCCTTTTCATCTGCAGCTGGGCATTTTAGGGAACTTTTTTTTCATTTTTGTGTGAGAACAGTAAAATAAAATCCTCATGCTTTTAAGGCAGCAAGGAAAAAATTACCTGCTTATGTGTGGCATATTCTTCAACTGGAAGAATATTCTGGAAGTATCTTCTTCAACAAGAAGATACGCTTGCAAGGTAAAGGTTCAGTTCATCTTCTTGGTCCAGGCCTTCTGAAATGATAAAGAACATGTTAGCACCATGAATCCATAATTCAGATCTGTGAAAAGTCATATTGATGAGAGAGCACAGAATTTGGGAATGTATTTATTTTCTCTGAAACCCCATATTAATCAGTTATTTATACCACTGTTATTTATTTAAAAATCTATACAGAATTTGGTGTTATAGAAGAGAGATTAAAGCCCCTAAAATGTTGCATAGTCATATGTTAAAATCTATTGAACTTATTTTCTTGTGAAGTATCTTATTATTTTGAAGGGGGTTTTCCCTGGTAGTATTTGGGAAGGGGTTTTCAGTGGGAAAAAAAAGATTAAAATTTTTGCATGAAAACACTATGCATATCTTATGGAAGTTAAACCAGCTAAAGAAAATTTTACAACATTCTATCTTTGATAGTCTAGAAAAATAGAAATTACAAGAATATAAAATAACAAAAGATTCCAGTTATTTGCAAACTTTTCCATCAGTATTATATACAATGTGTGTAAAATTAATTCCTCTCCTTATTACTTGTAAACAAGAGAGCATAGAGTAACAGCGAAAATCACTAAAGGAACCTTGCTCCAGTTTATTTTTACATAAGCAATAAAGTATCGTGCATAATGCAACAGCATACTAACTAGCAACACACTCACAGAAGATAATTTAAATTTGTTTTACAGACACAAGAAGCTGATTTTAAAGGCATTCCTAAGAAGATTGTCCTTGATTTTATATTCTCCTGGGAGGGTGTTTCAGTTTCTCCCATTTACTATCGTACTCGCTGCGTAAAAAATATCCTAGTGTCTGTTTAATAGTGAAGGAATTTTCTACATGAAGATGTAAGGAGGAATTGGGTTTTACCCCATAATTATATATTAAGTCAGTGTTAAAATACAGTTGCAATCAAATCCTTTCATATCCCAAGGCCACACATTTGATACAGAACACTGGAAGGTCAGAATACTTAGCTGAGTATACACCCCTTGAGACTCAACAGATGTACAGATACGCAGCCTAATCCCAAAAACGCATTCATAAGTCTGGAAGATCAGAATTGAGCCTTAATTCTCTAAAGAACTGCCACAATGTTGTGTGGTCCTTTCATCCAAATTAGAATGATTCATTATGTCTGGTCCATTAGCACCATCAGGGATAGGTGTGGGCCATAAAATCTGCATTAGATTTCTAAATATGTCAAGGATAATCTTAAAAGGAGATAAACTGGGATGTTTTAACTGAACTAAAAATAATTAATCAAGTCATACATGTAGACTTCTGGTTGTTGAATCATGCCTTAAACTTCTACCTTAAATGATTATGCTATATTAACAAATATGAAATTTGGGCAGAGGATTATATATATATATATATATATCTATATATATATATATCTTGGATTTAGATTCTTAAAGTAAAACGTTTCCTCTTGGTAAAGACATATAAAAAAAGCCTAATAAAAACAATCATAAAATCTTTAAAAGTCCTTAAAAAAAATAGCATTTTTTTCTATTCCCCAATTCGCTTTCAAATTAGTTAAATAGGAATTTATATATAAATAGGAATTTATATATTATATTTTGTGTTTATTCATTGTGTGCACCACTGAAGTTCAAGTATTGTGTAATGCATCACCAAGAGAATTACACTGCAGTACTTACACCACTGACTACAATGGCTTTGTATTGAATTTATATTTCATAAAGTCCTCACAATATTCACTGGAGATGTAATCCTAATAGAGCTGCATTGGTTTATACAGTTAGAACATTGGACAAGCATATATAAAGAACTTTTTATTTTCTATCTCTTGGGTTCTGAGCAAAAAAAAAAAAAAAAAGATGCAACTAAAAAAACCATTGTCTTTTACTGCTGCTAAATCATGACTTATTTACCATTCATGACAAAAACATTCACTTTTCTAAAGTAAAATACACAACCTGTGTTTACAGTTCCAAACAAAGTAATAATAATATATAATAAGCAGAATCTATAACTAGCTAATCTGTAGTGTAATTTATACTTTACAGAAGGCCTCATGCATGTCCTTTTTCAATTTTTGTATATTTAATGGATTCATAGAATCATGGAATGATTTGGGTGGGTTGGAAGAGACCTTAAAGATCATCTAGTTCCAACCCCCCTGATATGGGCAGGGATAGCTGCCACTACACCAGGTTGCTCAAAGCCCCATCCAGCCTGAGTTTGAACACTTCCAGTGATGAGGAATCTTATCCCCTTAGAAACCTGTGCCAGTGCCTCACCACTCTCATAGTGAAGAGTTTCGTCCTTATATCTAATCTAAACATACCCTCTTTCAGTTTAAAGCCATTCCCCCTTGTCTTGTCACTACTCCTTTTTCTATTTCTTTTGATAAAAATAAACATATGATACATGAAATTTGGACTTGAAAAGGTGGTTTAAATCATCCATTCCAAGATAAGAAAAAGTTTAACAGAGAAAAAAATTACAAAATTGCTCTAAACCAGATATTATTCAGTATCATACTTTAACTAAGCTGTAGATGCAATAGTCATTGTGAATGGCTTCTGTGTAAATAGCTGGACCATGTGACCGGGCATTGTTAATCCATATGCAATATAAGTGCCTTCATGTCTCCTAGAAAAACCTCTGTAATTGTCCTCTTGGTCATCTGGAATATCTGTTGTCGCATTAACTACCCCAAACCCAAATGATATTTGTGCAAAGTAAGAGACCAATTGTCAGAAGCTTACCAGGGATTGATGGTTTATCCCGGAGTTTAGTCCCTAAGCCTATCCAACTCAGTTTGCAGAATTGCAGCTGAGCCACAGAAGCAGAGGATTCATCTATCTTTCATGAGAAATGTTTAGCAGAAGTGAAAGAAGTTACATTCAAGCAAGTTCATTCAACAGGTGTGTACTGGCAAATATCAACATGGTCTCATTAGTAGAGAAAGAGGTGAAATTCTTAGAGTAGACAATAATTTACAGCAGGTTAACCCACTAGGAAAAATGCACTGATAATTCAGTGTGAAAGTGTGCAAGCAGCACTGCATTATATCTTGTCTAAAGATAAGTTATATAGTGTGTGATTTTATCAGTACAGGTGTATGTCATCTCTGAAATAGTATTATCCAAAGTATTCAACTTTACAGTGAAGCAGAAAGGTTCAACACCCATGGCAGATACCTGAGCACTAAGACACACTGACAGGGCACATGCTGCCCACAGGTATTAACTCACCACAACAGATATGAATCACTTAGGGTTGTCAACTTGCAGAACATCCTCATCATGTTTATGCTCATCATAGCATTGACTAAGAATATGATTTCTCGGTTGTGGTCATCATGTAAACACACAATAGATATATATATATACTGCTTTCCCAAGGAACAAAATGAACAGGACAGAGAGTAATAGGAAAAATAAAATGAGAAAGTCAAGTCAAGAGAGTGATGGCAAAATACACTGCTATCCATGCCATGCTCTTTGAGAAAGGGATAAATTATGTATACATAGTTAGGTATATATAAAATGGGAGGAAAAGAAAAGGTGGGAGGACAAGGGAGGGGAGGAGCAGCTGTGGAGTGAATCCAGATGAAGACTTAATGGAAGAAAAGGACAAGAGTAGAAAGTCCATCAAGACAGGGTGATGTGAGCAGTGGAAGATCACTGAGTATTCAGAGGTTCAGTTTCCAGCCTTTCCATTCCTGTTCCAATTAATTGTTTGTCACCTCCTCCAGGGCCACAGGAGCAGTCAGAAGAAATCACAAAGACCCTCAGCTAGGACAAAGTGCTATAGAATTTGGATTAATTGAAATCTTCCTGGTTTAAAGTTAAAGATGAGTTCTAAGGACATTCTGGATTAAATAGAACAAACTGAAGATGCTTTTGAGAGCATTGTTTTGTACCTAAGTTAGAGTGACATTTGATTTATGTTTGTTTTACAGACTTGAAAAAAATGTATTCTAGCTAGGTAACACAAAATGATCCCCGTATTTAGTGCACATTTAATTTTCATTAGGAAGGCATATTTGATAGCAATAAAAAATTTGGAATCATATTGAAATCCTGACAAGTGTTGGAAAATATTAACATACCTGGAGTGTGGGGAGTTTTGTTTAAATAATTCCTTTGGTCTGCTTTGGGTTTGTGGATGAAATGTACATAGTGGTGATAGATACATGGTGAAATGTACGTTCCGTTTTGTCACTTGACAAGTGATGATCTCTTGGGGTAAACAGCAGGGTTTCTCAGTTGGAGGGAATCCCAGCTGTCTATTGGAATTCCATCTGTGTGTGTATTTTTTCCCCCCTTATTTGTATTTGAAACATTAAAAGGCTTTGTTTTGACCACAGCCTCTTCAAATGTTATCAATTCTTTTTCTTCTATTATCACCAAAAAAGATATTGGGAAGTAACTTCTTTTCTCCACCACTAGTTTCATGGCCTGTCACAAGCAGCAATTCTGTGTTACTATACAGGTTCTGTATACTCTTGACTCTCTTCATGTAGATGGGTATCTGATGGATGGTACTTGAACGCTCCTCTGAAACACTTCATCCCATAAAGCTGTAAAGTAGTAACTAAAACAGTTATCCCAGACTCTCTATAGATTTAGGTGAAATTAACTGCATCATTATGTTTGTATCAGGTTTTCAAAGTTTTTGGGCTGGGTTTCTTTTTTTTTTTTTCAACCACAAGGACTAAGGATTGCAAAATTTCTTTTGCATTTACTTTTAAGTTTCAGGATCTCACTGACAGACATATTGGGGGCTGTGAAAGCTGAAATCCTGGTACAACTGTAAGATTCCTGGGTGGGTGTTTACAGGCTGGAGATTGCCATCTCTTTGCTTTATTTGGTGATGTCATCAGCATGGAACCACAACACTGAAAACCTCCTGACATCTGCAGTGTTGTGTGAGAGGAGAGGAGTTGCCTCTGCTTGTCTAGAAGAGAAAGATGTGGCACTGTTAAGTGCTGCCACAGGCCTTGACTGGCAGGTTTTCTAGAAAAGCCCTTGAGATAACTATTCTTCCAAGACTTGGAAAAAATATAAGATTTTTCAAGGAAGCTACAGAACTGGAAAGGCAGTGCAGCTGATTGCATACAAATTAACAACAAAATGGGTATCTGTGTCTGTCCACTGGGCTCTTTAGATGGGATTGTCTAAGGACTTGATGAGTTTATAATCAGTTATATGGTAAAGAAATGCATTGAGACAGTCAATGTAAGTGCGAAGTAATAAAATGGAGTTATCACTCTTATTATTATTTAAAAACGTCTTAAACCAAATATTAGTTAATATTTGGGATAGTCTGAGGCAGATCTCTGCTATTGCTTGGTCCAGGATTACCCTTAGAAGATCTTCCCAACTGAACTGATTTGATGAGCTTATAAAGTTTGCTGTATTGAATATGGTGACCATCAAAGGTGAACTTAACCTCTCTAGAGTAGATGTTCTGCAGTTTCAGAAGGTCAGAAGGTGTCAACCTTGTGATGATCCTGTTCAATTTAAATTGAATTTCAAAGTAGAAACCTCCACTGGGGTATTAACTGATGTTTTACTATCCCATACTCATATCTGAAGGCACCTGAGGTATATTTACAGCTCTTCTCCCAGTATACTCTTTATTTGAATTGACTACATAATGTAACACTGCAGAGTGGGGCACGAGAACTTTTTCAAAAGGCACAAAAACATTTTGGTAACCTTCTTTATCTTTCACAGGTAGTCAGGCTCTATGAAAGATTTAGAAAGAAAATCTGTTTGCAGGAAGCAAAATGCAACTAGAAAGAAAGCCCTTGGGTATCAGTACATCTCCTTAAATAATGTTGAACACTTCTTGGAACGCCATGCCTTGGACAGGATGGTTGTGTCACAGTGACTTACTGAACAAGAGCTCAGTAGCTCGGTACCTATTTCTTGCTTCAGCACAGCTTCTTGGGAAACAGCTGGTACCAATCTGGCATTTAACATCAGAATTTCACAGACTTCAAATGATCATACTGTATTTCTTTCCATCATTGGGGTTTCCTCAAGTTTGTGCCAGGCCACACACATCATATGTTGGACATTTTTGCAGGAAAGAGCCCATCTAATGTTACTTGTCAGCACCGATTCCTTTTAGCAAGAGTGCAAAACTATTTTCGGCCTGCTGTGATGGCTATTTTTATCTCCATTAACCTCTTGACTGAATATAAACATTTATTGAGGGTTACCTCCCTTGTTTGTCCAGTTGCTTCAAAGGTTAGTGAAAAGTGGATGCCTGCCTGACCTCTTTTATCCTCATTAGCTGATTCTAATTGTTCCCTGAGAGATCACAGTTTTGACCCTGCTTGTCCTTGTCAAATTTGTCTAGTTATGGCACAAAGACAGTAGCAGAAATTGCATTTTCAGGTAAAAATTACTCCAGTGTAGAATGCACACTTACCTAGTGTAGAGCAGTGAACAGTACTGTGGTTCTATGACGTGCCCTCATTTATAAAATGTGAGGTTACCACTGTATGGCCCCATATTACAGACACCCATGTTAGCAGATCCCTGTGATTATACTTAGGCAGTAGGCAGGATGTTTTGTAAGCTTTTGGCCAATACGTAGCAATTCTTTTGGAGGGAGGAATTAAATTATGTTTGGTTTTAAGCAGCTGAAATATTATTGCCCCTGTGACAAAAAAAAGCCTTTTTTTGTGTAAAAAGGTACCTTTCTTAAGCTAGAGTTATTCCTAACAGCACTGTACAAAAACTGTACAACAGCATAAAGTAGGTAACACCTACCACCACTATTTTGGGAATGACCAACTAAATTTTACAGTATGACAAGTGAGTATATCTCATGAATTACAGGATGATTTTCATAGAACTCTGAGAGTCAGAGCATGAACTACTTCAAGGGGGATGATGTCCCAAAGGTGAAGAGCTGTCATGAAGAACATGCTGCCTTGCGAAGACTTTCTTCTATGTCAAGCTAAGAAAGCCTTTTGTCATGTTCCTGGGTGGTTCTCAGCCATGGCTGTACAGTTCAGACAAAGGACCTGGCAGGTCTCAATTAGGTATCTCAAACAGACAGGTCCCAGGCTTCATAGGTTGTAACCAGTGCCTTAAATCCCACAGACACTTAGTGCAGATTAAAAAGCACTGGTGTAATGCGCTCAAAGCACGATATCCTGCTTTAGAAGCGGGTTGCAGCATTCTGCACCCGCTTCAGCTTTCAAATGGATTTAAAATGTAGCCTCAGGTATAGCGCATTGCAGTAGTCTAATCTTGAGGTGATAAAGGCATGACTGATTTAACCATAGCTTCTTGTTATCTTGAACTGGGGTCTTTTCATTTTAACCATTTTAAGGAAATGGCCTTTCCTGAATCAGCAGGCTTGCTTCAGTTCTTGCTATGTAATAAGGCACAACAAGAGCAATCCTCTCTCTTGGTGAATACCTCCTATGAACGTGTGAACCTCACAGGATGCCAGACCCCAAGAACTGCTGCCATGGTCCTGACTCGCCTTACAGCTCACAGAATATGCCTGTGAGGTGCATCAAAGACAAGCCATTGCTCGAATCCCTCAGTGGAGCTGCCAAGCTTTACAAGCAGCCAGGGCCTTGTGAAGTTTCACTTTCATATTAAAAGAAGTTTATTTACATATCTGTGCAGCTTGGGAGCAGAGCTATGAGAGAATGGGAAATTCTTTTGAGTTGTCCACCAATTCTTCTAGGCTAGCAGAACTGTGAGACAAAACACCCTGTTCCTCCTCCAGCCTATCTCTAGTGCTTAGAGACCACTTACAGCTGCAGAGCTGATTAAGAGTTTTACTGCCAATCCGACCTGGAAGCTAATCACTAATTTAGTGATAACCATGTTGTTCTTTAAGTTCCAAAAAAGCCCTGGAAATGGGGAATGGCAAAGCAGATGCATATGCTGACTGCTGGTGCTCAGTCTACCTGCTGCTGGCCCTGCTTTGCCTCAGAAGGGATGAGGCACCAGCCTGGGCTCCTTGCCTTGTCTGGAGGAAACTGGGGCGGTGGGCTGGGACTAAGCCTACCCCTTACTAAGGGAGAAACTAATCTCCATGAGAAAGTCAAATGGTATCTCTGCATCTCATTCTTCCTCAGCAGTATGTTGTTAAGTATAATCCTTTTCCAGGATGTATTATTTGTCCTGACTATGTAGATAATAAACTATTGCCCAGCACAAGAAGATCCTGTTATCATTTGAGGCTTTTTGATACCACCTTAATGCAGATAATACCCTTAGATATGGGAGAGACACAATGAAATGTGAGACATCTGGAAAGAAGAAAACCAGAAATAGGAATTAGATCTTGTGAAAATTAAATAGGCAATCCCTTTGGCACTTAAAAGATAGAATTTTGGTTTTTTATGCTTTTCAACTCGGCCACCAACTCAGAAAAAAAAAGCCCTTGTTTGAATGTCTTAATCATTTATGGTGTACTTGGAAAAGTTCACTGGCTGGATAATGTTGCAGTGACTCTTGATTGTATGTGGGATTACCAGAGACTAAGGGCACATATAAGCACAAAAACATGTTAAAGGTTTGACTGAAATGGCAGTTGGAGAAATGCAGCAAGTGGTAGAAACATGTCCTGATCCTCCTCTTCGTTATTGCTGTGGAACCATGATTGCTAACATTCATGTTACAGCTTGTATTTAATTTGGGTATGATTCTCAGGTGTGTGAGGAATAGCTACTTTTCCTTGTTTCCATGGCAGCCTTAGCATTGTTTTGGTGTAAATTACACTAAAGTCCAGACTTTTCTGTAATAGAAAATAGAGATGATACTTTGATTACCTTTCATCTCATCTCTTGCAGCTCTTTTTCAGTTCATGCCATGTTTACATCATTATTTTCTATGTAGTCCATACGTAAATACTTTGCACTGATTTAATAAAGGATAATATCGGTCTCAGTGATAATTTACATAGGAACTTGACCAAATTTTTAAAAAATAAATACAATTGTCTTGTTTACTGGTCAATTATTAATTAGAATTTAAATTCAAAATGTAAGTGCATGAAGTTGTGTTGACTCTAGCAAACATACTTTCTGCAACTTCCCATGGAAGTATTAGGAACTGAGACACTGCATGTCTCTGATTTCAGTATTTTTACGCTAGGTAAGTATGATTTTGCTAGATGTTACGTTCCTTTCTCTTAATGTCATTCATCATTTCTATCTGTTTTTTCCTATACTTATGGAGGATGAATAATGTTATGAAGTGTGTATAAATGAAGTGTGACTTATGCCCAAACATTTGTATGAAAAATGTTAAATCTGAAGTGAATATTAAGTAAGACGTACTGTCTTTGATAAAATATTATTAGAATCTAAAAAGGTAAAAAACCCCTGAAATATTAAGAACTGTGATATTTAATATTTATATTTATATCATCATTATTAAAATATCGATATATTGTAATTATAGTAGTTATATATTTTATGTAATTATTAATTATATCTTATGTGACTAAAATATTTTAAATAATATCTTATTTTCAATATTTTCCTGTATATTTTGTGATTAGGTTCTGCGTAACTCTTTTTATACTTCGCTACATTTCTAAAGCAGTCATAGATAATAAATGTGGCCTAAGCATCTGGAAAGTCCATTATCATTTTCTGTATTTAAATTTTTTTAACTCTCGTAGTCATATCACAATAGAACATAAGTGGAGCCAACTGGAGAATTATTGGTGGAATATAAAAATAACTAAATTGTCTTACAGAAGGTTGGAATGTCTTGGACAGAATTATATTCTAGGGAAAAAAATAATTAAAAGTTACATAGTGACTGTTGTAGTTTGTATTCTCTGTTGTGGTTTCTTTTTTGATACAGAGAAAAAGAACTGTGAATGATAGAAGCCTGAGTGTCTTCTCAGTGCCACATACTGACAAACTCAGGGTTACCCACAGGAGTTAATGTTAATAAGTTTGAGGCCTCTGCCTTAGTTCCTCAAATACCAAATTCTCTAAATATAGAGTATGAAATATGGACAGGAGATGATTTTATTCAATTGCCTCCATGCCTTTCAGGTGTGATGATGCTATGCTTTACTTTTGAGACTTTGAATGGATTAATGCAACTTGGTTTTTAGTCTTTTTTGGAGACAAAGTGCGGTGAATTATTAGCATTATTATGATTTCGGACATAGTAAAATCACACATCAACACATAGCAAAAGAGGGAAAATTCCATAATTCATTCACAACTATTTCCTATGATAATATAAATGTTACCCAGAACAGATCTTTGAAATGGATACCAATTCTTTAAATTCTTTCCTGTCTGTTTCAGGAAATAGTGAGATCCTGTTGATAATAAAGTACAATGTGTCTAAAGTTCACTTCTAAACACTTAGTCCTTTACTGTGAAAGTCATCTGCATTCCCTTTATAATTCTCAGCCACCAGAGATCCGCTTAATCTTGGAGATCTGATCCAATATCATTTGGAAAAATCCTTGATAATAGTTTCACCATTCAATCAGTGAAAGAACTAAAGCTTCCTGCTTGTGTTTTCTTAAAAAAAATCCTGAGGCAGGGGAATAAGAACTCAACTTATGGATTTGGAGATTTTGTTTTTTTGAAAATAAAGTTATTATTACTGTTATTATTCAAGTTCTTAATCAAGGCAAGCAAATGGCATCTGTTTGTTATCATCCTTCCTACAGAAGACAAAGGCTTCAGTCCCTATGGTACTGACTGCTGGCCCCAAGTGGTTGCTGGATGTGACTTGGCAAGGAGTAGAAGACAACAAGAACAACTGCATTGTGTACAGCAAAGGTAAACACAAGCTTGTTTTTTTTTCCTACTTTCTTGTGTAAGCTACTGAGACAAACATATACCTGTTGCATAATAGGAAAATTAATAGTATGTCTCGCCTTAATGTCAGTTTTCGTTCTCATTTTCCTCCCATGTTCTGGTTTTGCTTTTTTTTTTCTTTTAGTTATATAAAAACCCCACATAGTCTCTGCAGTTTATTAACGCTTTTTAAACACCAAAGGACATCAGCTGACATAAGACATACTATCCATTTCTCTCGGAGAGTTAGTGCCTGTTGGAAAACATCAGTAAAATCTACACACTTTGAATAGATGAATTATTTTTGACATTTTATTGGGGATACTGGATACCATTTCTCCATGTTGTGTTACGTTACATTGTGGACTACTAACTGAAATCCAGTTTTGTAAGAAGAGTGTGGACTTCATTGGACTATGAGAAGACTTTATGTCAGCATGGTAACAGAGGATAACTGGAACTGGATCTCAGGGTTGTCACCTCTGACATTCCAGTCTCTGTGAAGTGGCATGATGTGATGATGCTTCACTGAAATGTGTTGGCTAACAGGTATCACTTCTGTCTTATGTGAATTGTCAGATTTGCTCAAGTCAGTACAAGTTCTTATGAGGCTCCCTACCAAACATGCTTTATCTAACCTACCACATCTAATAGCTCCTTTGGTTCAAGATTTTGCAAAGGCTTTTGTCTTGCATCTTGAACCAACACAAAGAGTATCTGGTTCAGTCCACAGTACCATGGACTATGCACCACGCTGTTTGGTCAGTCACTGTGAAAGCTTTCTAAATACAGTTATGGAACCATTACACTTATGTTAAAAAAACAAACAAACACCCAAACAAACAAAAACAAAACCAAAAAAACCCCACCACCACTTGAATACATGGAATAAAAATAACTTACTTAGTGTAGCCATGTTTGGCATTCACCTAAAGATCAGGTTGCAAAGCTATGACTTTCCTTCCTTGTATTTCAATCACCAATCTCAGCACTTTGTGAATACTTCAGAACATGCACTGTTCTTGTTTAATTTCTTTTAGGTTTTATTTCTAACCAAACAGACCTACTGAGATCAAAGATTTGTTTGCTGAGGCAACCTAGTGACCATTTCAGCATACAAGCATCCAGGCAAATAAGCATCCATATCAATATATTAACATACAAAACACTAATCATAACATCAAAGACTCCTAAAAACTTACTAGAAACAATTACAACTTGTTCCTATAATCATTGCAATTTATACACTTATAAGAGGATTGCTTTTAAACTGCCACAAGCCTTTGAAAGTTGAAACGCTGAAAACAGGGAATTTGCATGTTAAAAATGAGTCGCACACCAGGGTCTTATAAATTCTTTCTATTATAATTACAGAATGTCAACATATTCATTCTACAACCTGAAACACCTGCAGTACTAGGGAACTGGGCTCAGATCTAAAAAGGGTTGCACTGCCCTCCCTTCACAGCTTGCTGATTGCAGCAGCCCAAGTGGAAGAAGCAGCAAAGTGCTCTGAGTAACAAACACAGTGAAGCTTTTCTCATGTATCCAGAGCTGCCGTTTGCTGTTCATACTATTGAATAATCGCAGGCAAACTTTTCTGCCACAACTTTTTAATGTAATGGGAAACTACTTTCCCTCCAAAATATAGCTTCTGCAAATTCCCATAGGGTGATATCTTATCAAGTATTACATTCTTTCTGTAATTGTAATAACACTTAGCACATATTTACCAGTTGGACTTTTCATCTTCAAAGTACTTTACAAACACTAACTAATTCATTAGACAGTTTCAGTGCTATCTGTCTGATTTAATCTACTGAAATACAATTTTTTTTTGTCAAATACTGAGAACTTCCTTCAGATTGATACAATATGATTAGCCCAAAACATTAGACTTTTTATTCGAAGGTGATGGATTTTGTTTCACTGATTATACTGGTTATTTCAGTACTTGGTTAACAAGGTATGGTATGACAGTCATGCAATACTTAAGGTGAATTCTATTGTCTCTGCCAGAGGTGCCTATTATAACTAAAGTTGAGGGTAAATTTGAGGATAAATACATGTTTTAAACCTGCTACTTCACTAAATTAATGCAGGAAATAAGTTATAGATATGTTTTGCCTTCACTGCATTCTGTTCCTCTCTTTTCACTTTGAGGTGGCTGTTCTGTCGGTCATTAAGCATCTACTCTTGCCTTGAGCTCTGCTGGGATTTTTTTACTAGAAAGATTAATTGACTTGGATCACAAAACATTGTCAAATAGAAGATGGTAAAATAAATAAATAGAATAATGTTTCTTCCTTCAATTTGTATCTCATCATTCCAGATTACATTGCTTTGATTTGTGTTAGCTTTCTGTCTCCTATAGTGCCATTACTTCTAATGAAACGGTGTCAGCTGGCATGTAACTGTAATTCGATGTTATGTTGTAGCTGCATGTGTATAATTTTGTTAGTTTGCTTAGCAATACATTGTTATTTCTGAAAGCAATTAGCTGAACAAATGTGTGGAATTGTCTATGTAGCAGATTTGGTCACCTGGGAGCTGTTTTCCATACTATACTCTAGATGAGATGAGTGGAGTAAATCGGCACATTTCTAGGAGGAAGATAAGTTTAGAATTGGCTAGAAGTACGTGGTGCTGGTCGATCAGTTGCTGACTCAGAAGCACATGCCATATTTCCTTTTAGCTTATTACAGTGATATCTTTGAGAGCAGAATTTTCCTCAGATCTTTCAGAAGAACACAGGAATGTCAGTCTGATTTCCAGTTCACTAGAGGTTGTGAGCACTGTAATCACCCACATATTGCACACAGAATAATCATGGGGATAGGTGCCTGGAATGCAGGTTCTATTAAAAAGAATTTGAGCTGGCCAGCTAACTCCCTGCTCCCCTTCAATATTTTCCATAAAATATTTGCTCTAAACAAGCATACACACAAAGTGTGTGTGCATATGTATGTGTATATATATGATGTACACATATAAGATTATATTGCTAAGTTATTACAGTGGAATCACAAATCTTCAGATGAGGAAAACAGTTATTTAAAAACACACATCAGAATACAATCTGAGTGAATAGCTATGAAATAAATATTCAGTAGTTGAAGTTAGTGATATTCTAATTGTTCTTCTTAGTCTAGGATCACTATCTGTATTTTTATAACTACATTTCCCCAGGACAAGTTAGAAAAGAGAAAAACAGTTCATTAAGGATAGTGAATTTATTATCCTGTTTTACAAACTCTGATACAAGCTGGCTACTCATGGCATGTGCCATTATTCCACACCATTTTTTAAAGGAAATTTTTACAACTGTAATTATATTTCTTAAAAAAATGCTGGTTTTATTTTAATATTTACCTCAAACTTCTTTATGTTTCAAAAATACTCTATTCACTAACTTGAGATATGTCTTAGAAACTGAGATTTGAGAGACAGATTTTTTGAATTGTAGCTTATCTAAAATTATAAGTATGTTATTTTCAGAAAACAACTACAGTGTAATTCAGACAAGATATATTGTTAGGAAGTATAGGTGCATGAACTGTATAAGCATTGCCACACGGTGTACTTGAGAAACATTAGTGCCTAACGAAGTTGTTCACCAGACCTGGAAAATCTCTAAGACCACAGGTAGGAGTCACCCCACAAGCTAGGAAGGGGCTGGGGTATTTACTGCAAATCTTTCCCTAGGATGGCAAGGATTTTAAAAATTAATTTTTGACTGACCAGAATAGAAACAGTATGAAAAACACAGTTGCACAGACTAAAAGCCATGCTCATGTAGCAGACATTTTCCTAGATATTATTGAAACCATTTATGGGAAATGTATGGATACCATATGTTTAGTGGCATTGTTAAAACAGGGTGTCTGTACAAATATTTAGCTGTGGGAATTATAAAATCATAAGGCGATTAAGTTAGCTAGTTGTGAAATTCCAATATTGCTTTTTAAATGACTTCAGGATATAGGAGGTGCTAAGGTTATTATCTGTTATCAGGAATACAGCGGAATTGTACGACTGGATAATAACTAAACAACTGACACAATGTAAAATTACATTATCAGTGTGTTAAAACAAAATTGCGCCCTAAAGGAGTCTACATGCCAGCTCAGAGCTGCAGTGTAATTATGCTTAACTCTGATAATTAAAATACAACGGAGATCAACAGAATCATTTTCATTAAGAAAATTATTAATGATGGTGGTATAACAGTAATTGATTGCAGAGCACCACAGGATAACTCTGTGCAGGAAAACCAACATGTGTAACGTGTGTCTGGGCCGGTCGGGTTGCGTTGCGTACCACTGAGCCTGCTGCTGGCCAGGTGGCAGCTGTGGGGCACATCTCCTGCTGCAAAGCCCGAATCAGAAAATGACCACTTTGCAGGCTATCCTTCGGAGGGAGAGGGATGGGTGCTGGTACGTGGGGTGGTGGGATGGGGTCAGGTGCGGCTGCCAAAAAGGACAGAACCACAGCCAGTGATTTGCACACTTCTTAAGCCAGCCATCGTTTCAGTTTGTGGGAGGCAGTGTTTGGTTTTGCATTTCCATTAGTGATTTATGGATGTTATTTCCTCCTCTGCCTGGCCTCACTGAGTAGTTTATGCCCTTGGTTATTTCTGAGAGGATGCTGGAGGAGAAAAACCCATCCTCACCACAGCGCGGTTCCACAGGCACTGCATGACATCTTCGTAAGTGATTCCACAGGATGCTCCTGTTAATTGTGCCGGTGGTGCAGACACATGATATCAAATGCCATAAAAAGCCTCCACGTCTCCGTAAGTGAAATCACAGTCAGTGCCCACTGAGCAACTATAAGAAAATCCTTGCTAGGCAGAATGTTGCCTAAGGGTGAGATCCAAGAATTGTCATTTTCTTTTGGTGAACACAAAAACGGGGAGGAGGGGAGTGAATTCGGGGTAGTCCTGCTCCGCACAGCTAAGGGATGGGTGCTCGATCAAACAGATGCGGCTTTTGAAAGCTGCCTGAGAAAGTCTATTCTCCAATCACAATAGAGAAGAAGCTTGTTAGGGTGGATTTACAGGATGATATTTGTTAAAATGACAGCTGCCCACACTGAAACTGTGTCATGTAGCTAATTTATAAATAGCAGATCAAGGAAAGGCAGCAGAGTGGAGAGGGCTTGGCAGAAGTCAGGGCTAGAGGCAGAGGGCTGTGCTTGACCCTTCTGGGGCTTGCACTGGCTGCATGGCCCCGTGGTTCACTTAAAATAAGTCAGTAAATACCTAACTCTTAATTCACTGATACTGGGGTGAGTATTTAGCTGATGTATGTGCCATATGTTGAAGACACAAACACTGCAAAAAGGTTACATGAAATTAGTAAAAATTGCTAGCAATTTTTAATTAATTTTGCTAATTTAAAATAAACATTCCAATTTTTAACATGCAGGAAAATTCAGCTGTTGTAACAGAAGGGTTCTTAAATTTTTCTTTAGTGACAGAGGATTACTTTTCTTGATTGTTATGTGAGATCCTTGATACCATGTTCTCCTGAGCAAAAGAGTTTTCAGCCAGAAAATACTCTTTTTTTTGTTCCTACAACTTCAGGCAATGTAATGGTACATTGCACTGCAGACATACAGCATCAGGGACCCTAATGAGGCACAGGTCAAACATCATAAGGAGTTTAAACACTGCTGCATTAGAGTATGAGTATAATTTGGTCTGGGTCAGAGAACAAGTTGTTTAGTAGGCCAAAGGTTAACTTGGGGCATATATTTTAGATTGCAAGGGGCTTCTTTCCACATAACATTAAAAGCAAATTGAGTGAATTTACTTAGTCTGTTCCACATGGACAGTCAGGAAACTGCAGTATCTCCTGTCCTACTGGATGCCTCCATTAGCTAAACAATGTGCTGAAGCCTTTGGTGGTGCTGAAAGTTTTTGTTCTTTCTTTTTGTATCCACTGACAAAAAAATCTGAGTCTTTAACAGCATACACTTAACTGAATATCGAAGGTCCGTGAAAGAGCATGTTTTAGATTTCTTTTTCACAATACTGAAAAATTGCAAAGTATTTCTCAGTAGAATTATAATTATGTGTATAATGCTTGCATGGAATAATATATCTGCTTTCACAGTCATTGGAAAAATGTGTCGTGATACAGATATGATGGGCATGATTGGTAGGCAAGTAGATGTCAGGCTCCATGTTTGGTTTTGCAGGGATGTTGAAAAGGCAGGATACCAAATGGCACTGTTGCAAACAAAACTATTGCAAATCAGTCCTGATGATTTCCTTGCTGGCCACAGAAGGAGAAAATATTTTGTCCCATCACTAGTGATTCTTACTGCTTATGGCAGACACGGTGGTTGTTTTGAATTTGAATTAAGTTGTAGACTTAATTCAAATACTGTGCAGCTCCAAAGAACTCACAAAGCGGGGCTGTACTTTTTCCTTATTTTTATTTTTTACCTCTACAAATAGATCCAATGGGGGATTTTCTGCTTCAGGGAGTTAGAGGTCAGGGCCTTGTGTATTTTCTTAATTATCTACAATGAAAAGGTTATTTTATGCATCTTTACGGATATGTATATAATAGCATACAGTGAATTATTACATGATCTTTAGATTCTAAACATGTAGATAATAAAGGGAAAATGACAAGAAATAAAGATGTGCGGCTATATTTCTACTTCCAACACGAAAATGCTTTTGTTCATTATTAGTGCATTACATTTACATAGCAGCCAAATATGAGTTTTTAGGTTGTTTCTGTATGTATATTGATTTAGGTCTTTTTTCCTTATGTTTTTCTTATCACTTATTATGTCGTTTATTTCATAGTTTGAAATTGGAATTGTTTTTCGTGGAAAATAGGCAGAATACTGACATGATTTGCACAGAATTATATTTTTTGGACTGAAGATTTAAAAAACTGTACACTGAGTCTCTAGGTCACCTATGAGATGTTCAAGATGGAAAAGAAGCCCAGTATGTACTTCCAGTTGTGACCATGTGAAAAGAAATATTGCTTCAACCATTGAGACCACTGGCAACAATAAATGTAAACAGAATTAAGATATTTTTTTGTCAATATATGTATTTGTCCCTCATTTTTCTAAGTCAATTTCAGTTGAATCAGTCATTTAGAAATCTTTTTAAGAAAAATATTGTCCTTATTTTCAGGATATGGTATAGATGGTAAATGTGTTTTAATTAAATTGGGTGGTTTATCTGTTTTGCTAAGTAGGCTGCAATAACCTTGTGACCCTTGATGCTCGTGGTACCAATACCTCTGTCATCTTCTCTGCAAAGCAAGAGGGAAGAAAAAAAAAAAAAAAACAAATTTGCTGAGCCACACATTTCAAGTTTTCGACAACCCCATCCACAAGAAAACAGAAGAAAATATATATGCACTCTGTCCTGTCAAAAGGCTTTCACCTTATCTTGAGAGACTGTCAGGGCAGGAACATCATGGAATGGACAGGAGTCTATTAAATTAATAAGCTGCTGGATGGTGTCTGGAGAGTTATGATGCTCCATAAATCCAGTTTGATCATGGTGGACAAGGTTTAAATCTGCAGCCTTCTAATACACATCCAGGTCCTGGATTGGATTTGAAGTTTTGTGCTGGAGACACAGAGATAGTCCTGTAGCCTGTGAATTAAGATTTATCATTTTTTTCATACTTTTTTTCCCCTACACTTCTTGACAAAAATGAAAACACCTTAGGGATCCTGGCAAATGTTACTGCTTGAAATGAAAGAGCTGTTGTCAAGGTGAAACCATGACCTAGAAGCCTAATATCAAACCTGGGTCGTTCTTTTCAGGCAGCTCCACTGCTGCTAAGTATAAAATGTCTGTATGGGAGGAAAGGGGGCTGGATTAATCTGCAGCCTGTTTTATGCTGATTCCTATCAAATTTGCACTTGTGATACAAGGCAAACTAGTGGTGTGCCATGTAAAAGCAAAAGCTGAGATATGTAGAAATATATTCTTCCCCCTTTCAAAGTAGCTGTGTGTGTAATGGACAGTGCAGTGTGAGAATTCTGTGTCCCTTACCTCTAAATGGACTATGCCTGGTGGTAAAAATTCAAGGAAGACTCTTTTATACTCAAGGTACCAAGCTCCCCGGAAAACCTCTGTGATGTGCAGCTGTGATGTCCAAGTGGGCTGTGGAGCTGGGCTGCCTGGGATGTAACGTTAAAATCGTGTTGGATGTGTTGTTTTGTTTTTAGCAGCTTACAAGCAAGGCCATTATTATGGCACAGTGGGTGGAATTCAAGTGGGTTTTTGCCACTTAATTGACCTGCGAGCCAGTGATTTATTATTAAGTCTCTAAGCTCCTATTCTTGTTACTCTGGAGACTCCAGCAGGTGATTCCTGTGTTTGCTTACGCAGGCAACAGGAGCTCTGTCTTTCCAAATTCGCTAGTCACATTTTGGACCCTACCTAATTTATTTATTGCTGATATTTAGAATCTGTGTTACTTTTAAAAGCAATTTGTGCTTTTTTTGTTCTCATTGTTAATTTAGGAGCTTACAGAGGCTTCCTAGCACTAGAGAAGATTAAAAGCAATGTATATGTTAAAGAAAGTGGATAGCTTCTGTTGCAATACCAGGGACACTGAGATTTGTTTTATGCTCAGGAATATGGATTTAGAGCTGAAAGGAACTGAAAACAGTTCTTCTGGTGTGTAGGTTTCCTTAAACAGAAAATGGGATCAAGATGTAACCCTTGGTCACATCCATACATATATCTCCCTCCATTGTCTTTTAGGAATTATTTAAGAGCTATAGCTAGAGATCATGTGTGACTGAATCGTGACCTCTCTATTGATCCTGGGGATCAATCTGTGTACTCTCTGATCCAAAGATCGATGTCAGCATTTCTCTCCTTCTCCCATGACATTCCAGCACTGCTCAGTACTGTAGGCAGAGGCCACAAGGAGCAGGACTTCACAGCATGGTGCTGTGGTGCTGAGGCCAGCACTGCAGAACACATCTGTTTTTCCTGATGCAGTGGTAATTGCACCCCATTTCTGAGGCAGGTTATGAAGTGTGTATAGTGAAATGGGGAGAAGGGAGACTGGAGGTTAGGGAAAGAACTCCAGCATGGTGCAAAATGTACTTGAGGCAGCATGCTCATAGTGCCTTCAGCTGCCCCTCTTCTCACCAGGGCTGGGACATCCAGTAGTCTTCCCACTCTTTTAGTCTTCTCTGAAGAAAACTGAAGAAAGCATGAAGAAGTTGCAACCTACTTCAATGTTGGTTTAATATCTAAGGAATGAACCCCTGTTACTGCTGACACAGATAAAACTTAGCAGCATTTTTAAAAATGTAATTTCTTTAGTTGTTAGAAAAAGCACAGAGAAAAATGTTTTTCAGATTCTTTTTCTTTCTTATTTCGGTTTAATTCTGTCGGGGCATGTGGGGCAATGTGATGCTGTCAAACAGAAACCCATTTAAGCTGGAGTGTGCTTATGATACTTTAAGTTAGTTGCGATGTTGAAGCAGATTTAGTAGAGATGTTCTATAACTGAGTGGTGATGCACGTGACTGAATTGGCCAGTGGCGTGCAGAACCAAGGCTTGTTTCTGGAGCAGAATTTGCCCTAAGATAATTTTCTATGATAATATCATAGTATACATGTATATGCACATGGATACGGGCGTATAAATCTACAATAATAAAAACCAAAACCTTGGGCCTAAATTAGGGTTTCACTCAAGCTACAGAAGGTTCTGAAGTCTCTTCTGAAGTCTCTTCCTATAGCTGCAATATATACTTTTGCATGGGCAGCTCTAGCTGTTCTGAACAATTATTCTATCATAGGTTAGTAGTTGTTGGGAGGAAATATTATTTGTAAAAGGGTTTAGAACATAGAAAGAATAAGTCCTAGCTAACATTATTAAAGCTCAAGGAAATTACTTCTGTTAGCTTTATAAATTACAGAAGAAGGGTAGTTTTGCAATAAAATGGCAAAATTAGAAGGCAACACAGAGAAAAATATATGTTTTAGGGAATGCAAACCAATGTAAAAAGAATATTGAAAAATTGTACTAGAAACACTAGAAGAGAGGTTTATTCAGATTTAATCAGATATATTTAGTAACCATTATAACTTTTTATTTAAAAAATCAAAATGCACAGTCAGATAATACCACTGCGCTCTGTAGCATTATTTCAGTGAATGAGGAATTCTTGTTTGAGACAGGGTGATGTAGAAACACACATAAATTGAAATTTTCCTTTTACAGTTAAATATAAAAAATAATGTGCTGGAAGCACATAAGGACAGTGCACTAATTATTCAAGATCTGAACAAATGAAAGACATTTATGAGAAAACTGAAGATCATTGGGTTAACAGGAATTGACTAATATAAATCATAGAATCATGGAAGGACCTGGGTCGGTAGGACCTCAAAGATCACTTAGTTCTAATCCTCCTGCTGTGGATAGGTACACCTTTCACTATACCAGGTTGCTCAGAAATCCATTCAGACTGGTCTTAAAATTATTTCCATGGATGAGGCATCCATAACTTCTCTGGGCAACCTCTTCCAGTGCCTCACCACCTTCACAGAAAAAATTTTTTTCCTGTTATCTGATCTAAACCTACTCTTTTTGAGTTTGAAACCATTCCTCCTTGTCCTGTGACTATATGCCATTGTAAAAGGTCCCTCTCCATCTTCCTTGTGGGCTCCCTTCAGGTACTGGAAGGCCACAACTGAGTCAACCCGAAGCCTTTTCTTCTCCAGACTGAACAAACTCAATTCTCCTAGCCTGTCTTTGAGGTTCTCCATCCTTCTAATCTTGGTAGCCCTCCTCTGAACTCACTCCAACAGGTCAATGCCCTTGCTGTGCTGGGGAACCCAGAGCTGGACAGAACACTCCAGGTGGGGTCTCACCAGAACAGAGTAGAGGGGCACAATCCCCTCCCTCGCCCTGCTGGCCATGCTGCTTCTGATGCATCTCAGGATACGTTTGGCTTTCTGGGCTGCAAGTGCACATTGCTGGCTCATGTCCACCCTCTCATCCACCAGCACCCCCAAGTCCTTCTCAGCAGGGCTGCTTTAGATCTGTTTATCCCCAGTCTGTATTGATACCAGGGGTTGCCTCGGCACAGTGCAGCATCTTACACGTAGTCTTATTAAAGCTCATGAGATTCCCATGGGTCCACTTCTCAAGCTTGTTCAGGTCCCTCTGTATGGCATCCTGTCCTTTGCATGTGTCATCTGCACCACTCAGCTTGGTATTATCTGCAAATTTGCTGAGGGTGCACTTAATAACTCTGTCTTTGTTATTAATGAAGATATTAAATATCACTGGTCCCAATACGGACCCCTCAGGGACACCACTTGTCACTGATGTCCTTTGGGACTCTGAGCTGTTGACCACTACCCTGTGGATGTGACCTTCCAACCACTTTCTTATCCATCTGGGTGACCATGTCAAAGGCTTTACATGAGTCCAAATAAATGACATTTTTAACCCATCCATTGTCCACTGATGGAGTCACTCCATTACAGAAGGCCACTGGGTTGGTCAGGCAGGACTTGCCCTTGATGAAACTGTGCTGGCTGTCTTGAATCACTTCCCTGTCCTTCATGTTGCTTAGTATAAGTTCTAGAAGGATCTGTTCCACGATCTTCCTAGACACAGAGGTGAGATTGACAGGTCGGTAGTTCCCAGGGTCCTCCTTTCTACTCTTTTTAAAGATGGATACAATGTTTTTGCTTTCCCAGTCACCTGGGTCTTTACCTGACTGCCATGACTTTTCAAGTATCATGGAGAGTGGTGATGGACAGCTACATCAGCCAATTTCCGCAGGACTCTGGGATGTATTTCATTAGCTCCCATATTTAGGTTCTATATACCCTAACTTCAACTTGAAAACTTAAGATGAAGTATTGTGGTTGATCTTTTTAGCTGAAACAGACGTTCAGATATGTAAGAATGGAAGCATCTGACATGCAGGGGAGACAGCAGTGTCTTTGGCCAGACAAAATATTTGCTGGCATTATAAGATGTGCAGTTGAACTTAAAATATGTAATAAAAAGGCAATGTTTTACACTAGGAAATGAGAAGGGTCACATCAAGTGATCACTATGCATCTTCTATTAATAGTCTGTTCTTTTAAATGTGAACAGGCTTGTTTTTATGGTGGTTGCTCGTGCATTTTAATGGATTTAAATTATGTGAGGTTTAAATGCATTTTCAAGTTACAATTAAATGAAAATTTAAAATAAGAGTGACAGATTGCTAAGGCTAAACCAGTTTTATGATTAAGCTTCAATTAAATTATATTTATCATTGGAGCAAATGAAGTATAAAATCACAAACAATGATATTTTTCAGTGGATTACTTTGGTGGGAAGTGTAGTCTGAAGTATGACTTTGAGACTTTTATCTTCCATTTCCTCCTAAAGTAGAAATTAATTAGGGTTAAACAAGCATTGGCTATAGGTTCAGAACCCCGTCCTGAGTCTTTCATGACCCAGTGGTCTAGGAGCAATTTGCTGTTCATGATGTGAAGTATTATGTATTTTATTTGGGTTTAACTAGCTAAGTTAGGGGGAAAGTTGAAATTTTAATGGTGGTTTAAAGAATGAACTGTTTTTGTTGCTTTCTTGGAAGATATCCTCTGCACCTCACAGAAGATCTCCTGAGACTGACTCTTTAAATACTTTTTTTCTCTTTCCATGTACTTTCTATGTAAATCCCTAAATGGCAGAAGCTCTGCAATGAGTCGAGAGAATGCTGGGTTTGTACATGCCAGCTATTTCTCAATTATATCCAGTGTACCATAACAAGTGAAGCACAACAATTTTCTGGCTTGCTGCAACATGATCTTCAGTTTTATGTATGTATGGCACTGCCCTGTCTTTTTTGATACACTTCCTAAATTTCATTGTTTATTTTGTCTTCATTCTGTCCTACAAAAATGTGTGCAAAAGGAACTATATTTTGTGTTCTGTTTTCTTGGTTTGATCTTAATTTTATAATCTAGGACATAAGTGGATTAACTTTAGACATTGAGCAGCCTGAATATTTTGATATCTTTAAAAAATGATCCACAGCATCATAAAAATTGTACTTTCTGAAATACCATTCCTTTCCTTTATAAAAGTGCCTCTAAGTGATGTAAAACAGAAAAAAATAATTTTGGATCAATTGCACCTAAAAAAACACTATAATATATTCAGCTAGAAGATTCCAAAAAGTGATGAGCTGATACTTGACCTTCTTCTCTTTAAGAACATATGAACATATTCAGGCAAGTGAAGCATGATCCTAGTGCTAGCGTGTTCCTAATTATTGCAAAGTCTAAACTTGTGAATAGTTAAATACTCAAAGGTCTAATTGTACAGAGACAATTCAGTTTCTAAGTCAGAGATCTCTACAAAAACACCTATTGGGAAGTACTTTCCTTAACAAGAGCATTTTCTTAAATAGCATTCTTTTCAGCTGTTAAACTGGTACACAGGCTATCTAAGAGTTGGTCTTCAAGCTGAAGATACTGAAGGAAATTCTTATGTTCGGGACTGCTATTTTTGTGTGTCAGTCTTGGATGGCTGTGTCACGTGCCACGTGTCATCTCTGGGACATTGATGTTACAGAGGAATCAATAGAAACTGATTAGGAGATGTTTTCTTTGAGCACTTTGGCATGACAGTCTACCATTAATATCCAGCAGCATTCTTTGTTTTTGCTTAACTTCTATACCTCCTTTCTTTCTGGAGAAAAGTTGAGTCAATTTGCATTTGCAGTCAGAAGGCTCCAGACACTGTTACTAATAACATTGGATAATGGGGAAAAAAGAGAGATCCTGCAGCTTTTAACAGTAAATGTGGATCTAATTTTGTCTTTTTGAAATTGCCTGATCAGATTTTAGTTGTCTGCCGTGAATCAAAAACCTGAGTCATCAAACTATATCACTTTCATAATAACAACTTTTTAGGTCCTGGTAAAAGGTTGCTTCTGATCCATGTTGTAATGAATTCATTTGCTGTAGCCCCACAAAATTAGCCAGTGGGATGTGTATGCCCAACTGAATACAATAAAACAGAAAGAAATACACCATTCCTTTTCCTATTACTTATTTTCATATGACATGTCTGATGAAAATGGGTTAATATTTGCTAAGCTAAAGAGTTTTGTAGACTAATACCATAAATGGAAGACACAAAAAGAAGAAAAAATTCTACTCGGAGGGAAAACAATTTTTTTTTCTTAGGAAACAATCTTACTTTCCTCTGATATTGTTAGAGACAACTCTGAGTTTTAAACCCAATATTCTTGTAGGGTTGTTATATTATTTTACTTTATCCTGGCATAAATAATCTTTCTATGGAAAATAGACTTTTCCCATAGCACTAAACCAGCTAGGCTGTATTCTTAACACAGGGAACAGCTGTTAATTTTTTGAGATGTTTAAAATATTTTCAATATATAGTCCTTGGTTCATACATTGTCTTTTTTTTATTATTATTTTGCATCACAGTCAGTTATCTTCATTGGCACCTACTGGTACAAAACTGAAGTAGTAGAGTAAGGAGCTATCCCATAATTTTCCTCAATCACTGTTCCCATTTCTTTCTCATTTTCCTGTTCTGCAGAAATTCAGATGCGTAGAGGTAATGTCCAAAAAAGAAAGAACCAAGACTCTGAGTAATCCTTTCTATCATGTAAATTGTATGTACCCAGAGATACTGAACTCTGCCCTCCAGAGATGGAAAAAAATTGTCACTAGACAGGGAAAGTCATCAGCAGGGACTTACAAGTCCCTTGGCATCTCTTCATCATAGATACTAAATATTGCCTTCCCAGCAGGGCTCTTTGGCAAATTAAAACCCAGAAGGGAAGACACATAGAACTTTACATAGATTTCAGGTGATGAAAAGGAACTGCCAGAAGCAACTGCATCCAAACATTTTGATAATATGTGGTTGCCCAATTACTTTTGCCTTTGTTCCCCTTTTAAAATGGCATGCACCAGTCTGTCTGTCTGCCTTTTTAAGAGCTTATACAGTGGTCTCTGTGTGATAATCTAGAACTTAACTACACATAGCTAGACTACTAAAAAAGTTTTGCAGAGCAATAGCATGTGTATGATGTGGCATTTTCAAAATCCTTTTGTATTATCTACTAAGAATATTTAGTACAAAAAGAAGCAATTGTACACAAAGAAAAGGAATTATACAGTACTCTTCATGTCTGAGCAGCCCAAATAGTGAATGCATGTTTTATGGCATTTGCAACTGAAATGCAGGAATATTTTTCTTGAGTGGAAGTGGTTTTAAATGCTTTGTAACACATGCAGTAACACTATGCATGCTTTTAAGGCAGGAGGTAAGAAGTAAACATTTCAAGCCTTATTTTTCAGGAAGGATTTGGATGCTTAACATGTCTCTTTGCATCTATTACTATGAAGAGTCAAGAATAAAGAATTATTTGGAAGCATATTGATGGATTGCTGAAACGTAACTACTCAGTGAGACTATTGATAACTTATATATGCTTGGAGTCGGAGGTGCTGACATGTCACTTGGCTATATTTGATTAGGTTTATGTAAGAAAAGTGGGAATTTTTCTGAGTGCATTTGATGTGTTCTTTCTTTTCCTTTACAAGCATACGTAACTTTTGCTTTGGGAAATTTTAATATAAAATTCTTACTTACCACATGGACAACTCACTGCTTAGTGAGTTCCTTAGAGTAGCTCCTTAGAACTTGAAATCTTTCCGGTTCTTAGTTGTAGAGCTAGTGTGACCTCAGGTAGAAACAAATTTGTGGTAAACTTGTCATCATCATTTCATAAAAGGGAAGAAACTAGTACCTGAAATACTTGAAATACTAGCAGCAATTTTTTGGTATTTCATTTACATCACAATGATGTATGGCTCTGCATTTGGATCTTGTTTCACACTCCTTCAGAAAGCATTGGCATTTGGACTGGGGAGAAGGTTGTATTTCTTGGTTTGACACTTTTTTTTGTTTTTTTTCAGAATTGTACCCTTCCTTGATTCAAATTTTGGTCCAATCTTAATGCATTATATGATTTCTTTAGTTGGGGGATTGCGAATACCTGTTTCTCTTGGAGAAGAGAAAATACAGAAAGGCAACCAAACAGGCTGAACATAGTGTTATTCTGAACTGTCAGGTTGTTCATAGGTCTCTCTAATACTTCTCAGGTTCTAGTCTGCTGGTGATATAGTTTCAATAGATGCACTAAGGAAAGTGCCAAGACCAGCTTTGACAGGGTTTCTTTTTTTTTTTTTCTCTTCTCTCTTTTTTTTTTCCCTCCTCCTCTTTCTCTTTTAATCCCTGTGGGGCTCTGTGATTTTTCATAGCTGGACTAAAGTTGTGTCAACGGGAGACTTGCACCATAAAGACTGAAATGTTAAAGAAAGCTACAAGGAACAGCTTTGAGGCAAGGTTTCAAGCTTTGTCATCACGCTTGAAGAATTTTCTGTTTAATGTACTGTAATGCAGTATTCAATGGGGACAAGTTTAATTGAGTTTTACACAACCCAGTTGGGAGTAGCGCTGCAAGGTAGGTGATGTCTAGGTTTTTAATCTTCCACTCCAGAGAGGCTTGTTGACGAAGTGGTTCTTTCTCTTTGTAAGAAAAAAGGGAAGCATGAGAAATGATACATCCGTGGATAAAACCAATTGGCAACCCCCAAAGGAATGAGGGCGATAAGGCGAATCCAGCACTTGTAAGAAATAAAAGAATCCAACTGTTCATTTAAATGAGAAACAACACATGTGATTGAGGAGGCAGGGAGGCTGGGCACTGGAGTGGGGAGGAAGGGACTAATAAACAGAGTGGCTGGTGTTGGAGTTAGGCGTCCTGCACAAGCAAGCCAGGGTTTGTTAGGCGGATTACCAAAGAGATAGTTAAAAACATGTATTTTTTAAAGAAAAAGGAGAGTCAGGCATTTCCTATGTCGGAGGAGGCAGTTGAAGTGGCAGGAGGGAGGAAGCTGCTGTTAGGCAAAGCCCTACTTAAAGAATCGCTATTCCTTCCCTGAGGCCTAACAGCAGCTCTCTATCAAACAGCGTAAAAATAGCACTGGACCCTGTCAAAGAGAAAATAATACCTTCTGTGTAAGCCTCAGTGTATTAAACTGTAGTCCCGTTCAAGTTACTTCTCCTAGAACTTAAGCAGCCGAAAGGATAAAAACATGCAGTCAATATACTGCCAAATCATATCCCTGCTCCAGCTCTGCATCCCTGCTAAAGCAAAAAGTGTTCAGCTCTTCCTAAAAGCACTATCTGCCCTTCATGAAAAATTCTGTTCTTGCCAGTTGTGTACAATTACGTATTAGAGTTTATTTTAATTTTCACCTGCAAACTAATACTGTTCCACTTGTTTTCTCTTAAGATATTGAAGAGACTTGACCTGGTGTGTGACTGAAACTGTTTGTTTGTTTGTTTGTCTGTTTTGTGATTTAATGCTTATATTGGCGTTTTTGTTCAAAGAGATTTTTCTCCTCTCTCCAGAGTCATTTGCTGGAGAATTCACTGTGCTGTGCAGTGATTGTTTTCAGGTTTCCTCTGCCATCTTACCATCAAATCTCTCATTTTGCCTCATCAGAATCAAGAAGACTTGACACAGTGACTTTTTTGCTAAAATCTACTGAAGAGCAAGGTTGGCATGAGTTTAAAGAAGCAGTAGTTGGGGGGTGCTTTGCTGCCAAGTAACGTGTTTGCACGCCTTTTGGGAAGGCTGTGGGGCAGGAGGGCAGGCTGCCAGACCAGCCTTGCACACGCCTCACAGGGCTGCCTTCCAGTGCACCAAGCAAACCCCAGCAGCAAGTTTAGCCTCACACCTTTCTACAGACTCACTGATAACCCCTTCTTTGCCCTTTGGCTTCCACACCCACCATAACGGAGGGAAGATGGCCGTGGCTGTAGTCCAGCCTGCTTTCAGGAGAGCAGGGGATAGATTTCATAATGGTGTGATAAGCCTTGGTAACCAGCTATCGTGTGGGAGGGTTGAATTTCACCCACAGAGCATACACAGTGAGAGAAATTGGAAATCGCATTGGAATATTCAGAATTTGCACTGTGCTGCTTTCCAAGGTACCACCAGAATCCCTGTTAAATTTATAAATACAGTGCACACGCAAAGTGTAGAGCTGAGCAAATAATTCACAATGAATAATTTATCTGACAAATTTAGCCTTTTTTCTGCTCATGAAATATCCATGAACAGATCTGTGATTTGTAACTGCAACCTTTACAGTGCATTAGCATAGGGGGTTTTTTAATTTAATTTCCTTGTGTAGTTTGGTGTAAAAAAAGTAATTCCCTGTTATTATTCTTTCAAAAAGTATTTCCCTGTTATTATTCTTATTAGCATTTTAAACAGACCAAAAGTAGACTTTGAAGTTCAGCCATCAAGAAAGTGAAGGGGGCTGAAGGAGACAGGTGTTTTTACTTCGCTGCTGTTGCTGCTGCTGTTTGTCCAGAAACATTTTTTCCATTGGGTACATTTACAAGGGGACATTGCAGCAATTTTTATTTTTGCAGCCTCTATATTTAGTGTAGAAAAACACAGAACTGTCTCTTCTTTAATGGAAGGGAATATTCTGAACAATAACATCTAATGATGCAGAGATTTCAGGTAAAAAGAAAGGTGTGCGGTCTTGAAAGGATGGGGCTGCGCTATCAAACTTTGTTAAAAGAAATGCATATTTGGAATCTCTCTCTATTGTAACATGTAGAGTATATCCCTGGTATATCCTGACAATGTCATGCCTTTGTCTATCTGCATAGGATGAAATAAGGGGGAGAAATGACACTTATATTTCATACAGCCTTAGCAAACGTTGAAGCCCCATTTTTAGACCCCAAATTGCTTGTGGCTAAAAACCCATAAATTAAAACCCTAAGATTTTCTAAAGTAAACAGTTTGAAAATGTAGCATTAACAGACATGCTTTCTGAATATTCTTATATGATTTTTTTGTCCACTATGTCTTCATCTTTCTATTGTAATACTTTCTCTACAGTGAAGGGAAATCATCACTATTTACTGAGGACTAAATGATTAGTAGTTTAACTAATTTCAGTTAGGTTATCAATTGAATCTTTTGCAGCTTTGTTAAAAATACAGCTAGGCATTTTTATTGTTGATAACCTTTCAATTTACTGAATTTCTTCCATGATTTCAAAATTTCCAAATTATTTTTAACATAACAAAAATTTTATCTTTATGTATATAAAGCCATAACATTAAAGGTAATGCTTAAGAAGTAGGCAAAAGTACAAGAAAAAAGAATGCATTTATTGTTTTGACATATTTGAGGATAATACATGTTTTTGAGGCTCTCACAGATACAATATATAGCTCTGCTCAGAACAAACTCTAACAATATCAATTGGTCAATAATCTCAGTAATCTGCTTATTCTCTGCATGCACAATTAAATCTGTGGGCTTTGCTGGGGAGAAAAAGTTTACTCTCTCTTTTCTGATGGTACATCAGAAAAAGATCAGAATGTACATCAGAAAGAGAGAGTCAGTTGGATTTTACTCGTGTTTTCTCCCCAGAAATATTTACTAAATTCCAAGCAGTTCTATATCAGTAGAAACCTACTGAGGACATTGAATGCCTTTAATGGCTGCCATTAAAAAATACCTAATTTCGTCCTCAGGAAAAACATATTCAGTGATGAGTGATATAGAAAGAACAGCTTGACTTTCAAAGCCAGGATGAGCTAACAGAACTGTTACTTCTTATAAATGGATCCATTGCACATAGAAATAATTAGGGTGTCACGAAAAGCCCAGCATCTATTTATAATAGACCATGACCATGCATAAGAAAAATAAATAATTCAGTGATCCATTTTTTTGGTGTTATATAATAACTAAAAAAAAAGTCTTTAGGATATTTGAAAACAAATCCCACAGCACTGAGCTGAAAGAAGGAATTTTGGCATTTCTCCATTCTGAACACAAGACAATTTTTGATATAAGAAAAATAGGCAGATACCCTGCTCACCTTCTTTACAAAACTGTTTCAAAGAAAAACCCAGATGTTCTTAGTGAAGGAAGTATTCATACAATCCCCCCAAAAGATGGTGTCTGTAGATTAGCATATAATAAAAACAGATACTGTAGCAATCCTCTGGAATAATTCCAAGTGCCAAGATTCATCCATTCTTACATCCATCCAAAGTCATTGAAATAAGTGCTCAAGCTCAACCTGAATGAACATCCCTGAGCAGATCTAGCCAAAACCTGGTGAAGAAAAATCTAAATTGGCATCAGTGGAACTGGGATTTAGCCCGTATGGCTGACTATGTCAAGTCTCTAGATGTAATTCTGACTTCTAGCCTTCCCAGCATCCCACTTCGACGTCATAATTTTGCCATTTTACAGCTGAGACTGGCATAATACCAGGGAATAAAAGATTTTCCAAGTGCAACCATACTGGACATCTTTGTCCCTCTCACAGAATTACACTTGCATATTTGTCTTTATGAAAAATTAAATAAAACAAAGCATCACAGGAAGTCCTTATGCAGAAAACCAAAGCAATCTATAGGCCACCTATATATTTCCTTCAATTGCATTGAAGTAGAGTATTTTTCTCCAGTCTTCATATAGACATATAGACCAACACTTTAGATGGATCTCAGTACCTTTTTGTTTGTTTGTTTTTTTAAGTAATAACAAGTTCCAGTAGTTTTTCTTTTTTTCACATGTAAATGGTTTGTAGCCAGAGATGACAGTTGTTACGCCCATACCTGAAAATGTCTGGGTGATTTCTCCTTGATGTGATTGCTTTAAAAGGAGGCTTTCTGGGCGATCCAGCAGTCATGATGGAAAGGAAGAGACTGCTTCTGTACATCTTGTTGTGGGAGGGAGACTTCAGGATTTGTGGCTTGCTGGAGATAGAGCAATTAGAAGAGCAAAAAAAGAAGGGACAACTAAACGGAGAATTCATGGATGATCCTAGGGAGGAAAATAAGTGTCCTATTTAAACCTTGTGCAAGTCGGATGATCATGCTATGTAATGGGAGCTATTTCAAGTTATTTCAAGCCTGTTTCAATGGGAAATCACTGCATTTAAACTGATAACTCTTGAGAGCAGTACAAATGAGAGTTAAATACCTGTGCAGCTGAGAAATTTTGTTTGATTGTTTTTTCTTTCTAAAAATGACAATAAAATAATATATTAAGATAACATAATTAGGTAGGAATCAGCAAGGCTTAAGTGCAGTCAGTTTTATGAAGAAGTGTGGGAACTGCTACAAACACATGGAAACGTCACCCAGAAGCACAGACTAAGGAGATGAAAACATGCAGGGAAAGAATAAAAAAGTGAGAATTCATCTTTCTTTCATAGATGATAACATCAGCACACCTATTATTAATAACATAATATGTAATCACGAATATCTATAAATTTTCTATAAATATATAAGTATTTGTTCTATCTTACATTGTAATTAATTTCTGATATTGTCTTGATGTAGCTGGAAACAAGTTCTAAGATTAAACTCTCAAGATTTATACTTGTAAATATTAACTCTGAAGTCTAATAATAAGCTCATCTAAGCAATTTATTCATTATTTTACTCAGAAGCAAGTGAAGATCAGAAAATAAGGGTAGTGTCATATTATGAGGAGAACAAACCCTACAGGAAATTTTATTTTGGCATTAGAGAGTTTAGGGCAATTTGAAATTGCTTTCTGGAAAGCATTTTTTTATTTTTCCCATCCAGTTTCTGAGTTTCACATTGAATATGTGAAATCCATTCATTTTCAGCTTTTTAACTGCATTCCTACAAACGTTGCCTTCAGCGTTCCCACTGCATATTTATTTTTTACCGAAACAAAACCCTGGTTTACATCTGCTTTTGCCAAATTCTGAGAACCTAATTTCCATTTCACCAAATTTAGGAAAAGGAGTTCAAATGTGATATCACTGAACAGAGACTTAGCCTGCTAAGATTAAATTAATTCAGTTGAATTTTAATTATTTTTCAACTTTTTTTCTTTTTTTAATGCAGAATGTAAGTTTTCTTTGAAATGGAGAGCTGTACATTCTTGGGGTATAGCCCAATTCTGTTAGCAAAGTGTATTGCAATTGCTAAAGAATTGCAAGGAATGAATGATTCCAAGGAAATGAACAATGGAAAATATGGATGCATTAATCAGGGGTTTTTTTTCTTCCTTTTGCAAAGGAAAAAAAAGAAAGAAAAGCAAGCATGCCAGCAAGGATCATACTCTCTCTGATATTAAAATCTATGGGAATTTGATGAGATAAAAGAAATGTTAAATGAACATTCTTCCTCTAAACAGACATGTCTAGAAAGGCAATTTTAGTGGTACAGCAGTGTAGCATTTTGTTTTTTCTGCAATAAAGCCATCAGATCAATAAAAAATTATGTAGCAGATTATTATTACACTGTGCTCACTATAGCTCTAATCGTAAATAATACAGCAGTTATCCTGGTTATATTAATTATAATTAGAATGCAGATAATGCAGACGGTCTTTTATTACTAGAGCCAAATCAATTTTCCAGTGTTATTCAATGCAAGGTCACACAAAGTTGTTGAAGCTCTTAGACTTCTTATGAAATGACCTGCATATGTAAGAGAGGGTTTGGCTCAGCTGTGTAAGACACATTGACTGGGAAGTGCATTGAAATAATTACAGCCATGAACTCTTGCCTATAATGGCAGAATTTCATTTTATAAAGTAAGCATAGCTGTAATCCAGGCTCCTTTATGGTGGGAAGCCTCATAAATCTTTCAGAGAAGACCAAGACTTTCTCTTATTTGTAAAGCAGAAATCAAAATGAATTAGTTTCAGTTGTTATTCTTTCCATCTGTACTGTTGTGTTAAATATACTGAATGTGTTCACACTGTGTATCAATACAGGGAAAAAATAAAATAAGAAAATATTTAATGGAGACATTTCATTATTTTAACATAGGCTGTTTTAAAGTTCACTAATTTGGGCTCTGTGGCTCTCCTGGATCACTTAAAGCTTTTATCATCTTTTAGGATTGCGCTGGCTTAATGTATTTGTGTTCTGTCTCTCATGGCTTCGGTTTAACTCAGACTCACAGAGGAACTGATATGCTTAAAATGTGCCTGTCTGTCCTGTAACTGATGAGCAGATTAGTAGGACACTGCCAGATAATCATCTCTGAGATGCATTGGATTCATATGCGTAAATGACACATGGCAGAGAGAGGGAAAGACCGAGGAAAGTGTCTTTCAGTTGTGTGCTTTTCCGCTTTCTTCAAGCATGTGTACAGATGGCCATTAGATATGCTTTACGCTGGATTCTTGCAGTTTGGAATTCACTTTTCCTCTTTTTGTTCTATCTGTCATGTATCGAAGTGCTTCTACAGAAACAAAGCAACCAACAGTAAACAGAGCAGAGGCTGCAAGTAGGAGCTAGTTAGTGAGAGGCACAGTGCTAGTAACAATGTGAAGAATAAAGGGTTTGTTGCCATTTGCTTGCTCACTTACTGTTTTGCTTTGCTTTGTTACTCAATAGAACATATGCTACAGAAGAAAAGGAATAGCCCTCCACAGGAAAAAAAAAAAAGTGCATTTATTTGAAGAAGTGGTGATACTTAAATCTTTAATATTTCTCTCCAAACTGTGCTCTCAGATGGGTTTGCAAATTTGCTTTTAAATCAGCAGGAGTTTGGCATGTGTATGAGAGCATAGCTGTCCAGGCAATCTCCTACATGTCCACGTGTGTTTAGTCTTACATCTGGCCTCTAAGTCATACCTTCAGTCAGCAGTGTGATGGCATTTAAAAAAGGGTCTCTGATCACTTTTTGCTTTTTTTAGCTTGTCATAAATCCTATTATCAGCACTACCTGAGCTTGAGGAATTCAGTCATTTGAAACAAAATTCTTCCTTCTGACAATAACCAAGGAAGGAGACAAAGCCATTTGGCAAGCAAATGAATCTTAAGTACACACACTGGAAATGTTTATACTTTGTTCTATATAAATGTAGCCTGCATTTTGATAGTATATCAGTGTTCGGCTTATAGAATGTGAATGGGGTTTATGTGTGAGAGGAAATGTGAGAGAAACAGAGGAAAGGGTGTTAGGGAAAACTTGGTGTAAATGGATTTTAAGGCTTTACTCAAATGTTGGAGATTTGTACTTTCAAATCAAATTATATCAAATTTTAAAAATATATAAATAAAAGCTCACCATAGATACTTTTGTGACATGTATAATATTATACCCATAGTACTTCTCATGAGTCCTCCAATTTTGTGTGAATTGATTTAATCTCATCTAGAGATAATTTGATCTCTCTGAGCCCTACATGCCTCTTTATTTTGGTGGCAGTAGTTTAATCAGGATTTTCCATAATCCTGCCATTCTCTACAAACACATTGATGGGTTTGGTTGATTGGTTTGGTGTTTTAATTATAATAATGTAGTAGTACTTACAGGTTCAGGGCATCACTCCCTGAGACTGAGGTGCAAAACAGAACAAGGAGATATTGGGGCAAAATTGATTTTAGTCTATCCATTTGACTGAAGCAACTGCTCCATTTTAAACTGTTAAAAGAGCCCACCGTCCTTTTCCTCTGTCTCGCCTAAATTGTTTGGTTTTATGCAAAGGAAGTAAACTCACACTTTTGAAAAGTTCATGTTAAAACCAAGCAGTACAAAGGTATACTGTATGATTGCTTGGTGTACAACTTTTTCATTTCTTTGCTTAAAAAATTCTGAAGCTCATGGTATATATCCTTGTGAGGGTTTTTTTTTAAGGCACTCTATCTCAGAGGTAGCATGTGTATCAGGGGAGGAAGGGATTGCTATGGTAAGTACCCCTGCTTCAAATAATAGGATTTGGGAATTATTTTCAGTCCAAAACATAAGGGAAAAAAATGTCTAAAAGTGACCTTGTCGTCTGAATTAACTTCCATGAGATTCCACTTTAAAATGATATGCCCAGTATTATCATTTTACTGCCAAAAACTGGGAACACTTCCAAATTTTGACTTACAAATTATTGTACTTCCAACTGAAAAAAAAAAAGGAAGCTTTTTGAAGTACTTCTTTTTGTTGAATACTGTAATAGATGGCTCTGTAAAATCCTGAGTAAATGGCCAAGACCGCAAGTTCGAGCTGCCCCCAAGGCAGTCTTATCTTACACACAGGCTTTTAGAAGATTTTTGTTTTGTTCTTGAATGTGTGTAGTTTATGTGTTTCATCAGAAGATGCCTGGTTTTTTGCCTGACTCTACACCCCCATGTCAATACCACTCAGGTTCACAAGGGGAGTTAGCCGCGGGATTTGTGCTGTGCTGAAGAAGAAAGATTATCTTTCCTGTAGGGTGGGGGGAACCGCATTGTGCACGTCTCTAAAGTAAAGACTGCAGGAAAAAATGAAGAGGGCATAACTTTTTAATATACAATAGCATTCCTAAGTTAATATAGCATGCTGGAATGTAGTGGAACATTTTATTATTCGGCGATAGTTTTTCTTTACATCTTGTAAATAAAATGTTCCTTGTCTTAACGGGCATTCAGCAGCAGCAGCAGGGTAGGTTTCTAATCAGCCACACAAACCACTGCTCTAAGTGCACTTGATAGTGTCTCCAGCAAATAGCTTTAGAAAATATCCTTCCTACTGTACGTACCCTCGTGTGAGGATTACCTGCAATGATACGATACATCCTCATACATCCAGGCGGCCTCGTGTGCTTCTGATCTATCCTGACTTTCACTGCCACTGTTTCTGAAATGGCCTTTCTGCCTCCTGATCACAACATGAAGCAAAAAAGTACCATCTGGACACTGCATGCTAAAAAGTCAAAGATCTGTATGCTTTATTATGCCCAAAAGGACATTTTCTTGTCAGTTAAGCTGCCATGTACTTTAGTCTGTTACTGATAACTAACAAAATTACAGTATGGTAATTTTAATTGGAAGCTATCCATTTTTATCCCTCAGGTTTTCCTTTTATTCCCTGTGGCAATCTTCTTTCGCAGCAGGCTCCTCACCGTGGTGCAGGCGCAGGCAGAGCCCGGTGGGAGGCAGGCGTGCCAGGGCACCGCCGTGTCCAGCTTCCCGGGTGCTGCACTGCTGCCGCTGCCCAGCCGTTCTGCTGGAGCCACGGGGCCGAGCTTAACGTCATGCGTCCTTTCTTTAATTCCTTAATTCGGCTGCTTTTTTACTCACCTGGAGTCCCATAAAGCCATTTGACAATTAACATTGTAGAGGGGAAAGAGGTAGTTCCCACGACTCTGTTGGACATTGGAAAGATGCTGATACAGGCCAAGGAGGGGGGCACGCTGGGGTTAGATGGAAAACGTGAATCTTTCCCTGTTGGAAAGCTGTAAGAAGAGTATTTAGGGCATCAGTGTTGTTGTTACTGGGGAGGCAGAGAGGGAGTGAGAGCCTCTCACCAGAAATAAGAGCAGCATCCGTGACTGCAGAAGCACAGAGGAGGGGTAACTTGCTTTTAGAGGGCAAAAACGAGGGTAAGGATGGGAAAGTGGAAAAGATGAAAAAGGAATCAAACTCATGGGATCTGAAAGACTGTACTTTCATTTTAATGTATACATAAAGATTGATGTTGTTTTGCTTATATTTATTTGTCTGTTTGTTATCTGACTGGTGCACGGTGCAGGGAATTTTACTGTTTTTTCCTTTTATCTGGATGACTCAGAAAAGTAAAAAATGCAGCTTGTAATACTGGCGTATGGCCTGGCAGAGTAGAGAGGGGTGCATGCCAAAGTCCCAGTCACCTGAATCTCCTTGCAGAGGAGAATCGTGTACATACTTCAAACTTGGAAATAAATTCAGTGTATGAGTGCCCCAAAATAGAATAAATCTGCATATGGACTTAGATATACAAATAGTAACTGAGCTTCTCTTTTAAGAGAATTTGGGTCTCTGCAGCATTATTGCTGTATTAAAAACATATATATTTTCCAAGTTACAATTTTATGACCAATACAATTTTGTGTACAATAAAGTGCCATTATCCATTTTCATAGCATCTTGAACTGTTATAATCTTAATACCAAAGTTAGCTGGTGCACTATCAAGTGGATTTTTATAAAGCTTTTAATGAAAATATAAATATATACATTCTAAATTTAAGAGATTGACAGTTCTTACCATCTTAAGAATTATCTTCAAATATACCAAAATCAGAAAACGTGAAAACAAGCATCTTTATCACTTTAGTCTAAAAATTGGACTGGAAATTGTGACTGAGAGAACAGCATGGGAAAAAGAGAATTGCCTGAAATGTAAGTACCCTATAGACTGGGAGCAAAAATTATCCTCCTGAATTTGTAGGTTTATGTCAGAGATGTTTTTCCTTAACTAAAGTCAAACAAAATGATTTGTCTAAACATCAGAAAAATACAAACATTTAAAAGTACAGAATGAGCAAGGTCAAAATTCATCTGTCCAATGCACAGCTAAATTTATGAAAACAAGTTATTTTTAGTTATAATTTTACGTTATAGTTTTATAGTTTAGCTAGGTTCAGTTATCTTTGTTACTCCAAATAAAAGGTGGGAAAGCACCAAACAAGGCTTTTGATTGCATTCTTTAAAAGGAGAATTCGAATGATGGGTCCAATTCAGTGCTCTCTCTGGATCATGGTTTGTGAACTATATAAAAATGTGTCAGTAGAGGGTTTCAAAAGCAGCAGAAAGTATTCCATGAGAAGAATCCAGACAGTGCATCAGCTGAGAAAAATCCATACAGAGAAGTGGAAATTCTGCAACCGTTTTCTCCTGAAGGACCACAGCTGTACTTCTCTGCAAAGAAGGAAAGTTTTTTTAAGCTTAACGTTGATCATCAGTATCCCACATGGATCCCTGGCAGGGTAGCTTTCATTCAGTTGTGCTGGCAGTATTTCTTTTCTTAGCTGCTGCCTGGAGAAGCCTTGCTGAGGAAACAGAGGTGCTGAAAAGGTTAATGGGAAGCCCTGAAAAGTCTGCAGAGATTGCCTCTATCATTAGAATCTCTTACACATATCAAAATGATAGCCTACACCTAAGAAAGAAAACAGATTTTTTTAGTTCTGTGTAGTCTTTGTAATAGCAAATCAGCTTGGTTCTCACTCCCAGCTCAGCATTGGTGGGCTTTCTGTGAGATGGGTGTTGAAGTGCCTGGGTTGCCTGAGCAGGAGCAGGGTACCTCCTTGCCCTGGTGCCACAGCCAGAGCAGCTGCTGCTGCAGTGCACAGAGAGGTGGCACGGCCTTTCCCAACTTCCCGTCCACAAGACAAAAAATTATTTGGGTTTCAAAAGATCAGACTTTTACATTTGGGCCAAGTCTTATGAAAAACACATCTGAACAGCAGCTCAGTGCAGACGTTCCCTGTGCAATGGCTCCCATGTTGCCTGGAATGGTCCACTGAAAAGTGTCTCCAGCCTGAATCACTAAAGTCTGTCTTCCAGTGCCTGTCTCCAAGCATCCTCTGCCCTAAAGAAGGAGACTTTTTATCACAGTGATATTTTCCTGACAAACTTACAAAAGGCATGTTTAATTTTTTTTTCTAACAATGCCTTGCTATCTATGTTTATTTTAGCCTAGTCACAGTCCTGTTACAACTTTTTTATCAGACCTTGAAAACTGAGTAGAAAAGTAGATTACTGCCTTTTCCTTCCACTTTTGGAAAGCTGGAATCCAATCTAACTCAAAACATAAAATATACTTTTGTTACCACAAGATTGCGGTAGAGGTTAGTAGCAATGTGCATTTTCTAGTATATTTTCTGTGAAGGGAGAGTTCGTACTACAGCTATTCAAACTATACAGTCTATGAATTCAGGACAAAAATGAATTTATTTTTCATTTTTCCATTCATCAGAGATGAACACTAAATGCAAAGTTCAGATTCAGATAAAAATTTCTCCGTGTCTGAATCTAGTGTTTTGGGCTTGTTCTTTTATGACTCAAGGGATAACCCTCACCATAATTGAAAAGTCCATGTTTCATTACATGTGGGAAGGAGAAATAGGCATATATTTTATTGGGAGGTGGGTGTCTTAACTCAATGATAGTAGTAATAGTACTTGTAGTAGTACGGTAAATTTATGATAACTTCATTTAATTAGTCTAGCTAACTTAGATTTAGTGATTTACAGTCTGGGTCACAGAAATGTGAAACCATTGTTTAGATATTTGTCGACTATAATTGTTAACCACTATAATACTGCCCTGGAGGTCTATGCAACTCTTCTGTATTTATACCATGATTTCACCTTAAAGCAGGACTAAATGCTGAGTATTTTGTCACCATATCTCAAATTAAATATCGACATTGTTCATAGGCTGCTTGCATTTTTCAATGTGATTTTCCATACAATTTTGTTTAGATGTGCAGGGAAAATATTTTCAACTTAAATGTTTTCAAAATCTTGTATCTTTTTTCATAACTGTTTCTACTGCTCTTTTAACAGTCACATGCTGCAATGAAAACGCAATTGGGAAAAGAACAGAGAGAGAGGCAAAATGTAGGCAGGCAGCATGCTTAAGCAATCAGAAAGTATTTAGTCAGTACATTGGTCCCAGCACACAGCAACAAACAAGTTTATAGAGAGGGGAGGGGAGATTTGGGGTTGAAAGAAAGAAGAAAAGGTAGCTCTGTGTCCTGATGGAGGGTGTATCAGAAGTCTGAGGGGCACTGCAGAAAGCACAGACATAGGGTTTTGAAAATGTAGGAAGTGTGAGTTGGAGACTTGGCTTATGTAGCAGGGGGAGATGGAGCAGACCTCATGGTGGTGAGTGAAAGGGGAGAAAATATTCTGTGCAAGTGGGGACAAATATGGTGTTTCATCCTGTAGAAGAGGGAAACCAGCAGACATAGGCAAAGACAGGCATCACATGGCCAAGGCAATGGAAAGGAAATATTATCTTGGTAACAGCATTCTGACTCGGTACCAGTATTGTAAGGTTTATGCAATTTACAGCATGATCTTTGCTGTGTGGATGGAAAGGCAAGGCTGTGCTTTTGAAAGGTTAAACAAGAAGGGTAGAAGTAGTCTTAAGTAAGATCTGAAGGGAGATTAAGAGCTGTTTTATCCAGGCTGCACTTGAACTGAGGGGCTTGTCATCAGAGAAATAAGGCTAGCTGAGTTTTGGTATGGAGGAGAGTGCTGTATTTTTCCATTAATTAGTCTAAGATTCCTATATCCCAATATAATCTTATTCAATTCAGAAGACAAGAAAGAAGTGTGGAGTTCATCAGGCGTTCTGATGAAGTAAGTGTGTTGAAAGGGAATCTGAGAATAAGTAGACTGAGGGAGAAATGAGAAATAGCTGCAGTCTTTCTAGAAAGAGGAAGTCCATTCCAGAAGTAGTTACAGAGGGGAAAGGACAAAGAAGAAAATTTCAACTTGCATGCAAAGTTGGACATGAGATAAAACAAGTCCAGGTTAGAAGACAGTAAGATTGCCTTGATTTCTTTTCTGAGGTAAAGTATTTCTTACTAAAGTACTTCTCATTTTGCAGCACTGATTATTTCTTCAGCTGCAAGCAAAACAGAGCCTTTAAACATATAGTTCAAAATTCTATCCATATTAAGAGTGTTCTATCCATATTGTCTTATCTGTGTGTCACTTAAGATTGTTAAAAAGCTCAGGGCAAAAATAGTGTTATTTGGTTTTGCACATTTATTCATATGGCAGTACACACAGGCTTATTACTAAATAAATGGTTGCCATGAGTAATTTGTTGATCTCTGGTTTTAAATGTTCATTAGACATACAGATAAAATGAAGTTGTTACCTCAGTCTCTTGTTAATAGACTTAAGCTTTCTTTTACTCTTGCTGATTTTTCTCCTTCTTTTATATATCCATCTTCCTTTCATGAAGGAGAAGAAAATTTAGTTTTTCACCCTTGGAACTTGAAGTAAACAAAAACAAAAATTCTGTCCAGGAAGATATAGGTATGGAATATGGTTCTTCCCCTAAACAGGAAGGGAAAAATAAAAGGATTGCAAACACCTCTGAGTCTTTCAGTAGTTTCTTTCAAAGGCAGTTCTGGTGTCCTATTACCAAAGGAGAAGAAGCAAGTGAGAATATTAAGAGAAAAAGGGAAGGTGGTGCAAGTGATAATAAATTACTCAAAATCGTCGTAGTCACAAATGATTTCACAGGGCAGCACTTAAAAAAAGAATTACGAAATAGAAATTGTAACGCAGGCAGTTATATTTTTGGAAGCGTAATGTCAAAGAAATAGCTCCTTTAGCTAGAGGAATGAATGCATCCAGCTTTACAGCATCATAAGAGCATTCTGACTTTCAAAAACTCTCAACTTCTGCACTTGAAATCGGTTTAAGACAAAGAAAGTGAAACTCTGGAACAAGTTATGTAGTCTGCATCGTTAGAGGTCTATAAGGAGAGAAAGACTAGATAAATTAGCTTCTAGATGAATTATAGTACTGTTGATTCTGTCTTGAGACAAGAGGATGGAACAGATGATCCCTTTTGTGGCTATACATATCCAGAATTTGAGGGAGCAGAAGAGATAGCATTTAGAAGATAATGTCAAATACTTAACTGATCAAAGAAATGCTACTGTATGCACCTCTCAGGGCTTACATCAGTTGCAATATCAGAGATGACAGGATACCCTTTGCAAAAAATCACTCCATACTCTGGAATAATACAACATGTTAGAAAACCGTGACCCATTTGCACCGAACATAAGGCTGTAAAGTTCTTTCAGAACCAGATGCAGAAAATCAAAACAGAAATATTCTTGATATAAAGGTAATACTAAGAGAAGTATATGGATAGATAAAGCAGAGTTTAAAGATGAATCATCCCCATTTCTGGTTTAATATGAATTCATTCTCTTACTGTAGTCTTCTTTGAAACAGCCTCTCAGGTCCAGTATGCTATCCAATAGATCTGTTATTGTTTCTTAAGGCTAAACTATTGTACTAAAGGTTAAAAAATACAGTGTATTTTCCAGATGTATTTGAAAAGGAAAAGAACTGATAAAAAAGTGATCTCTGTAAGACAAAAACAGTCTTTGAAAAGCTGGCTCTGTTCCTCATTAATCTATTCTGTTCTTTCGTGTTCAGCTCCAAAATAAAATATTAACAGATTTTAAAAAGTATTCTTTAATTGTTATTAATTTATTTTTAACTATATCAGAGTTAACTATTGAGATGCAAATGCATCTCAAAAACTGTTAAATTTAGAGTAAGAGACAAAGGCTACTGAGTTAATCCCCTTGGTCAATGTATTGTTTTCAGAGAAATGACTGAGTTAAAAATTACTAGTGTCACAAGAATGCTGGCTTTTATACCTAAAATGACCTCACATATGCAGGGCAGGTTAAATGAGCCTTCGTGCAGGTTCTTGATCAGTGTGCTGGCGCTCTTCCAAAATGTGGCCAATGAAAGTGAACTGGGAGCTGTCATAAAATAATTGCTGTGGGCTATACCAATAGTCAGCAGCAGCTTTTCACTCTGGCTGCTCAAATTCATGATGCTTCTGTAGAGATAATGAGGAAAAAGAAGTTGGAAATTTTCAAGGCATAAAAACAGCTCTCTTGGTGCATTCCAATCTACCTCTTTCTGCCTTTACTCCCCTCCTTGAGAAACTTTTTTTTTTTTTTTTTTAACTAATGAATAAGAAGAGAAGATTGTACTGAGCTGTGGATTGGCTTTTTCTCTCTTTTTTAGTTAAAACACGATATGGAGATATGTGAGTGCAATAATTAGTGCTGGAGATTGTGAATATCTTTTCAAATGAAGGGCATTCTCCAAAAATCTGTCAAACTATAAATGTCCCAGATCTTGCTCATGAAACCACCTATTAGAAGTAGTGACCCACTAACCTCATTTTTCCAGAAAGACTGTTGGACAGTTATGGCAGGAGAATTCAAGAGGTTTGTAAAAGTTTTAATTTCTTTAGGGGTGGGACAATAAGATTTCAGATGCAGAAGCAATAGAAAATCACAGCAATTTAAGCAGGACGTACTGTTGCCGAATGAACTGTGTATATTTACACAGCTTTGTGAATGTTCAGCTCTTCTGTTTCATGACTCCATACAGGAATTACTTAAGATGTGCTTTTACTCTGGTGGAGTTTTTTTGTCTGGGTCCTCTAACACTTCGTACAGTCTACCGGGAATGAAAACCTCTTTCTTCATTTTGTAAAAGTGAGATTATATACAGATTATTGGACATTTGCTCTTGGTACTTGAGGACAATTTTCATTTTAATCTTAGCCCAATATTACAGTAGTTGTTGCCTGTTGCCTTACAAATGCTCATAATAATAATTACTATCAATCTGCTTTCTGTGGCAATAAAATCCCTAAATTGAGCAGGAAGTAATGCTAAGCTCAGAAATGGTAAAGGCTTTCCTACCAATTTGAAAAGAGGATGAGAGAGAACAAATTAATTATAGAATCGTGGATGCTGGAAACATATTAAAAAACCTAACCAGTCTCTTTGCCATTCGTTCGCTTTTTATTGTACATCCTGCAGTATTCTGACAGTCTGGTTTTCAAAAGCTGTAGTCTTAAAACTGATAGGTTACCATTACTTTCTCTTAAGAGTGTATGAGAATCTCACTGATAAAGGGGATTTCAGAAGTTTGGGAAATGAATGCTACTGCAGCAGTGAGGAACTAACGGTTCCAAATATATATAGGAATGCGAAGGGATTTTTTTTCCAGTGATTTTTTGTGCTGAGTCTCCATCTGAGATGTCTGTGCATATGTCAATTTATCTATGTCTGTTTTAGAGCTGGAATATGTTCACACTCCTTTAATAATCACCTCCTCACTTTCCGTGCAGTTTTAACATTATGTCTGACCAGAGGATTAAGCTTGTCTTATTGCTAACTTAGTCTTGAAATTCGTTTGGCTGTGCATTGTTCTCTAAAGTGCCATATTTAGCTTTTAACAAGCTTGGGAATATTGTTTATTTTGCCGTATGATGTGTTAGTTGCTTAGCTAATTCTGCATTTAAAGACGTGTGTGTTCTCTGGGCTCTCACATGGGGGGAGGAAAGTGTCCTCCTTATGTGAGAAAGCTGCCACAGCAGCTGAGATATCACTTAACACTGGAGGCTCTCCAGGGCCTGCATGTGCTGCACATATTTGCAATGTATTTTGGTATTAGTATGACCAACATTTATACACAGCACTAATGCTGAGAAAGTGAGTGCTAAAACTCAGATTCAGATGCTCTAAATGGCAGCTTTTTTATTGCTCTACATAAGAGGGAATGAACAAATAGTTCTGCAGTGGGCAAAGGAGACTGATGTATCTCCCTAACCCCAGAGGCAAATTTCTTTCCACCCCATCTGCCATCTCAAATGCCAAGTCCTAGAAATGCCACTGTTTCCAAAGTAGCAGACATTAACCATGTGTGTGAACCTTAGGCATTAGTAAAAATTATTCCCCAAAAAATTGCCTTTGTTTGGCTTTCATGAATTGCAAGAGCAAAGAAAAAGGACAAAGCTGGTTGTGAACTCTGTTATCCTGGCACCAACTGTTTCATGATTTCTGCGGTGGAATATAATGAATGGCTATCAGTAAGATAGGCATTTAATTTCATTCATCTACTGCTAATGATATTTGTAAGGATGCAAAGTAAGGTGTAAGACTGGATTCTGGTCTGCAGACTCCTGAAGCTGAAGGTGGGCAAGGAATAGTAGTACCTGGCTGGTGGTGCATAGGTCTTCAACTGAAAGACCTTGGATACTGTTAGTGCTTCTCCCTCCTCCTCCTCGTCCTGCCCACCAGCATGGGTTTGTAGAAAGCTCTCCTGTTGCTGCTTCTCCTACAAGTAAATGGCAGGAGAAATTACATATTACCAAGTGCAGAGGTAGGTCCAGCTAAGAAATCCAAGCATCAGGAAGCATTAGTGCTGCCCTTTCCTTGCCAAAACTTTCCAATTCCCCCTCCTTTGCTGTGAGCTGCTTTCAGATATTCGTCATTCTTTTTGTCTAGGCAGGCTGCATATTCAGCAGAGTGACTCAGAGCAAAGAATCTCTTTGAAATGTGTTTCTGCTCTAGGAAACTCTTTTTTGGTTTTTGTTTCTTTAATATTTTATTTAAGTGATAAGGAAACGTGCTACTTGCAAGTTGCTCCTTTTGGCAAACACGGGATAACCCTTTTTAGTATGGATTTTGTTCCATATGTGATCATTCTTTTTTTGCCAAACTTCCTTAGATGTGCACCAAATTGCAGGAAGATGAATACCAACTTTGCATAATTTGAACAAGAAAGCCTTGCAGTGCTACTTTTCTGTTTAATTTACGGTTCAGGGGGGGTGGGGGAAATTATGAGATACGTAGGACATAAGTAAGGGCAGAATAGAGCCCTTAATCTTAATTATTCATTCTGCAGTATTATAAATGACTAAAGATTACTTCCAATGTTTGGTATAATCTTACAGTGTGCAGATGTGGTTCTCTTTGGTATATGCCATCTTTACTGAACTCACAATTTCCATAATGCTGTCACATTCTGCATGGGAAGCAGATTTACAGATAGGTAATCCATGTAAGGTATTTTAAAGACAGCTTATTAAAGGATTGAGGCCTGCTGTTAAATTACATATGCTTTCAATTGCTATGAGGAGCAAACAGTATCAAGAAGTACAATAATTTAGCTGCAGCTGGAGAAAGGCCTATTTAAAGTTTTGATGACAGATCCTTTAAAGTTTTCCTTTAAGTTCTTTTCTGCTTTCTATCTTCTCCTGCGTAGAATGGTATTTTGCTTTATACAATGTAATTTCACCAGCAGGTCGACTGTATACACGCTAGGAAACTGAAATGCATTCCTAAACTGATAGAGTTTACAAAATGACTGTGGGCGCCAGGCTCCACACTTGATGGCGTTATCTAAACACCTGACAGCGAGGATGGAGTCACTGCAGTTTAGCATTGCTAATTATTAATAGCTCAAATTGTGCTGGGCACTGTCGCTATGCCGTGTTCCCTGCCGCCGCCAAGAGCTGGGATGCTCTGCTGCCTTGATGTTGTTGAGCATATTGGATAGTGCCCCCATCTGTTTCTGGAACACAAGGCGATGTGTCACTTACGTGCTGTCTGCTCCTCGTACCCTTTACAGAAGGAGTTACAAGAGATTGCGTTTCCAAACAGATAAGCTCATTCCCCTCTCTTTAACTGGAATAAGAAGGCAATTACCATAGTTTAGAGCCATTCCTTAAATTGGGGGGCTGGGGAGGAGGGGAATACTTGGAGCTTTTTCCCTAAAGTAACAAAATAAATGAAAAAATAGTGATGCTATTTGGAGCTAACTTTAAGTGTCGCACAGTACGATACTAAAAGGGGCACATTATGCAGACATGAGACTACAAAGCCCGAGAAGGAATGTGTTAAGCAATCATTTTATAACGATAAGTCTGGCCATGCGTTTGCATGTGAACATTATTACAATCTGAAAAAGAGAAAATGTTATTATGCCATGTATCTTTGAGCCATTATTGGAATTAGGTTACAAAGCTTCGGCTGCAAGGTTATTTGAATCTACTGCTTGTTGTTAATTTCATGCTTTCTATTTAGTATTTTTTTTCTTATTCATTATAAACTAGTACACTACGAAAAGGAAATAATTTTTAAATATGTGTCTAACCTCCCACCACAGTAAGTATATTTTTTGATTGTATATATTTAAAAATCACCGTAGATTGTGGGAAAAGCTGTGTAAAGCTGTGGAGAGACAAAATAGTAAAATATTAAAAAAAAAAAAAGCCTCTAAAAGTTAAAATACAAGCTTTTTAAACTCATCTTTGTTGAGTTTTTTTATTTAATGTTTCTGTGTAACCTGAGCAGACATATGAAAAGTACTGAATCTAAATTTAGCAAAATAAAATGTTTTCTTACAAAGGACGATCTGAACATCTTTCCATATATTAAGAGTTTCGGGTTTTATTTTTGCTTTTTTAGTAAATGAAATATGGTATTTTTATTTTGATATATTTATAGCGTAAATTATGCACAGGGCATTTCTGTCCTCATCTAATAAATCTGTTTTTACAGAAGTTTGTAGAGGTTAATGGATAGATTTTGAATTGCATTAGATTTCTGTAATAAATGGATATGTAAGACCAGACCTTATTAAGTAGATTTTTGTCCGTGAAATCTGTCTTCTTCAAATAATTTCTGAGGCCCAAAATACAAAATACAAACTTTGCTTAATCATGAATTTTTAAACATATGTCACTATAAATATTAGTACAATTTAATTACAGAAAAGTACTTTGCTACTGAACAGTAACAAAGTTCTGTAGAGTACCTGAAACTAATATTTTTATTTCAGTATTTAAACTGGAATGTACTTCTCATAAGGGAAAAATGCTATTCATAGCTCTATATATGATCTTTGAATTAATGTAATGTCAATATTATCAAATATTGATATATCACCCTTGGACTGCAAATGCCTTATCAAGTCACAAATAATTAAAGTAGTTAAAAATTAAAATGTAGAATTAAAAGGAGATGCTTAAATAAAACAAAATATCTCAGTAGAAAATATTTCTAATAAGCTGTGTGGATCTCATTGCATTGTTTCTGCTGTTACCATGTCTTAATGGGTTTTTTTGTTTATGGGAAAATTGTTTAAGACAGCAAGAATCTTGGGTCTTCTCTTTTTTATGAAGGTCAAACTAAATTCAGAATTAAAACTGAAAAATGAAATGTAAATACCAAGATCTTTGATAACAAAGTAATTAAAATGTATGGTTTTGCCTACTGTGTATAATAAGGGCTTATATTTGATCAACCATAAAAGTTATTTAATCATTTTAACCTTGGAATACTACCCCACAAAAAACTACTTAATGGAAGTTAGCTGAGAAGCATTAGAGTATCACAACATCAAGAAGGCTGAGCGAGAGGGCACTGAAATTTCAAGCACAGCTTATTTCTGCCATAATACTATAGCAGGTTGCATGGCAACCAGTGGCTGTGGATTTTGAAGTTACTTTATCCTTATTCAATGAGCAAAGACTTAGCCTGTATTTATTTTGGTAATTTCTAGAATTAATCAGGTATTTAAGACCCAGTGTAGCATAAACTTGCTGTGATTTTTTGATTGGTGAATGAATGTGTACAAGTGGTGTACAAGAACATCCTGAAGAAGAGGAGAGCTCGATCGTTCCTCCTGGCATTTCAGACACTGGGTATTAGACAAGTGCTCAGATCAGCAGCCTGTTTTGAGCAAGAATGTGGCTTGCAAGCATGTTCCCTATGATTTAGGTTAGTCATTTTAGGAGGACACTGGAGTTTTCAAAAAAAATCTGTAATATTTCATTTTAATGTTTCCATTAAAGAACAATGCTAAGAGAATTTTAACATTTTTCAACCAAGTAAAAGCTGTAATCATAAGCCAGAGTCACAAGTACAAGAAGCATGACACCCTTGTGGGCATGTATTACTTCGGAGAATACAGTAACATACAAATCTAAAAACATGTTTTAAAGAATTACTGAGTTTCCACGATTGCCTTTAAAGTGTAAAGGCAACTCTTTCAGTATCCTGTTGTTTAATATGTCCAGGATTCTGTCAAGCTTTTCAATTTCCACAGATCTTGCTGAAATTGAAGTAAATTAAAAGCACAAAGCACACATCATAATGCTTGTAATGAATGAGAGGTGTGAACTGGTGGCTCATTTAATGAGCACTTTTTAAAAATGTATCTTGCTAGAGCATATGAAAAATCTGTAGCATATTTCCGGGTTTAAGAAGCAGTGTATATTCTTGTAGTGAGAGATGCCATCATAATGCTTATACATATAGGGGTAGGATTAGGATATGAGTGTTCTCTTCACATATTTCAGTTCCTAACTTTTTAGCTTTTATGCAAAGTACACATGGAATGAACCTTATCACATACACAGCATGAAAGGCATCATTAAATCGAGACAGGCTTTCACAACACTGACTTACATCATGCACCCCACCATCCAAGCTTTGAAGAACCTTTTTTCATATGTTCATGAACTTAGCAGATTTGCGTGACAGCTGTATAATTCTATTTTAAAACATATTTCCAAAAGTGACATTAGATCAAGACCAAAAACCCTAATAAGAAGCCCACAATGCTTCTTAGGTGGAAGTGGGCACCCAGCCAGTCGAGCATTGTTGATTTGGGAATGCCTTGTCTCAAAGGCAGACCACAGAAGCATAAAATTGCACAACTGCATGTGTTTAGTGGAGGTCATGCCTTTTCTGAGAGGCTTCCTCATTACCCAGCTACTCCTTATGTCCAGAGAAAATGCATCCATAGCATCCATATGATTTACTAGGTGTGTGCTCGCCATTCCTAACTTAACAGCACGCAAGTTAGTTCAGTTAAAATTAGAGTTGAAATGGGTAGTGAACGTCTTGCTATTTTTTTTTACGTAGGTTATAGCATATCTGTGTGCAGCAGCAAGAGGGTCCATGGATGTCTGCTTTCAAGCAAAGTGCAACAGTTTAGGCTTTCTATGCTTGATGGCACATATGAAAGTCCCTAATGATCTTCTCAATGAAATAAAGTGATCATTCTTTGCAGTAAAGGTACAGAGAAGTTATTTTAAAAATGCATAGTTTATTTTGTCAAAACGTCCACTAGCAAGCTAGTACTTCTGGGAGCTGTGAATGTTGTTAAAAATATATATATATTATAGCCTTTGTGATGACAGTTAAAAATTTATTACAGCCAAAATACTTTATGACAACAATAAGCTACTGCAATTTAAGAAAAATGAAATGTTTCCCCTGAGCCGGTTGGGCTTTCTTTGAACATAATAGAAAATAGAACTGTTAAACAATTTGGGTTGGAAGTGTTGGTCCTATTTGAATATTAGTGTTTCTTACTTTTCAGAAATTAGTGAATTTTGGTGACCTCATTTCAGGTCACTTTTTTTTTTTAAATGTAAAACTTAACACTAAAACATGTTAATATTGGGAAAGCAGTCGGCAGTTCCATGTTTTTTTGTATTAGTAATGAAACTGAGACCTGTACAGAGCAAATAATTGTGGCAGTAAGGGGCTCCTAGATTTTCTAGCTTCCATTCCAATTGAAAAGCAAGCTGACCTGTGCCATTGTTTTTTTTTCTCTATCTTCTTTTGGGGAGGTGCAATAAGTCCTATGAGTCTGAGCAATTAAGCACAATGTAGCTACCATTTGTCAGCTGGACCATTATAATTTATCCTTCCTTAAGCATTAGGCAAAATGTATTACCATAAACCTTGAATGCTGTTCCAGCACAAATATAGAAAGGAATCAAAGAGCTGGCCCAGTGTGTTTGCAGAGGAAGCAAGGACAAGCGTCTTGTGGTCTTTTCTTCATTTATGCAAGCTATGGCTGCAATAGGGAGCTCATAAAACTGCTGATCAAAGCACTGTGGGACCTGACCAGCAGCCTCGTTGTAGCTACACTGTGGACAAAATTGTAGAAATCACTTTATCAGAGATTTGAATGGATGAATTTTATATAGGGATTTGAATCGGTCGTTGCTTCTGCTTTTACTTCTACATGTATTTTAGGCTTAGTGGCTACACGAGAGGATAGAGTTGTAGAAGTTCTGAATTGCCCTTGACATTGGCCTTCCACGTGCTGTGGAGATGGACAATCCAGTTATAACATTTTACAGGGTACCTGTACCTTGTGCTTTTTAAAACAGAGAAAATTGAACGTTCAGGGATGCTCAGGGCCAGAAATCACTGTCCAAGTAAACTGAAGTACTTATGAATGAGGTATAATAGATTTGTCAGGGTTATGACCTATTTCAGTGACTGTGAAAAAGGAATAACGTTAAGGTGTGTCAGAAAGGAGTCGAGGCATCTGGTTTGCTTTCACTGAAACCCTAGGCAGTGAAGAAAACACGAAGGTAATTCTTTCTACTTCAGAGTCTGAAAATAAGAGTCTGAGAGCACAGACAGGACTCAACTTTTAGCTCCATTTCTCCCTAAATAATTTGCACTCTCTGCAAAGAAATATATTTCATGTATTTATAAGATTGGAACCAGGGATTAAAATCGAAAGCCTATAGAAACTCCCATTTGCAGAGTTTTGTCAATTACTTTTCTATTCTTACAGCACTGCCTGTTTTTCCCAAGCAGCCCCCTACACGTCCTGTCCCTTTGCATCACAAACACGTCAGACACAAATGTGTTAGCAATGTTTTTGCAACACTATCCAGGGAAATTTTCAGGAAATTCTCCAATTTAAAAAATTCTACTAATTACTGTGTATTTTTTCTAATTTTTAAACTATTCGGTCAAAATGTGAGTGGTGAGTAGATCTTTTATTGGCTAAGTGCATACCTCCTCTCAAAACTAGCCCTAGAAACAAAAATATAAAAGTTTTATTTCATTCACATTTTTCTGTTCCATGGTTGCCTGCGTTGACTGTCTCAGAGCACCCGGAGACTAGCAGTACAAGTGTAAATTGTCATCTAAGTATTTTTCTTCTTCCTAACACCGGGAAAGGTTATGTCCTGAAACAACACATTTAGCAAATGATGAGCCCTGTAACACAGGACCGGGGCTGGAAGGATTGCAGACAAAATGTGCTCAGAGCTAGAACGAGTTGCACAGATTGAGAACTAAACCCAAGTGCTGCCTGCCCGTGAGTTTTATACTGACACCTCTGAGACTAGAAAGAGGAATTTTGCAGCCAAATGCTCTGTTGATTTACATTTATGGAAAATCCACTGATTTATGGAAGGTTGTGTAAAATAATCACAGTTTATTCTTGGTTTAAAGACTTCAAACTGCAGTAAGGTACATCAAGGACCCTTTATAGTTTGGTCTGTAGTTCGTCTTATATGACTTTGGTTACTCTAATGTCTGTGTGTCTCGGTGTTTCTGATATATCTGTCTTCTCAGCAACCCTAAGCAATGTGGGGTATAATGTACTATTTTACACCTGAAGAATTGAAAGGTGAGAAAACGTAAAGGTGTTCTAAATGTACAGTTAGGTATGTTCCTAACAGAAACATCAAGGGTTTCTAGCACCCTAGCTATTAGAAATGGCCACAAAAGGTAGGAACCTGCATGCACATGAAAATTCAGTGCAGTATTGAGGGGTCTTGGATTTGACAATCTGACCCAACACAATTTGGGCAAGATCATGCAAAGTAACAGCAGCACACAAGGGAATTGATCGATTTCTCTGAAAATGTTGGATTGTATATAACCCTTAGAATATCTCTTTTATTTTTTCTATTTACGATTTTTTTCTTGTGATTTTTTTCTCATTTAGAATATGTAGTAAATATATTCTGACAACTTAGGAAATAATTTTTCCTTTGATTTCTTCCTGTTTACCTTTCAGTGTGAATCATTCAACATGTATTCTATTTCCACTGGATCAAGTATGACTGTTCATTCATTTCATAGGCATATAGCTCCTCTGAAAACAATAAAGCTATACAAGAGCAAAAAGGAGATGCTAGAGGGAAGGTTTACTTCTTTAAATTATAAAGTAAATTGGCAGTGACTGCACACTGAGACACATCCCAGTCCCCATGTACTAATTGGATGCCACTTAAAAACATTATGAGAAAAGTATATGAAACTCCAGGTCTTCCGGTTTAAGCGTCATCCTGGTTTTATACTGATATTAATGACCACAGGTTGGGTAGGGTTGTGGGGTTTTTTTTGCTTTTTCCCCCACTGTGGTGAAAGTAAGATGCCCCAAAGGGAAGCAGAATTAATTAAAGTTTCTGATGAATATTGGACCACTACTGGCATTTGCCTCGGGATCAACAGGTAGGTTCTTAACTTTGTGAAGAAAAACATTATTGAAGAAGGTTGCATTCCTTGTGCAGATCAAGTTGTGCTTTTAAAAAATAAAAGAAGTCAGCTGGTGGTCTTGCTTTTAATTATCGAAGCTGTGAGAATTCGAATGACATATTTGCCTCATTTACTTAGAAGATATTCTTGTATTTATTAAATCATTTGAAGAACATCTGTAACACTTTGATAAGATTTTCTTTCTCATCATGGGAAGCGGGCTGCATTTCAATACCAGGAAGTACTAGTATTACCAAGTGTTTCCTAGTCCATTTATAGGGGAACAGTAATATGTAGAAGTAAAATCCACCAAAATTAAAAAATGTTTCATTTCTTAACAATATTAGACATAAATTGTAGTCTAATAATGGGACTAAAGGAGCCAGTCATAATTATAAATTAATATTTAGCCTTTCCTTCTATCACTGCTAGATTACAAGTTACCTGTTTCTTCCCATTTTCTACACTTTTCTACATTTCTAAGGATTTCCCTTACAAAAGCAAAAGCCTGTAGTGTCTTCTCCAGCAACAGTACAGTTTTGATGCCAAGGAAGAAGTAGAGCATTTTTAACACCAGCTGTTAAATGACGAAAAAAAAAAAATCTGCTGCTATAGTGATGCTGTCTTTGCATACTGTTCGTGGGTTAAATAAAAATATTTCAACATGAATAGAAACAGCCAGTGTGCATTATATCAATTAAAAGTCATTATAAAACAACTTGAAATTTCATCTCACTGAAGTTATAAGGCATTTCTGTGCTGTGAATACCTTCTTTAGGCATAGAGGACAAAGGTCCAGTGTCTCCAATTGTTTTCACATGTGACTAAAGTTTAAAAATCAAAGTACATGGTAACCAGACAAAGTCACAAAGTCCATAATATCAGATAGAAGAGCTGAATATGTGTATGCTTCTATTTACTGTAGGAATCTAGAAATTAAACTAGAATTTCTAATGAGATTTTACATGAAGTCTGTGTCTTAAAATTCAGAATACCAGAGCAAATGTCACTTGAAAAGGTTGAATCATATATTACATAATATTTTGCTTGGAAAGGCATATGTGGCATAATAATTTAAGCAGGAATTTAGTTATTAAAACATGTGTGAGCATGTGCCAAGCTGTAATGCATATACGTACACAAGTATATGTGCATGCAAATACCAATATTGTCTCTGTGTGTACCAAAAAAACTTGGTTATCTGTGGTTATATGTTAACAGATATCATTATCTGCAAATACCTATGGTCTTTCTCACTTCACAAAACATATTAATTACAAAAAAAATATATTTCCCTTTGTTTCAGAAGCAATTTTAAGAAGCTTTACTGCAAATTACAAAATAGCTTAATTTTAGTCAGGGGTTTATATATCTCCTGAATTGTTATAAATTTTATGTAGTTATGAACTATTTTTCTTCCTATTAACATTTTATCTTAAAAAATAAAAAATCAACAAAACTAGCATCTGTACTGTAAATGAACTTATATAGCATGATTTTTGTCATCCTTTTATTATGCTTTTTCAAATTATTTGATTGATGTCTAATTGATTAAATGGTTAAATACTACTATTTCAACAGCTTAAATCTAATTGCCTAAAAATTAAAAGGTCATATTAGTGCAGTACCTAAAGGCTACAGAAGAAAGTCAGCAATGAAACCCCTGTAGTCTGTCAGAGAAGGGGCAGGGCCAGTGTGTTATTGGTAGATAAAAGGCACTACTGGACGCTTCATGTCCATAAAACATTAAAATATTTCAAGAGCTGCTTTATGCTATGGGCAATCCATAGCATAGCAGTGAATACCCATATGTTCACTATTTTATTTCTCAGACTTTTAAATCAGCAGTGCCCTACCCACAATATTATTGCTGGATTTTTTTTCATTTTACCAACTCCCAGTTCTTTCTGTATCTCATCCTCTTCCTGAAGATGTTGATTTTCATCTTTTCCTTTTTACGTATTTATTTGTGCTGCTTCATTGTCTATCAGTGAAAAACATGCTGTGCTAGGCATCACATAAAGTGAAGTTGTAAAAAACTGTGCCTGCTCCAGATATGTCGATTTCTTCTCAGTCACCTCTCTCAGGTTGCTCTATTTCTTGCCATCAGAACACTGGGCTATGACCTGATAATTTTCCACTTACATTTCTTTTTTCTCCTTTTCTCTCATATGTCTCTCTTCTAATCTATCCAATTCTTCTATCAAAAGCAATGTCACATCCCACAGTACTATAAAAACATAACCATTCTCCTAAATCTTTGGAACAACTTTCTCTATAGTTCCATGTGCTACGCAAGCTGCTGCTCCTCACTCAGAGCACTCTATAAGTCTTTTGCCTTCATTTTCCCTCTATACCCCAGTTCATTTCAGATTTCCACCTTTTCACTAGTGTCTTCTTGCAACAACCACAAAATTTTACTCCTTTCTCTTAAAAGGGGTTCATAAAATGAATGATTCCCTAAAGGATGGAAATGGGAATACTTTGTGGTTTTTCTCTTTGACTGTTAGCTGCTACAGCCTTTGGACTGCAAATTTATTCCAGGCTAGATTTCTTTTCCCTTCCGTTTAGGTTTAGCTATCAAAATGCTATCAATTGTTAGGCAGTTGCAATACCGTGTAGCAATTTAATAAACAATATATGAATGGAAAATATAATGTTCACTTCTGGGGAACCCTGTGCTGCTCCTGTAGCTTAAAACTCCTTATACCAGTGAGCCAATGTTTTCCATGGGCAGGAAGGACACTGTGCGTGCGCACACCAACTACAAGAGGTTTCTCTGGCACTGAATCCACAGTTGAAAACACAATAGATCATACCCTCAATTTTGATGTAGGTTGTTTTACATAACTATTGTAGGAATATTAGACCATTACAGAATATGATTAGCATCAGTAATATGTTTGTTTTTTCATTCTCTCAAAAAAAGTTTTGTTGTTGGTTTTAAATACTGCTGTTCCTACTAGAACTATGACTGCAACTAGCTGTATCTTTGGTAACAGGAAGGTCAAAGAAATATGTTTAAGGCTTGTAATTGTTTGCAATACTGTCTGTCATACCCTCCACATTCCCACCATCCTTGAATCAGTTTTGTTTGTTAGGCTGGCAATGTTCGCTTTCAAAATTGTGATTAATGGAGTTATTCCATTTCCTGGGTTGCCATCATAGATGATTCTGTATATAAAGGAAAAAAATGTTTTCTCTACTTAACAAAAAAAGAATGATTGGATGTTCAATTAATCTGTGTTTTTCAGAAACATATCTGGACCAAGTCCTATCACTCTTCTGATGCTGTTCAGTTCCATTACCAGTCAAAAACATCCACTTAATTCTTTTCTATAGTATTAGTGGTGTACTTTGCCTTGAGATGCAAACTCCCTCTGGTTGCCCAGCTCTTCTGATAGATTTTAGATTCACAAAAGCTGTTTACTCGAAGCTCTGTGCACTTGCTGCAGAGAGTAAAGGTTTTCCTGACCCCAGTGGTCTCTTTACATTGTTCAAGGTGAATTGCTGTAGTGTTTGTGATGTCTTAACTGTCTTACCCTTCTCCTCTCTACATTATTTTAATTGACTCTCTTTACGTTGTGGCATCCCCACAAGTACAGTATGTTAAAGC
>JAWWES010000081.1:132446026-132514414 GCA_035583135.1 Lophotriccus pileatus
ACTAGCTGTGCCCAACATCTCTGCTACAGCAGAAGATTTTTCTTTCACATTGTAGGTCATGATCGCCTGCAATGCTCCTTGTGATTTGGGACAAACTAAATATCAAGCACTGTATGTTGTCCAAAATAGCTACGTTTATGATACTACATGTGGTAAAAAAATGAGAAGGCATTTTACATGAACATACAACTGTGACTGGTGCAGAATAGGGGCCTTGGCAGAAAATGGAGGAAAGGAACAATTGTGTTATGCAGCTCAGATCCCCAGTTTGGTGTTAGACCATTCACATGTGGCTCTCTAGTGCTTTCCAGTAACATGCTCACTAATATGACTAGTATCTGCTTGTATACTTAATTTTTGCTGTTTTCTTCCTAGTATTTCTGCAGTTGTAGGTGTAGTTTCTACATGGGTTTTGTTTGGGGAGAGAGTTCAAAGTGTAAATAATGCCGCATATTTATCCTGAAGGCTGCAGCTCAGCCCCTGCTTGTGACAAGGCATGGGAAGGGTGGCGGTCGCCCAGTTCACCTGTGGGAGTTTGATGTGTCCTCAGATTTGCCTGCAGGAAGGGTTTAATCCACTTATTGGAAGTCCAATATGCCTGGGGAGTGGAGTCGACTTCAGTCTTCAGGGTAAAACCCAAGTGATTTTCAGATGTCCTGGACTCAGGTTTTGAGCTCCTGGAATAAAATGGGGGAGATATTAAACTTCAGCCTGCAACGTATGAGAAGGCCAGATACAGCATAGAAGTTGATGAATATGTCCTGGTTGCAGCAGGTCGTGCTGCTGATGAGACAGATCCACTGCAGTGTTCGGTGCTGTGTGGGATGCCGATGGGCTGGTGGCTCTGTGCCCAAGGACTGTGCATTCCTGGAGGCCTGGCAGGAGATTAACTGGCCTCAGCCACCAAGGGAGAACAGAAGCAAATAAATTTATAGACCTTTTACAAGTACTATTGGCATAGATTTTTTTTTCCTTCCCTTTTTATTTTTCTTTAAGAAAAGCATTTTTTGTAGTAAAATTTGTGATGTGAATGACTTGCCAATATTCAGCATGTCAATGTGCATCTGTGGAAGAGTTAAGCCAGCACTGTGGTTCATTGCAGTTTGGCATTTCTGACAGCTGAGCAAGCCTCGCTTGGACACAGAAATTTAACGCAGCAAGACTTGTGACTGGAGAGAAAAGCAGGATCTGTCCTTTATAGATAAATTAGTTCAAAGTTAAATAAGGCAACTTTTATTTATGTTCTAGATACTAAGCAGGAGGCTAACAATTGTCAAAAATAATTCACATGCTTTAGTGCATATACATAAACCATTCAGATGTGTTAGTTAATGCTTTTTAAATTAAAAAGCATAAAGATCTGTGAACAAAATGAGTTCTTAGCAATGAAAAAGACAGCCTCACAAAACCTTGTCAGCTTGATTCCAGGTTGATGATTCCTATTAGAAAGAGTCATAATCAGATGTGCTAAAATGGTGACAGTGCTGAATAAGTCAGCAAACATGAGAAGTGGTAGGAAGAGGACCATCATGGGATTTTGTCAGTGGTTGATTTCACCAAGTCTCAGTAGATAGGTGGAACTGGTTTGTGTCTGAGTATTTTAAAACATTTGTGTTATGAGAGTCATAAAAAAAGTCTCAGCCTTATAATTCAAAGAATGTTTTTCCCCTCACCCAAATGCCTGGGAAATACAGAAATTTGAAAATTTAAAACCAGCCTTAATGCCAGTCTATACTAAAGGAAGTGTTGATCTCCATAGAGCCACTTCTGTCATGGCTTTGCAATCATTTGAAACTAGATAAAATTAAAATAAATGGTACAATAGCTGTTTCTGTTTTACTTTAATACAACAGATAGTTGGATTTTTTGGCTATAGAAAGCAAGGCTTGCGTCAAAACAAACTGTAGCCTTAGAGTTTGCAAGGAATTATGGAATGTCATATGTGTCTGGGTTTGTATACTTTATCATCACTGTTGACTTGTGAGGGCAGGTTTGTCATAACTCACTGCTTCACTTTTCATGAATTACAGTGATGCTTTTGTTCTCAAGCAATGTGAATAGTATAATTTCTCTCTTTTTGTTTTTCTCCTCCATACACTCAGAGATATGCTGTGTAAATCTGTGCCTCTTAGTCCAGTAAAAAGCCCTGTAAAGTAAAAATGCAGTTCATGTAAATGCTTGTGCACATTAGAAAAACATAAATACAACAGGCTTGTCCCAATATAGAGCACCATTTAAATCCAGCATTACCTATTAAAACCAGTGTGTTAGGCTTATGGTAGATGTGTGTGTGTTAGTTTAGCATAATACTGCTAAAATTGCCAATCTAAAGCCCAGTTGCTATAACCATTAAGAAAGCAAATGCTCTTTCCCCTTCATTTATAGCAATATTTGGTCAGTGTGCAATGTGATTACAATGATATTCCATCACACTGGACTTTCATTATCAACAGATAACCCTCTCAGTTGAGTAAATTCAGTTTCTCTGCATCTAAGGTCTAAGAAGACAAAGTATGAATCCTACCACTCACTGAAGTCTGGTCAGCAAATTGGGGAATAGAGAAACAAGGTTATTCCTTTTTCCCTGCCCTTGGGGCCAGGTCTCTGCCCTTGTGCAGCGCCTGTGCAACAGGGCAGTGCCAGAGGTGAAGACAGCTTCCTGCATGCCCCAGTTTGCTGTGATGATTTCATCTGGGTGAGTCAAGGGACACAGTGCTATGATACACAGATACAGAAGTACATACAGAGACATCTGAAAAGGGAGGAACTGCTGTCCAGACACAGAATTGGTGCAAAATGGAGTTGCTTCTCTGCCTAGAGCAACCTGCAATTTACTGGAGTTCCACTCAGAGCCAGAGTCACAATCCTTTGTAAGCAGTAAGATAGAAGGACCTTTCTCTGAATCGATCTTCACCCTTTATGTCGAGGGGCTACTACTGTGCCTGTCCCACTTGGAGTCCTGTATCCCTGCACCGCAGTTCTTTTAGGCCTTCGCCTTTAGGTCCCTTTGAAAGACTTTCTTAAGGGAAGGAAACCATGGTGAAAAGTCATTGTTCTTGCCAGTGGGCACTGGGTATGACATCTGACGGCTGCCAAAAAAAGAGACTTCTTTTTCCAAAGTGGAGCAGGTGGCAGTAGCTGACTGGAACACCATGCTGGCATTCATTATATCATACCACTGACAGCAGAGCTGGAAGCTAACAGGTTCACAGTTGCCTAATGTCATCATGCTGAAGACATTTTTAGAAAAGTTATGCAATTGATTAGCCTGCTATATATACCTTTTTTTTTTCCAAGCTGAGTTGTTTTTTTTTATCCTAACACAGCTAATACCAATAAAATAGTTTTAAAGGCAAATAAAGTTTTTGGCAGGTTTTGGCAGCACATCTTTGCAGAGCTCTCATGCCATACCACAAGGATTTCTTGGAAATTACATGAAATGCATAGCAAAGTGACCACACTAATATGATTCCTAAATCCAAGAGCAATAATTGACTGATTCTTCTAAGGACGGGTATTTTTCCTGTACTTATTTTGCTGTGTCTCCCGAAGTGCTCCACCTCTCCCCTGCAGAAGGACACAATGCCATCTGAATGGACGGTGGGGAAAAGTGTTGTGTGATCTCTCCTGAATAACAACTGCACCATGGTCTGCAGTCCAGATTCTCCCTAATTTTAGGCATGTATATGAGGCATTTAAATTGGGATCAGTGTCAGCCTGACTCTGTTGATAATCCCATTGCGGAGACAGGTGTTTGAGAGTGTGATTCAGTTTACCTCAGATCTGAGTAAGAAGAGGAAATGTGGGACAGCCACCTTCCTTTCTTTCAGTGCAATAGTTACATATCTCAGTATTTAAAGGATTAAGCCAGGACTGTGTTGTCTCTCCAAACTGATCCGACAGATGCGGTGAAGTGATTTACTTCAGCTTAAATTGTGGTTTAGTGGTGAATTAGCTGGCAAACATTTAAAGAAGACAAATTCTGGTAGCATCGATACACGGTTGGATACAAGTAGAAGAAATGACAATTACTTTTCTCCCAGCAATGATGACAAAAGATACATGAATCAGTTATCAGTCTCAGAATCTTTATTAAAGCTTAATAGTAGATGCTGGAGTGAGGGAGCTTTTTATTTTGCTTTATCATGTTTGCCTAGTGAAATGATTACAACATTTTCTTTTGGATGAGGACTTTGCTAGAGTTACTTCTGCTTCTAAACCTGAAAAATTACACCGTGGAAGTATGTTGTATGCGAAACTGCAGCACAAGGCTATGGAACTGTCAGCTGATTCAGAGCTCAGCTGGCCTTTTATCAAGTAAAACTCACCATTAATAGCACAGTTTAGATCCAATGGGCTCTAAAAAGACATTGACCATAATTTATGCAGGTTATACTTCTAAAATTTTTCCCATGCTTTTCCTTTGCTTCCTGCCTTTTCCCTTTTTCCTTTATCTATTAGTAGTAGTATAATACTTGAAGAATGGGGAAAGAATGAAGGAAAGGTATGTAAAATCCAAACTTCTGGGGGAAGAGGGAGTTGAAAATCAATAGCCAAATGAGCAAGAAAACAATTACTTTCTCGTGCCAATGTTTTCATTTTCCTAGTAGGACTTTTGACCCTGAAATGTTCTACCTGCAGTAGCTCCCGATATTTGTTAATTATCAACCCACACTTCAAAGCCGATCGGTTTTCAAGGGCTTTTGAGGAGGTTAGCTCAGGAAAATGAGTATTCAGTACTGCAGGAATATGTTTAATTTGAGGAGGTTTCATTTTGGTAGGGCTTGGGTTTGTATGAATGCATTGTACCTCTCGGATATCCTTAAAGTGTCTTGGGGATAGGCCCTTCAAAGAAAGAAAATAAATGTACGCAATATAAAAGTCACAGGGATATTTCTGACACAGTGTCATATGATTTTGCATTCCAAGATAGCATCTCTTGGAAAACGATAGCTAAATGGAACGTTTTAAAAATATATGTGGTGTAGTAGTTGCTGTACTGGCTGATAAGGACATACAGAAAGCTTTCCATTTTGTTTCACTTTGTTATATCTTTTAATAATTTAGCCTAGATACTATTTTTGTGCTGTTAGTGTCATTTCCAATCTCACTTGTCCTCTGCCCCCCAAAATACCTTTGAAACTAGTAAGTAAAACAAAGTGCCCAATTCTGTCCTTCTTATTTACACAAGATTAAAGCTGAGTTTTGCCCAAGGAGGACTGCATGGCCAGCCCAGTGATCTGGAAAATAGAAAAAAAACCCCAGTAATACAAACTAAGACTCTCAAAAATTATTGTTAATACTTTTTTAATATCTTATTAATTTCAGAGACACTGATAGTTATAAGTAATTCTGAATTCAACCTAACACACATATTTGTTGTTACTAGTGGAAAATTTCTCTTATCGTTGCCTATTTTTAAGAATGAAGAAAACACTTTAGTGTGTTTCATTACCCCCCCATTCCTGACTTCATTGAATCAAAATTTTGATATTAACATTTACAAATTATAAAAAATATTAAAGATCAACTTTAGAAATCAGTTAACCTAAAGATTAAGTGCAGAACAGTGTTTGAGCCTAAAGTAAATTAACCCTTTTTTAAAAAGACCTGAGTATAAAGAATAAAGACAATATTTTTCCTTTTCCTTTTTTTTAAAGAAGCCACATGAAATGTTCTCCGAGTTAAGTTTTACCATTCATAATGAATGCAGTCTCGCCATTCAAATGCGACCATAAGTACACAGAAGATAAGAATTTAATTAAATGTAGATTAAAACCAAACAGGAAAACACACTCGCTGATAATTTTATCCCATCCTCTGGCCATATTTTTTATACTTCCTTCTTGTTCTTCTTTGGGCTATAGCTTATCAACATGCCGATAGTACCATAACTCATTACATCTGATGGTGCTGCTGAAATGTGCAGGCTTGGTGCTTGAATTTCAGAGGCACTTAAAATGCAAAGCATGTAAATGTCTATGTTAAATATATTAGTGTGGTAATGTTAGTGAAAAGAAAGTGATTTTCTACAAATTCTTGTATCTCACATCATACATTATCATTGCCCAGTCACAAACTGGTTTAAAAAAAATCTACTGAGGTTTTCTCTTAAAATGCACGTCTCTTAAAATGTATTAATTTAGTTTTCATATGTCTTACCTGACAATTTTCATATTAATTTCAGCTACTGAAATAGATTACTCAAAACATGGAGATTATATTTTTAGTGCTTGGTTAAATACACATAAGGTAAGGGCTGACTGCGAAAGGTCTGACTTACCCACATAGTGTCTCAGTTCAAGACCAGATGACTGGGGAGGCTAAATGGCCCTGGATACCACCAAAACACTTTTAATGACAGATATATGCACTTTCACAAATTGTGTCAATTTCCTTGTTCCGTGGAGGGAGACAACAGTGTCCAAAAGCTGGGGGCTCCCCAGGAATCTGTCCCCAAAAGAGACCCCCAATTATAGGGTAGATAGGGAATAAAACACAGCTCTGAGGAGAAGAACTGGAGGGTGTTGGTTGATGAGATGCTTGATATGACCTGTCAATGTGCACTTTCAGCCCCGAAAGCCAATTGCATCCTGGACTGCATCAAAAACAGCGTGGCCAGTAGGTGAAAAGAGGTGATTTTGCCCTTCTACTCTCATAGGACCACACACAGAGTACTGCATCCAGTTCAGGGCCCCCCGTCATAAGAAGGACATGGACCTGTTAGAGCAGGAACAGAGGAGGGCTGTGATCAGAGAGCAGGAGCACCTCTTCAACAAAAACAGTCTGAGAGAGTTGGGGCTGTTCAGTCTGGAGAAAAGAAGACTCAGTTGAAACCTTATAGCAGCGTTCCAGTACCTAAAGGGGGCTTACAAGAGAGCTGGAAAGGGACTATTTGCAAGGGCCTGTAGTGATAGGACAAAGGGTAATGGCTTTAGGTTGAAAGTTTTATATATTTGGAAGAAATTGTTTATTGTGAGAGTGGTGAAACACTGGAACTGGCTGCTCAGAGAAATTGTGAATACCCCGTCCTTGGAAGTGCTCTTGGCCAGGTTGGATGGGGCTTTGAGCAGCCTGGTATACTGGGAGGTGTCCCTGCCTGTGACAGTAGGGTTGGATCTTTAAGGCCCCTTCCAACCCAAACCATTCTATGATTATATGAGTATCCCTTTCTATTCATTGGTTCATCTGTCTTTAACAGTGATTAATAGCTTGTTACACTGAAGTTACTCCTCTATTCTTATAACTGAGATACACCCTTATCTTACAGGGTTAACTAAAGTTCATCCACTTATGCTAACACTTATGTTAACACAATTGGGCCCAATTGCTACACACAGCTGCATTTTGGTGCATCACTATTAATAATCCATTTTTAATAATCCATAATTAATAATCCATTTAGAAATATTATTTTTTTAATTTACAACAAGAATAAAACATTGATGTCTTAAAGGAAAACAGTCTATGTAGACTGAATTCATGGGTTCCAAACTGGCACAATGGCAGCCTGTCTGTTTCTGCTTGACCAGTAGCCTCTAACAGATCTGCAACAAGTTCTTTAGCGAACCAACACTGCAAGATAAAAGAAAAACATGATCCATAATTCATTTAACTTGCATTTGTCCCCTATTTTTTATTTCCAATGGATTTTGCTCACTGTATATGCTGCAAAGTTTGAGGAAGGAAATTAAATGGTTCAGGTCAGTGACAGTTTCACTAATGGTAGAACAGACTTTGGACCTTACTTAGAAATATGGAGATCAAAGCAGTAGTTTGCTTGATTAAATATTATGCTAAGGTTTAGAATGTCAATGTATACTTTAATATGCAATCTTGATATATTAACCACTATTAAACCATAACTGAAATAATTTCTATGCTCATATTATATTTATAACCAAGGCCTCAAAAAATGCAACATGTTTGGTTTTGCAGTAAGGGAAGGATTCCTTCGTGCTATTTTATCAGCAAATAAATTATTTAGCTATATTTTTCTTTTAAGTGATTTAGAATGCTCTGAGAGCTGCAATGTGATTATGAACTTTGCTTCAATTCTTGACCAAGAAGTATTTTCAAATGAAGAAGATGGATCTGCAACTTTTTATAATTAGATGGCCTTTGACCTGAGCTTTGTGGATCAATCAGGAGAGAAATTACTTCATGTAAAAAGTTTAATAATATTAGAAAGTAATTACTGAGGTAATCAGAGCAAACTCTGCACCTCATCAAGGACCATACCTGACCTGCCATCACTCAAATGTAGGACAGGATTTGAAAGAAGTTTTCCAGTGCTAGACCAGACAGCATAGGAAGTATATGAGACCTATGAGTTAGCATTCCCCACCATTTCTGTAATTTTCAGGCTGGGATCTAGCTTCTATTAATTTCTTTCCCTTGACACCAAAATGAGACATGATCCTTGAGAAATTGCATCTAAATATTTTTTTAAAATTATTAACCTTAATAATAGTTTGTGTCAGGTGAAGCTAAATTTGAGTCTGGAAGTCAGAACATTTCAAAACTGAGTCTTTTCAATGTCAAAGCCATTTGATACATTTAAACTGATACACCAGTATACTAAATTTTTGCGCATACTAAAAGAAATAGTCTTAAAAATGAGAACTATATTTAAATATAAATAGACTTAAAAATAAAGTATATTATTTTTACAATATTTGTTTGTGTCTTAAAGAAAAGTCAGCCCAAAGGTTTGTGAAACAATGATGCTTCAATAGAGGGTATATCTTGTCCCTATGGTGACATTTGGGGATAGTTTAAAAAGCAACATGTTTCCAGCCCAGAGATACTGCGGTACATTTTAAAGAAAAGGGTACTGTAGGTGATGGGAAAATCTAAAACAGCCAAAGCTGAGTTTCTATAGGCATTGCTCTGAAAGAACTGGGGGTAGAATGTGTTAGTGTGTTAATAAAGCAAAACGTTCAAAGAAGGACTCTATTAGCATGGAGATCTTAGGCCAGTTCCACAAAGGACTGGTGCATCAAATATAGTTTATATTTGAAGCAAGGAGACGGTGGAGAGAAAGTCTGTATTAATATTTAAGTGTCTGTGAGCTTTTTGGAGCACATTGTTAGGTCTTGATGCTTTCCAGGAACAGCTGAGTTCTGCTCTGCAATAATCACGATCTCTTTCCACATCTGCAAGTGTAAGGACTGATTTGCAGAACAATTTATTCTTCTGTATACTTCCTGAGGAAAGGTAGAAGAAGCTGCAAAAAAGATATAAAAATTATTTTTTATTCATTGTCTCTACTCCTTACTCTACTTCAGGAGGTGTTGGCTTTTGACTTTCTGCTAGCACAGAGAGAATAACTCAGCAAAACAGCAGGTGTGGCAGCACCCATTCCTGCAGAGCCCAAGAGCTGCATGGATGTGTCCGACTTTTGATCCTCAGCCAGTCCCATGCCTCCAAAATTGTCTGGGTACCACAATGTATGATACTGGTAATATTTTCAGACAGAAAGTCAGTGAAAGGGGTTTTTTTTTGAAAGGAGCATGCTGGATTTATTTTTCCTCTGACAAGTTCATTGCTTTTGAGCTTATCCAATTTTGGTGGAAAGCTGAAGCCTGTCCCTGAGGATTTCACCATCTGGTAAAGAAAGGCTACACATCAGAGCAGAGTTTGCAGTACTGAGACCCCTGGTTCTCTCACCCAAGCCACTGATACGAGGTCCAGCTCCAGTGCAGCCTCTTGCTGGTCCCTGGTGCCTCCCAGGAGGCAGCAGCCCTGTTTACACTGGCACCACCAGCAGTTTTGCAGAGGCAAGGGAAACGGCCTGCTTCCAGCTGAGAGGCTGTGTTGGTGTCATCACCCCACCTCTGGGCAGTGGATGAGGGTGGAGAAATGCAGTGGGACACAGCAACTCTCTGGCAGGCAGGATGAGCAACAAGAATTACCTTGCAGACTGTAACTGCACCATGTCAGAACTTAATAATTTTGCTGGTGTTTGATCCTGTTTCCCTTTAGAATCATACCTGATATCAATGCATCAAGGAAGCCTTCAGCATCTGCTGTCTAATGAAGACTGCCTCCTAATCCTCACAATTGTGCATCTGTATTGCTGGAGTGAAATGATCTATGTTCTACCTCTGGGTTTTTTTCTGTATAGTTCATGGTTATATCATGTATGTACACAAATCTATTTGAGGCAAGAAAGTACTTATCTTTTATCATGGTCTTTTATGTTTCACAAGAAATTTACTAATACATATTTGTTTGCAAGTTACACTATCACTCACTAAATGTCCCATATCCTGGTATGCAGAAGCACATCCTGTACTGTCTAAACAAAAAATTCATATTTCATGGTTACTTTTATTCTTTCCAGTGCAGGACTGGAACTGCCTGGCAATTTTGCCACTTGTTCTGTGCAATAAAATATGCGAAGCTTTGCATGCAAATGTGTGATGTCCAGTTGGCATTAAATTCAAGAAAACTCTTTTCACAGTAGCTGATCCACCAGTGTACAGCACTACTTACCTTTGTTAATTTTTAAGTCACTTAAAATACCAACATTAGCTTTTGTCTAAAGGTGCTCACATGCTCATCAAACACTATAATGATTGAATCATTGATTCAGCATGAGTAGTTTTAAGTGAACTACAGGGCGGAGATTTCATTAGATTAAGTAGTTTTTTGCAAAATGTTTGTGAAAATAGGCCATGAGAAGTAAACAGTTGTGAGAGCCAAAAGGAGAAGATGATCTCTACTAATAAGATTGCAGCCAGTAATATCTTCTGTTATTGTGGCTGAATGATGAGTTCCTTAATAATTTCCTCCCTTCTCAATTCCTTTTTCTGCATTTTTTTTTTTTACAAACACTGGGTTACAGTCTCACAGGAGAACCTAGGCCAGCTCCAAGGACAAACAGGCTTATATACGTCACCTTAATGGTAGTATCTCCATCAGGCATTACAGGAAACACACCCACCTCATCGTCAATGGTAATATTTTAACTAACTGTTTCCAAATTCAGTGCCCAGTCTCAAAGTCAGATTGTGGCTAATGCATGTTGCAGCGTTAACAATAACATATTCTTCCCAAAAAAAACCTAAAATGACAGGTGTAGCTATTGATGCTTCAAGCACATACTCTGACCTATAGACTCACAATCTGCTGCGCTCAATCCAGCACATACTGTGGCAGCAGAGCTGTGCTGGAATCGTGCTGGAGACAGACTGACAAATGCTACATATGAACTTTAACTGTCCCCCCCAAATGTGGGTTTCATTTGCTTCTTAAACTGATTGGTGCTGGAAATGAGCATCTGCCTATGCCTTACCAAGAGAAGATTTTCTTTCTAGCATATAAGACTACACACTATAGGGAACATGTATGTGATGTGGTCTCTTTTCATATGTTATGATGTTTAAACCTTGAGTTAAAAGGCTGCTTCTTATGAAATGTGTATCCTTCAGTTAATGTTTGTAGATAGAGTCTTGCTGCATTGTAATTGCAAGTAGTATTGTCCTTCTGATTATTTCTCCGGACTTCCCTATTCCTGCAAAAGAAGCAATTATGAAGAACTAAAGCAATAATACAGCAAACATAACTTTAATTCTGCTTTTGGTGATTTATCAGCTATTATATTTTGAATGTCTCTTCAGATCATTGATTCCAGTTTGATTTTGCTCGTATATCAATTTTGTCTAATTCTAAGTAAATATAAGGCACATTTTTTATATTATACCCCTTAGAGGACTTTATTTTTTCATTTCAGTAACCGTTACTTGAATCATAAAAAAATACATTACAGTATTCATAATGCACTGCTTATGTGTCAGTTTTTGAACTTTAATATTCTTTTCTGTAGTGTGAGGGCTTAGCAGACTATAAAAGAGACATATTGTTTATAATGTTTCTTTGCCACAACAAATGATGCACTTCTAGCGTTTATGAAATGGCAGTAGTTTTCTAAATTTGTGATTCTTCTGTGTTCAGCAGTCAAAACCAGTTGTACATCTGCTCAGCACAGACTTTAGGAGACCATGAACTTTAATTGAAGAAAAATAATGAGGGTTCAGGGACCACTGATACAGAGTCGGTTGGTAAGGCAGGTGCCCTGCTGCCAGATCAATGGATTATTTACTCCTTTGTAATAAACAAGAAACAGTTGGGTCTGTGTAGAGATTACATTCATATTCCAAAGCCAGGCTGCCTTTTTTTTGTTCCCTTGTAAATACATAGTATATGGAATAATTTTGAAATTTGCTCTGAAAAACAAAATAACTTTGCTCCTTCATTAAATGATGTAATGTTAACCTTAATAGTACAATTTAAAGGAATGATTTTAAATGCAGTGATACTCATTTTGCAAAAATCCTAGTGGGCATATTAATTAATAATCTGTACTTCATGTGCATAGAAAGGATTCTGGGGATGTTGGAGCATGTTTACATGTGTATACAAAGGCATATTTGTAATGCAAAAAGCTAGATAAAAATATAGAATAAGAAAGACAATTATATGAAGACATTTAGAAGGAAAGAAAAAAAAATGAGAAATACAGCTGAGCACATTTAAGCCAATCTTTTACAGTCTGACTACCATAATGATAATGTTGTTTCAGAATAGAGTTTATAAAAATTTTACACACCACTGAAGTGGAATTTCCTGATGCTTTAATCAGAAAAAATACAGACTGCTTTTCCATGTGAGTCAAGCAAGTAATCAGGAGTTTCAGTAAGCATCCCTAATCCTGGGTGTGCTAGTGACTATCTTTTACACACCTGTGTAACCTAATAGGGCAAGGTCAGCCAAAAATGGCATGTTCTGACCTCATAGGTATTCATTAGAAAAGCAAACAAAGACCACTGAGCAAGACTGCATGGAATAAGCCTTAATTTCCATTTTAACAAGTTATTCAGTCTCACATTAGAATCATAGAATCGTTTAGCTTGGAAAAGACCTTTAAAATCATTGAGTCCAACACTGCCAACCATTAACCCAGCACTGCCAAGTCCACCACTAAACCATGTCCCTAAGTGCCACATTGACACGTCTTTTAAGTCCTTCCAGGGATAGTGACTCCACTACTTCCCTGAGCAGCCTGTTCCAATGCTTGACAACTCCTTCCTTTTCCAAATATACAATCTGAATCTCCCCTGGTGCAATGTGAGACCATTCTTCTTGTCCTACCACTTGTTACATGGGAGAAGAAACCAACTCTTACCTCACTACAACCTCCTTTCAGGTAGCTGTAGAGAGCAATAAGGTCTCCCCTGAGCCACCTTTTCTCCAGGCTAAACACTCCCAACTCTCTCAGCAGCTTCTCATTGACCCTTCACCAGATTAGTTGCCCTTCTGTGGACCTGCTTCTGCACCTCAACATCCTTCATGTAGTGAGGGGTCCAAAACTAAACCCAGGAATCAAGGTGCAACCCCACCAGTGCTGAGCACAGGACAATCACTGTCCTAGTCCTGCTGGCCACACCATTTCTTATAGCAGACAGGATGCCAACTGGGCACACTGCCGGCTTATGCTCAGCCAGCTGTCGACCAACGTTTCCAGGTCATTTTCCACTAGGCAGTTTTCCAGACACCCTTCCCCAAGCCTATAGCGTTGCATGGGCGTGTTGTGACCCAAGTTTAGGATCTGGTACTTTGCCTTGTTGAACCTCACACAGTGGGCCTTGGCCTGTTGATCCAGTTGAAGTCCTCCATGAGAACAAGTGCAAGTGATTGTGAGACTTCTCCCACTACTTGTAGAACATTTCATCCGCCTTTTCATCCTGGTTGGGAGATCTGTAATAGACTCCCACCAGGATACCTGACTTGTTGGCCTTCCCCTTCATTCTTACCAAGAAACACTGAACACTTTTGTCACCATCATTATGCTCTAGACAATCAAAACACTCCCTAGCATACAGGCCTACCTTTCCTTCTGAAGGGTTTACAGCCATCCATTGCATCATTTCAGTTGTGTGACTCATCCCACCCTCTCTCCATGATGAAAACTATGTCATGGTTTTCCTGCTGCACAATGGCTTACAGTTCCTCCTGTGTGTTGCCCATGCTGTGTGGATTGGTGTAAATGCACTTCAGCTGGGTTACTGATCCCACTGCCTTTTGCAAAGGAAGAAACTCTAATTCCTGAATGACTGTTCTCAAGGCACTTCTGCCATTTCTAGCACATCAATAACCCTTTCATCCTTGCATCTGCATGGATCTCCATCCTCTACATCTACTGAGACAACAGACTGAAGGACCTCACTACCACACTATCCTTCAAACACTGGCATGCCACCCCCAGGCTTATCTCCAGAGATCCTGATTTTATCAGGATTTTATCCTTTTCCCCCTTAAAATCTAGTTTCAAGCTCCGTCAATGAGCCCTGCTAGCTCCTATGCCTTTCCCCTTTTGAGACAGGTGCACCCCTTCTGTTGTCAGCAGGCTTGGTGTCATGTAAACCATCCTGTGATCAAAAAAAACAAAATTCTGCCGATGACACTGGACTGGGAGCCAGATATTAGACTGCTGGCTCTATCTGTTTCTCCCTTCACTGTCTGTGCAACTGGGAGGATAGAGGAGAAATTTTGTTGACCATGCTTGTGGTCCTGATCCCTTAACCAGTTTTCTCAAAGACCTGAATTGTCCTCAGAATTCTTGTTGCCACTTCATCTCTGCTGATCTGAAAAATCCATCATGGCTGATAACCCAAGGGCTGTTCCAGGGTAGGAAGTTTTCCCTTCACATTTTTAACCCATACGTCAGGGAGGCATCAGCCTACCCTAAGCAGTAAGTCCAGACTACATATTGATCTGTTCTGTTCCCTTCAGGAGTCTTCTGTGACATTGACCCATCATTCCTTCTTTATGGAAAAAGTTTTGAAGTGGGTCATAGGGCAACTTAACCTTGGTGACACCTGCATGCTACATGAACCATCACCCTCATCATGGCTGAGTTCTACTTGCAAAACCTCCTGCCTGTTATGCCAGAGCACCTGGGGAGGTGAGGAGTGGAGTCTCAGAGGAGATGTGCCTGCTGCCCTGGACAGACACTTGTCATCATTGCCCACGATCCCTCATGTCGCTGTCTTCAGCCATGCAGAAAAAGCACAGAGAATGCTCCATATCATGCATCCTGTCAGCCTGTCAGGCCCTTGCCAGGGAAGGCAGGGTGCAATTTCAGCAGACTGTCTCTCACACTCCCTGACGTTCCTCAGCCTACTGACCTCTTCCTGTAGCTCTGGCATTGAGCAGAGCTTCTCTATCTGGGCACACCCCCACAGGGGCGCTCACTGCTGCTGTCCATACTGGCATCAGAGCTGGGCGCAGCCCACAGTTGGCACTGTGCTGGCAGTGTGTCCCCACAGAGCTCTGTCTGGGCAGCAGTGTCAGTCACGGTGGGTGCAGAACTGACTAAGGCCATGGCTTTCTGCCTGGGAGATACTGCTGCGTCCTGATGAGCTGCCAGTGCTTCAGTGACCTTCCTGCACCTCTTCTGCACCAACTGCCGCCTAAACTGCCACGCCACATCCTGCTGACATGCCCTGACCTGTCTGTCCGCCCTGCTGGTGATGCTCCTGGGCACTACCACTCCCCAGGGACTTCTGTTTTATGTGTGGGGGTTTGGCCATCATTGTTCCTGGCTCTGCCCAGGTCCTGACAGCGGCCATCATGTGAGCTGTGGGATCCTGGCATCTCTCTCAGTTCCCCCAGAAGCTCTCTCAGTTTGGGAACCCTGTGTGCACCACACTGGAGTGCTCTGCTGCGGAACATGCTGGCACCAGAGACACTCTCCTCACTCAGTGACTGAGGCCACTGACTGAGGTTGTGGACTCTGTGCCATTCAAGAAATATTGTTGCTTAAAGCACTCGTGTCAGGGGTCACAGGATTAAGTTCCTAGTAATGGGCTGAAGGACAAGAAAATCTGACTTCTGAAAGTAGGGTCTTCATTGTCGGACTTCCAAAATTTCTCCTCAAATTGTTAAATAAGAACTGCTTTCAAGAAATTACTTTTTTTTTTTATTTTTCATCTAATGTCATATGTAAAAATACTGTTCCCAAGAACACTTTTTCACACTCCACCTCCATATTTTTAATCAATATTTGGGGAATCTTTGTTCTCAATGCCAAAGAATAATAATTACATTGTTGTGTGTAAAGTATCTATAAGAAAAACTCAAATTTCAACAACATAGATTTATTTTTCTACCAAATTACTAATTATATTACTAAAGTTATCCAGACTATATCCAGATTTAATAAATCCAGGAAAGTAAATTTTTATCTTGTCAAAAATACTAAGTGCGCCAGCTATAATCTAATCCAGAAATGAAGCAACAACTAATTGCATTTACAGAATTTTCATATTATATTATTTCCATAATAGAAGCCAATGACTGTAAAATACATTTATTTCTTAAAAATAAATTTATAGAATTCTTATAATTTATTGATAATCAGGTAATTTGTTTATTACCCAGTCCACCTTGAATTTTTGGAAATAAAAGATGGTGAACTTTAAAGGAAAAAAAATTACATTAATTTCTTTTCATACAATAATTATAAATCTCAAGACTACCTAGCCTGTGTTTTTTGTAGAACCTGTTAAGCAATGGTCATTTAATATTTTAATAAATATTAATAAAGTATGGCCCCAGTAATTACAGGGATCATAATAATTTTGTATAGGTAATACATATTACCCATATTTAATGTGCTAATTTTCATTTATTATGTATAATTGCAATCCAAAGAGATAGGTACTCCTTCTAGTGTTGAAGGATGTACTCAAAAAATAAAGAGGTTGTCTGGTGTGCCATGATCTGAAGCTACATGTAAAAAACCACAAGATTTGTTAATCTTTAAAGCTGCGTACAGAACATTGATATTTTATCTGCTGTCCTACATCCTCAGGGAAAAAAAAATCCTACATGTTTCTGAAGTGTGTTGCTTTTAGTTTGACCACCATGAGCTTCATCTGCACTTGTAAAAGCTGATGTAATAGCTGTTTGTATTTCATACAACCAGCTCCCAAGTGAGCCATAGGGGTTAATCTGAAGATTAGTAGCTCAAATCCCGGCATTTTCCGTAGCATAGTTTTCAGTTTTAAATTGTATGCTGTTATTGACAGTCTCCTTTCCTTTCACTTCTTGTTAATTTTGATATGGAAGGACTACAGCACTATCTGAATGACAGCAAAGGTATGTGTATAGAAATTATGTGATTCTTGCTGGGTTTATATACATATTAATATAAGCATGCATTTTCACAGAAGTTTACTGTAAATATGGTTAGCATTCGTGATCCTATTTATTTTTCCTTTATGTTCAGAATCTCACAAGGTCACCTACATTTTGAACCTTGTAGCATACTAATTTAACAGGTGTTACTTATGAATCTAGACAGTTGATTGTAAAATTCTATTTTCACTTGGAAGTTCAGGGGAAAATGAAAGCTAACAACATGTGTAATTCACTAACACACTTTACAGAACTTAAAGTATCTTTGCAATCCTGGTTCCATCTGAAATTTTCTACCCGTTGCTTGGCCATAGAGAGACAGGCTAAGTCTGTCTCTGATGCCTCTACTAATCTGAAGTTTTCTTATGGGATTAAAATTCTTTCAATATAAACAGGATCTTCCTGAGGGCTGTATTGGATCATTTTGAAATGAAAACAATAATACTCTTAAATATTTTTACTGGAAAACATAAAAAAAAAAATCTGGCCTTTTATCTGAATTTCAAAGATTACCAGTTCATATTAGCATTTTCCAAATAGCACAGTTTTTATCCCTATATCTGTTGCTATCTCCTCTTTCTCTTTTCCTAATGGATCTCTAACCTACCATTAAAGATAGAGCAGTACCTGAAGGCTGGACTGCACAAAGAGCTCAAATTGGAAATAAATGCACTTTTTAGACACTGAGATTAATTAGTCCTTGGAACAGTTTAATTGTGACATATTGTCTGTAGCTTTGCTTCTTTTAATGGAGTCTACTTACTTTCAGAAAAGAAAAATGTGACCACAACTTGTGAAGCATAGGCCCTTTCCAGAATTACTGGGCAAATTCTAAGATAAGCACCAGGCAGGATGCCGGGCTTCATAACCAAAACCTTTCCTTCAGACATCAAAACCAGTCGAAATGCCCTTCCGTTATTTTGTTACACTGTTCTCACTTCTCCTGTTATTTGCCTTTATGTTTTAAGTACTTCTTGCCATGCCTTTAGATCTCAGGTGAGAAGGAATCACTTACTGGCATATTAAAAGCAGAGTGGGATTCTCATAGGAGATGATAAAAAATGATTGCACTGTAAGCAGAGATAGCATAAAACTCCTTCTTGCATCCTCACCTGGTTCCCAACATTTGAACCTTATACTCTAATGGCATCTGAGATTCCTAAGAGAAGGGAGTAGTTTGCTGGGTTATCAGAGATGCTTGCTGCAGACATTCTCTGAGCTGTTTATCTGTTAAAGGGGATTGATGAATTTCTACATTGTAGGTTTGTGGGTTTGTTTGGCTTTTGTTTCAGTTTTATTTTATTTTATTTTCCTCCACATAGATGTTAAGATCAGATTCTAATCTAAGCTAATAAGACCCTTCTTTAAGCCAGCAAAAGCCAAGATATGATTTATGACCTTAGTAGTGGAGCAAGCAGTCTCGAGAAGGTACACAAATCTTCCCTAGGCATGGGATTATGCAGAAAGGTTGCTACCAAAGGACATTATGCCAGTGTGTAAGGGTCTGGATGGTGCTGCTGAGGAGAAAGGGAGGAGGAAGCCCCCCTTGAGAGTTGTGCAGCAAAGGGCAGGAGTTGCAAACTGCAACAACTACATTTATCTATTAGCAATTATTAATATAGCCAAATGGCATTTTTTCAGGAATTTTTTTTCCAAATAGAAGGAAATCCAGAAGCACTAACTTCTGTGTTTTCATTCTTGACATAAGTCTACAGCACAATCACTGAAGCTGGTGTAGATGTAGGGACAGAAAGGTGAAGCTCTGCTCTCTTGCAGTCACTGCATAGTCTGCCAGTGCTCCCGCTAAAACACGGATGCTACTTTCTCAATTGCAGCAGTTAAACCGTCAAAACAAACAAGCAAAAAAAACCCAAACAAAACCTCAAACAAACAAAACCCCACAAAACAAAACAAACAAAAAACCAATAAAAACAGCAACAACATACTGTTGAAAAATTAGAAGGAAGAGGGGTATGTTTTCATCAGTTAGGATGGTTTACTGCAGTGCAGGCGCATCTTCTGCATGAAACACCACAGTGGTAGCACAGGAGTGAGAGAACAAATGAGAAGCCCCATTTTTAGAAGATCTGTAATTTAGTTCACATCCAAATAATCACCCAAATAATAAAAAATTAAGAAGAGAGCGGAGGGGAGGGGGAAGCATCCAAAAGGACTTCTAAGAAATGCACACTTACCCTTACCATGTTATGAACTGTGAACAGAGAGGTCTGCCACAACCAGATTTATGAGAAAGCAGAGATTATTCCACAGATAAAGTTAGTATAATTAAGATTTCTTTTTGAGGAAAAAGAAAAATCAATATTTATGCTTACATCAATGTATTTTATACAGAGATAGTAAATTCAGCACACTGGATGGGACTAAAAAGTTCATTCTGTTTTTTTATTATTATTATATTATTATTATTATTATTATTATTATTATTATTATTATTCTGTAAGAATTACTGTGGGAGATCAGACAAAAGATCCACATCTTGTCCCTAGAAAATGCTTCATCCATCTTCTTAACACCCACATCCCCGAAATTCATATTTTTTTTTAAAGAAAAGAGATAAGTCAGTGGATAAAGGGGATTGATGCCTTATCTGACAAAATGACCAAAGCTTGAACAAATGCAGTCTAATTGCTCCTTGCTAACTCTGCAAGTTTAACTATAACCTTCCTCCCCCACTTCCTACACATCTACCTACATTTAAGGATGAAATGGCAGCATCTCATGGGAGTCTTTCCTCTTGGGTAATGTGGAGATATCACAAGAATCTTTGCCATATTTATTTCCCCTACCCTGAATCAGAGAAAGTACAATAGAAAAAAAAAACCTGTTAAGTTATTGGAAGAAGAATCAACTTTTATGTTGTGAAACTTGGATAAAAAAATAAGTTAAAAAAATTTAATGTACTGTACTTCATGGATAAGACAAGAGACAAACCAGAAACAGGTTATGACTGACATTGTCAGGAATAAAATAAGGTACCTTGTAATTGAAGTATTCATGCCATCTTAAGCCTTTATTCCAAAAAGTAGCCTCATGCAAATAGAATAAATCACATTGCAAGCCTTTAAGAAATGCCATTTTCAGACTCTACCTTCTGATGATTACTGTTCTCTTTTTTCTGTAAAGTTCTATAGAGAATATATTTTAATTAGCTTCCACTTGATACCACTTCATACACACTGCCCAGATTTGACCCAGTGTCTGATCATATAGAATGCATTACAAAAGAACTGGTCATTTGAGTGCTTTAATATAGCTTTGCATTAATGTGAGACATCATTTAGACAAGGCATTAAAAGTGTTATTTTAATGACTGAAGTGTGGAGGGTGGGAAGAAGCTTAATCTTTATAGGAAGAACAATTTCAATTAGCTCTAAAATATTAATTTGTTGGTATAACTATATACTCTAATGTATTTGGCTACAAAAAAATCTAATGAATAATACATTGCTAGATCCTGGTCTAATTCCTGTGTTGTAACTAATACTGTCAGTTGAAACAAGGAAAATAGTCTTCTAACATTCACAATTTTGGTTGGGGTGCATTTAATCCGATTGCTTGTAACAACAAATTTTGTTCGGCATAATTTGACAAGGTAGCATAAATAAGGAAAACACCATATGGTTATTAGATTATTGAATAGTTTGCAAATAGAAAGTCAACATTTGTTTTCAGAAAGTACACGTCTTTTTTGTTTACCCAGTGAATTTAAAGTACATTATGATTGACAGAAATATGGTATCCACCTGTGGAAAGCTTGAAGAATTTATCATAAAATACCTAGGTGCTGTTAATCCCTAGTGCTGTGTCTGAGGAACAGATATATTGTCCTTATGACTTCTGCTAGTCCATAATTTAATTTCTTAGCCTTTTATGTCCCATTTCTTACAGCTAGCAGTACTTCTCCCTACTTGAGAACTTGAGAACTTATAAGAGAACTTCTCATAAAATCAATGGGAATATCATAGTTAAGCTCATTAAGTGCTGAGAACACCTTGGTTGTCATAAGTTTATCTAAGACCTTGGAAAATAGATACATCTTTGGAATTTCACCATTTTTCTTTAAAAGAATTTCTAATTATTCCACAAAGATGGACAGTTGCATTGCAGCTTGTTAACTGCACAGTACCTGGATAGAGCTCTCTCCCAAGACAGGCAATTCATGATATCACCTATGCCAATGTTGGTGATTTGAATGTTGAATGTTTGTGGATGAAGTTCAAAGTAATTTTATTTCACTTTGGTGCCAGAATTGGTCACAGATCGTTTTGGGGAAGAATACTGTGTGAGGTTGCTACTGCAGGTTTTTTTGCAGATCATGCTGTGAAAGAAACCAAATGTTCAGCTTCTATAAGTGGTGTAGCTGTATTAAAGCCTATGAGGTGAACATCTTGGACTATCCTATGTTCCCATATCACTCTAACAGAGTACCTATGGAAAATGGAGCACATACCTACTTAGTATTTTAAAGCACCAATGCTGCTTATTTAACTACTCACGCTCATAAAAGAGTTCCTTGTTCAAAGAATGGAGGCACCTGGTGCCGAGACCTGATTATGGGTATTTCATTTACAGAAGGAAATGTGATTTCAGACATACGCCAATGCCAAGAATTTCCTGTTGTCTATTCTGCAGGTCAGCATGCCAGATCAGTCCTCAGATGCACTATTTTTTTTGTCTCACTGATTGAGCAATGAGTTGTTATGTACCTTTCTTAGCTCCCCAAGTCACTTGGTAGAATCAACCATCTAAACTGCAGACAGCTGAGGCTTCCCAGACACCACATTTGAATCTCTGAGGTGTTTGTTTAGTCTATCTTATACCATAATTTTCCAGTAAAATTAAAACTTAAGTTTAATAACAAAATATGAATTCGTGTAATAATTTCTTTCAATAAATAATCTCAATTCAGGTAGCCTAATTTCTTAGTTTATACACTTCGGGGTAAAAATCCTTCATTTCTTGGTTTTGGGAGCTCATTGTTTTTTCCTTTCTCAGCAATAAGTGACAGAAAGTTAAAGAAAAAAAAACCAACAACCTCAGAATCTTCTAAAGGAAGAGAAACCTATTTGCAGTTTTAGAAACTAGGTAAAAGAATGCTTTTGTAATAGATTTCATGCAGCAGTTGGCATTGGCAGTACTGCAAAAAGAGATGTATTCTGTCGTGCTCTGTTTGATCAAGTGCTAAACCCGTGTGATCAATAGAGAGACAGATGTCGGGTGCAGATGGCGATGCCGTGATACCTGGGGCAGAGTGGGCCTGCCAGAATGACAGAATGGGAACAAGGAAGAGCAGCAATGCAACAGAATGTGACAAATGAAATTAGGGTTTATACTAGTCGATAATTTACAGCTAATAGAAAGTGACAATTTTTCAGCATACAGCACATTTACTCTCGTAATACTATAGTCAATGCATTTTTCATGCAAAACAATAGGAGCTGCTATGAAGACTTGGCTCTAGCTATATGTATTTTGTTACACTGCAACTTTTACAACTGATATTTAAACAAAGCTAGTAACATGAAATTTCAAGTTAGCACCAAGTGTATGAAACAAGATTGTATTTTAAAGTTTGAAATGAGTCCGATACTCAGACTATGTAGCAAACCTCTAACAAAAAACAAAGACATTATTACCTCTTTATATGAATATAGAGATCCACCACTGCCACAGAAATAAACAGTGGATTGTCCTTGCTATTTGGAAACTGAGTTTGTCATCTATTTCATTCTTTTTATTAATTAAAATCATGGAGCGAGAACAATGAGCTTTCTTCTCTCCCCCTCTCTGAATTCCAATCTAAAATCCATAGTTAATGCACTTGGCAGCTTATTTCGTTCTATTTTGTGCTGATATAATTCAGAGTGGAATGATTGGTAGCTTAGGGTTATACCCTTTATGTTAAAGGTTAATATCACTTTTATTTCTTTTTCTGCCTTTGCTGAGTCTCGTGAACTATGTGTGCATGTGTGTATACACGTGTATGTATAAATGGAAAATATATTCACACACATATAAATGTAGATACACATACATGGAATTTTAATATATTCAAAATTAATCTCACACTTGTGACCTTAAAACACTCATTCATGGCAACACTCTTCCATTACACTTTCCAAGTTAACCCTGATGCCAACTCTAATGAAAACAGGGCTCCCATCCTATAAAAAAATGAAGGTTATGGAAGTTGTATTTATGACTGACAATGTAATGCAGTGGTCAAATCTTTTATTGTGCAATTTAACATTTTTATTTGCTGGACAAAATTAATGGACTTTTTATATATAACATATATTTTTTATAATAAAAGAGCAGTTAGGGTCTATTCTGCCAACTTGATTTTCATCAGTTCTGAGTGATGGGTCTTCCTCTAAAAGCCTGTAATATGGCATTCAGCAAGCCAAACTGAATCAGAATAGAAAAAAAAAATCCATCTTACTCTTCTTTTCCTGCTACCTTCTGCTGCTCACCTTGATATATTTTTCACACTTAAAGTAGATATCTCCTAATGCTGATGTCACTTGATTTTTAGGGTAAAATCTGAACTTGGTTTGGACACAGTAAACACAGAAAATCACCATTATGAACACCAATGCCTTTCCTTCTGGCCTCTGACAATCTACCCAGCCATCTATCACACTCATTTCTATGGTGTGTTAGTTCCAGTGGACAGTCATTTTGACTCGATGTCATGATATTCACACCTCTAGGTGAGAGAAGACCTTTTAATGTAATTTTTCTTCCTGAAGCTGTGCAACTGTCAGTCTTCCTTACGGTTACATAGATCACAGCTAAAGTTTCATCAATAATTCCTTGGATAATGATAGATTAGTTTGACAAAGACAACTTCATAAGCTGTTGATATGCATGTTTTATAGTGAAACAGTGCATTTTCCAATTCTTGGGTTTGCTTTTTGGCAACATGAATTTGTTGCTTTTCCCATGCCTACAGATATTATGTATCTTTTCCTTTCTCCCTAAGAATTTGATTATTTGCAAAAGCAGGTTTTTGCACCGATAAATACTGTCTTCCCTTGCTAATTCAGTGTCTCAGATTAATTTAGTCAGAAAAAGAGCTCCTATTCTTCATCCCATTTTTCTTATACTAGATACAGTATGTACAGATGGAGTTTTACAGGTATGACAAGGAAGAGTAAATAGCTATGTTCAGCATTTGTAGTATTTGCCACAGATGACACATATTGGAAATGTATCATACAATTTTTATACTTTGATTGATTGTTTCTACAAAACAAGTTTAAAGGAATATGCCAGAAACTCACTGTTATTACCAACCCAGAGTACTGGTGAAAACGGTGCTGAAAGATTTGCCTCCAAAATGTCTAATATAAACACCTGCACTTGTTTCAAGTTTATCTAATACACCAAGCTTGAATTTAGTAATAAGCTATTAACCTTGAAACTCAAATACTTTACCAAGGATGGTGTCATGCTTAAAAGAGAACATAATTTTATTGGTAATATATTCTTCCCTTCTCCAAAGTTGTAGCCAAGCAAAACAGAAGAGACAGCAGGTCTTCTCCTCTGAGCACTGGCACGATGGCATCATCTTGGAAAGCCAAGCTGGGAGAAGAACAATCATCTGTGATATTGAGAGTGGCATGTTTCAGATGCCATTAATCCACATGCATGTGCCCCAGCTGCTACACTGGCTGAAAGGGGCTCACCTGTTGAAAGAGATCACCTATTTTAGGGAACCTGAAAAAGAATGAGCAGATGTATCAGCAGGAGCTGGCACCAGATGAAGAAACAAATTAGGACCAGAGGTTTCTTACGACTGTTGGCTAGAGGTTCAGGGCTATAGAAGGGCTGACACTTTCTGCAGTCAAAAGCATTCTCAAAGATTTATTTCGATTCACACAGAAATTCTGCTGGGAGACTAGCAGGTTGTTCAAATGGAAATTGCATGGAGAAATTGTGTGGAGAAAACTTTGGTGAGCAAAATAGTATTAAATTAAATTAATTATTAGATCCAGTCCTTTATGGCTACCTAGAAATTTGCTGAGCATTTTCAAGTAGTTTCTCAAGTACAGAAAATGTGCATTGAGTATATGGTTAGCTGGTAAGTTCTTAGTATGTTTGAAGCTGTATATATCATAACTGCCTAATATTACAAGTTATGTGTACACTCCTATTGTGGAGCCTTTCACTATTAGTATGATCATAGGCTTAATGCACAGCTACATTATCTCAGCTGTGACAAGCTATGTCCCTCTGTATACTGTGAAAGCTAGAAGTACCAAACAGCTCTATTTCAGTGACACTATATAGCTTTATCTGAGTCCTAAAGCCAACCATTCAGTTGCATGAGACTAGATTTCTAATTTAAACACATCTAAAGATCTTTTGCTACAGATCACAAAAGCCTATACAGTTTCTAGAACAAGACAGAGGCTGTCAGTTTGCTGTATGTGAAAGCTCAGTGCCCCCAGATCTTGAGTACTGTGTGCAGCTCTGATCACAGCTGAGGAAGGGCAACTGGAGTGATCAAGGAAGCAGCTATCTTATAACAATAGACAAAAAAATCTGAGACTTCTCCATCTGGTGAAGAGAAAGCTGAGGGGGAAATTTGATACAGGCTTACAAAATCTTGAAGCTGTTGGATAAAGTGAATGAAGAACTGTTATTCCTCAAATCCTGCAGTGCTACAGGAAACAGGGAGAAGAACAATTTAAAACAGATTATCACGGCAGCGAGTTAACTCTGTGAACTTGATGCCACAGGAGCCTGTGAAAGCAGACAGTATCAGCAGGTTCAGAGAGAGATTGGACAAATTCATGGACAACAGATCTGTAAATGGTACTAAGAGGATGTACGGGCTAACGTCTCTAATCCACGTGCATGCTTGGGAAATCTTAGGGGAATGAACTGCAGAAGGAGGCCAAGTTCTCATATTTTTACCCAATAGCATTGTCTATTACCACTCTAGAGAAAGAGTCTGAACTAGATAGACCACCCACTGTTCCACCAGGGTATTTTTTATCTTTCTAAAGATGATGCAGTAGCACAGTGACTATAAAGAAAAGTCATTTTCCTATGAAGAATATCAGACTGCAAGAGTGCTTCAGAGTTGTGCTTTTTACCAGAAATATTAGTAAAGGGGACCCTTCAAAGACATTTGCAAATAAGGATAATAAGCAGGATTGTGTTTAATTCATAGAAATATTTATTCTTAAAAATATCAGAATCACTTCAAATTTTAAAAGGTATAAAGACTATTTTCATCTGTCATTTGACCTTCAAATTAGGCTATTTAATGTGATTTGTTTGTGATAGTAAATGAAAAAGATGTGTTTCCTTCAGCAAGCACAGAACACAAAACACTAATGCTGCAGCATGAAGAGAGGCACCCAGAGAGGCTGGACAGTAATAAAAAAGCCAACCAAAGGTCCCAATTATCATGTATTCCAATGCAGTATTCCTAGGAGTTGGGTTGCTACCCAGAGCATCTTTCTGCAGAAGACAGATTACTGCCATATTCTAGAGTCTTTCCTTCGTCACTTGCGTTTTGATGGCACCTATATCATATTAAAACTGGCATATCTCCTTTTTAGCAGGCACAATTCCACCTAACAGATGGCCATGATGATAGACATGCCAAAGAACCAGTATGTGTATCAAGTTTGATTATTAGGGATGAAATTCCTATCCAAGAATGTTTGAGTGGCATTCTGTACCAATCATCTGAACCTATTGGTATGGGTTAGAACAAATGCTGTTTCTCTAAAGTCAAGGGATGTGTTAACTACAAAATAGGGAGATGAGAACTATGTAATTTAAGGTCTTGACAAAATGGAAATAAAGGCCATTGCTTTTGGATCACTCACTCACTCCACTCTAGCAAGACTCAGTCATGAAGCAAATCATTAATTTCTATTGGCTATCCACAATTTAGTGTTTCTGGTGTATTTCCTAGTAAATAGTTGTTCTTTTTCAAATGACACTGTAGCTGGACAACGTAGATTTTACTGCACCATGGACAGTGCAAAAATCTGCTGAAAGGAGAGATTAATCATTAGAAAGTTGGGACACTAGGCAAAGGCTTATGAAAGCTGTATTGCCCATCTCCTAACAGAGACTCCTATTGTTACAGGGTATGTTGGGCTGTACCTGTTTTTTTAGCACAGTATAAAACTGTCACATATTTCATAATAAATAGCTCATTTTAAAATAGTAGACACTGTAATGACAGCAGAAATATTTTATCTGGTTTAAAGCAAAACTAGTATGTTGTGAAAAGATGATATTACCAAGGTCCCCACTCTTAATTGTGCCAGAGGCAAATAAGAATCACGGGTGTCAAAAAAGGCATCTAATATTCACATGTTTTCAGTCTGAAAGAAACCACTGTGATGCATAAATAAAACCCTAGAATGTGAAATCATTGCACTAGTATTTCTGCTAAATACTGCTAAATTCATTTTTTTAATTGGTGATGAATAAGATTTTTGGGGTTTTTCTCTGACATATGTTTTTACCAAATGACTGCTGAGGCATCAGCATTGATTTCTTTCATCTTTCTTTACCATTTTGTGGTTGTGCTTTTCATTTAAGTACAGAAGGAAGGCTATAGAAGGCTCCAACTAAGTGGATTTCACAGAGTTTGCAAAGTGAGAGTTTGTCATTAATTTTCCATTTGAAATCAAAACATGTAATCTTGCCTGTAGATGTCCATCCATTATTTGCATTGGTTTGTCATGGTGTGACAATACCAGACATTAATTTGACTGGTCTAGTGGAGAATCAAATCCAGTTTTTTTCATGAGACAATAGTAACTACGATTTAGCCTTTCTTACTCAAAGTCATCATTGCATTTCACAATGCTTTGTGGATGCGTTAAGCTATAAATTACACTTGTGGAGTCCATGTGGTGTGTTGATTGAGGTTAGCAGATTGTTCCCCTACCTTTTCACTCCCTTGCAGGTGCATAAAGGCACCAGGTAATGTGACCATTACTGTCCTTTTTAAGCCAGTACTCCAGACCCATGATCTGTCGCTGCCGAATGCATTTCAGAAATGTCATTCGCAAATTGTGTAAAACATATTGAGCAAAGATGGTTCAAAAATCTTTTTTCTAATTATTATGAACACAAGCCTTTCAGAAGACTGGAATTAAGATATGTTCAGGGAGATTTTATTTCTTTTGAGTTTTTCTTCGTCAGAATAATTTCTATTAATTTTTTTTCTTGATTAGTATAAGGACGCAGCTTAATAAGAGGATTGAAATAAGTTAGAGATTGGGTTACTTTGGCAGTGGCAGATTGAAATTGAACTTCATGACTCTACCCTGTGCCTTTTGCAAAAAGAAATAAAACCTGCAAGAGTAGAGGTTCCCGTTGCTACTTTTGCCACAGTTTTTCTCAAAGGAATCTGAGAGAGATGGTAGAAAACAACGACGTGCATGAAGGGTTCATCCACTGGCCACAGCTGTCCCACTCTGCTGCTTGGCTCTGCCTGCTTTCAGGGCTCCCCTGTGTCCTATGGGAATGTCTCACTAGAGAGGAGTTTGCATCCCTAATTCTCTCTTGGCTTGGCCAACACACGTCTTTTTTAGAGGCATTCTTGGTTTTTTTTCAGAAAAGCTTTGATTTTTAGCATGCCTTTTTCTCTTAGGCATTTTCTTCTGTGATAAGCTCTATAATGCTCCACGTTTAGTTAAATGTAGGTGCGCTGATTTCACTGCAGCAACCAGAGTAACGAATGCTGAAGCTAGGCAAAAGAGATCCTATTTCATTTTCCCAGTACCAAATCTTGAACAGTGAAATATAGCTTTAGAAATAATATTATGTATTATTTGGCAGATATTTAAAAAGGTACTATTTTGTCACAAGATTTGCAGAATGGTTGTTGCTGAGAGATGGATTTTTTCTTCTATACTAATATATTTTTTCAAATCAGATCAGTTAAATAGAAGCTAGGTCAGGCAGATAATTTATCTGATAAGCAATGTTTCTTGTTTAATAGTAATTTCTTAAGACCAGGACTCTTAATCAGGCATCATTTTTCATCATGAAGTGTTATAGTTAGAAATGCCACTGATAGATAAGTATTCAGTATCTGTACACATTTCTAAGATCAACATATCCACTTTCCATGTCTTTACAAAGTTAATTTTGTGCTCTGTGTCTTCCTTGTGAAATTACAATTTACATTTTGATTCACCATAAAATTTAGTTCAAACTTTTCCTACTATTTCATTCTAGAGATCCGGCTGCTTTTATTTAACAGATTGTCCTTTGATCTCAAGGAGACAATTGCTGTTTTACTCCTTTAATGAAGCTTGTATTATTACAGGCAAAATGAATATTAGACCAAATGGTAGTAGAAATCCCAGAGGGAAACATGCTCCTCTGTCTGGATCTTGGAAAAGCAGAGTAATTCATTTTACTCAGTGATTATATTCAATAAACCCATAGTTCCTGTTCTTATTTACTCTTTTTTGGGTTTTGTTTTTTTTTTGTTTTGTTTTTTTTTTTTACTACTATGGGACAGTGTTTCTGTTCTTTAGATTCAAGGTAGTCAAAATTCCTTTGTCACAAATGGAACGTTGGGCAGTTCTTAAGTGTGACTGAGAAGAGATAATCTGTTAAAGGAAGTTGGAGTTAAAAATGACACTTTACTTATACTTTTAAGTAGCTAATGCCCATTTCTTACCTGTCCTTTCAACAGACATCAGTCTGGATTGTGTTTCGCTGCCTTTTAGACCCTTATTTAGACCCTTATTTCCTAAGAACTAGGAGTGATCAGATTTGAAAATGACATTTCATAGAGGAAACAGCAGGGGATGGACACATATGGGGAACAGAAAGGAACTTGAAGGTACTTGAAGTTAAAAATTAGTTACACATTTGAGAAAGAAAGGATGGGAACAACATAAATGACATGAATTTTAGTACCATTCATACAGTCCCCTTTCCCTAACATCTGTGGCCAAAACCCATCAGATTTATTAATAGCTTTGATAATTTTTTTTTTGTTCTACTGATTATTTTTCCACCTATACTATCTACTTCAGACACAGACGCAACTTCAGGAACAGTATTGTTGGTTGCACCACACTGCTGGGCTGGAGGTTTAATTCAGAAGTATCTTTGGGCTACATCATTCTGTAGAAAAATGCATATACTGCAACTGAGGGCATGTCGTAAGGACATTCTAAGATCTGTTGCTTTTTGCTGCTAGATGTCATCACAGGAAAAAAGAATGCTCAAAAAGAGGGCATAGTTTGACTAGAGCAGTGGCAATTACCTCAGTACAAATCTGTTTGACAGCCAGAAACATACAAGTGCTTAGGCAGATGTGCAAATGTGAGGAGCTTCACCTATCTGAGTTCTGACACCATTCTACATCTGAAATCTGAAGCAACACAAAAAATAAGGAAAGGGGAACTCCTCAAGCAGCACTAAGGAGTGAAAAAAAAAGTAAAAACCAAAATTATTGCTTTTAAAATTATCATTAAGCAAAAATGAAGCATCTCAGAATATGCAAAACTTCCAAGAGTAAATCCTTCTTAAAGAGAATTGGTAACCCTGGAAATCAAAATGTGGCCATGACTAATGATAAAGTGGCCCACTTGAGCTATTTATCTTCTGGATGCAACATAAAATTCTTTCTAATACAGGTAAAATAACTTGTGGATATTTGGTGTCTGTGAGCAGAAAAGATAAATATTTTGTCAATTCTTAGTACAAGGTATACTTTTATTTTTGGTAGGAGAAAAAAGACTTTGATTTCATTTTCTGCTGCATTTCTTGTAATGTTAAATTAGAGAGCAAATAGGACCTATGAACAAAGATTTAAAGTGATGAGCTGTCCCATGCCTGTTTACAAGTCAGGATTTCATTTTACATAGAGTTCTCTATAGCGACTTTTTAAAATTTAAATTAGAAACATGGCCAGCAATGCATGCAAAATGTTCATTCATTGTAGTAAACTACAAAAATATTGCTTTTATGCAATGAGAATGCCATTGTAGAATTTTAAAAGGCATAGAAATAAAAGACTCTGGATTGGAGTGATTTAAACAAACTCACTAGGATATAGTAGATGATTAAAATACAATCTATAATTACATTACACTGGTATCAGGTAAGGATAAAAGCCTATAAATACACTGGGGTCAGGGTAAGCATAAAAAATGAAACAGTTATTTGAATAATCTGAGATCAAGTTGCAGTAATTAAAAATGAATGTATTATTCAAATGAAGGAATTAGGTTACAACACTCCTCATATGAAAATATTATTGTGACAGACTGAAATAAGTTGGAAGCGATTTTGATAAAAAATTGGGGCAAGAAATATAGTGATTTACATTGGGGAAAAACTAGACAGTCTGTGAGGATGAGAGTATTTGCAACTCCTCCTTCAAATCCCTCATCAAAACTCATACCTTTCAGCTGGCCTTCGAGAATTATCCACTACCCCTAGCCTCTTCTTGGACATTGCTCTTTCAGATACACAGATCAATCCATTAAAAATTAAAAGTGCTGTAGCTAAGGACTCTACATGCACTCACAAAGGAATTAATGGGATCTGCACCCACTAGCAGGCATATTGCTTAATCTACCCCACACATTGTGGGTTATCCATTTTCACTGCCATTACACAGGTCATTTCTGTCATTTGTCTCCTGTTCTTTCTTTGTCATCTCCTGTCAGTTTGGAGGAAAAAGTCTACACATAAGACTGACACAAAACGGTGTTATTTATGTAAATAGTTGATGGCTACTTGCAAATTAAGCACTTGTTATTATAAATAAAGGTTTCTGAAATCTGACCTTTCCACAGCAAACTCCTTGGGGCAGGAACCTGTCTGGAGGTGTCCTGAATATGTAAACCAAGGATATTTAATTATTAATAATAATTAATAATGAAAGAATCAAAAAGTAACTTGGTGTTTTTTTCAGGTAATAGCTTTCATACCCCTTATATTAATTAACTTTTACAAGTGTACTTTGAGAGCCCTCTCTGAGTGGCTCTTTGCCATTGCCTGTAGCAGGAGGGTAGAGAGCTGCTCTGCAGGTACACGTATGCCCATCAGCAGGCCCATTTGAAATTCCCTCAGATAGGTGAATGCACATCAGAAGTCAGAGCAAGATCAGGAGTAGCTTTTTTCATTTTTGCCCAGTGACTGCTGCCTGAAGTTCTCCTCAAACCTTTCTAACATCTGCAAGAGTCTATTGAGAAGATAATTTAGCTCACTTAAAATACACCCAGCTATGCCCTCTTAAATCCTCAGTTGATCCTTTTATCATCACATAGTATATTTAAGCCTCTCATTCTTACCTGTTAAATCCTTCATACTTCTCTTTTCTAGTCTCTTTTGTCTTCCCCTCAAAATGCTGTGTTTGCTTTCCCCAAAAGGTGGTTGTTTGTCCATTTTAATTTTTTTTCTTCTGCAGTGGCTTATGCACTTCTTAATAAGTTGTTCATGCTAGAACTGCTGGTACTGCCAGCTCTTTTCTTGAAACTCTGACTAAAAATATATTTTTTGGCACAATTCCATTTCCAGAGGACTGGATGTATCTATTAGATATAGATCAGATATCTGAGTAACATTTAAAAGGCATGCAATTATGCATAGGGGACTTCAGGTCAAGAAGCTGAATAGTCTTGAATGACCTGTCAAAAGCAGCCAAATAAAGCTTTTTTTTCTTTTTTTAAAAAAAAAAAGTTACAACTACAGCTATTTCCGTTTCTCCACCATTATTCCCTCTTCACCTGTCTGTGCAGTTAATTCAGCTAATAATACTGTGCACAGGTAAATGAGCAGTGAGATAAAATGTTAATTCAGGTTCAGATTCAGAAGGATTACTTGTGTAGAGCTATCCTGAATTGATAACTGAAGGATGCAAGGCACAGCATCTCATACACAGTTTGCACATCTCTGGTAGTACCATTAAGTAATGTACTCAGACCAGCTGCAGGTGTACCTGTGAAACAAAGCCTTCAACTTTAAATATATCTGTTTAGTTGAATATCATCTCAGCAGACATTGAATTCTTGAGAGAATTCTTGTAATGGCCGGTAAGTCAGATAGTTGCATATATATACAGTGTATGTGTTACCTGACTGGCATATAGATTAACAATAATCAGTTAATATTTTATCAGTTTGTATTTAATGAAAACTGCGAATGTGGAGTATGAGGCTGAAAGCTGATGGGAAAGAAAATGAGAAAAGAGAATTAAACAGGAGGAAGTTACCAACTGAGAACCCCCTAGCTAAAAAGACTTAAACACAGAATAAGAAGCTACACTGAAAAGCATTTTATATTGTTATGTAAAGAAGTATTTCCCAGGACTGGGGAAATAGGCCTAAACTGTCTCTTCTATACATGGGCAATATTTTCCATTATGAAGATAGGCACTAAATCCTGTTTCCACTTCCAGGGCATAGAGAGCATTGATTTTTCTGGTGTCTTAATAAAGAAGTATGAGGACACATTTTTTGAGATAGGATAGTACAGGATCATCTTCTCAGGACCAAGAAGACACACATTAAGGGAGAGAGTAATGGAGCATTTTAGGGATTCTGAGTTGTAGATGCAGATGGTTGTCCATGTGAGTGCTAACTTTTAGCAGAACAAGAAGATATGAGACAGTGAAGCATCTCCAGCAGGTTGTGTATACTGTGAGGTTCACTGCTTGTAAACTAGCTAGCAGTCAATAGACAGTGTTTTGGTCTCAGTCATACATAGGTTAGGCAATGATGAACTGTGTTTTTCCATAGTACCAGATTGTATTCCATTTCCATACCCCAGGGAGATCCCAAGTTGTTCATTATACTATGTCCTGGTTTAAAAGGAAGAGAGGTAGTAGATAATATTTAGTGTCCAATAGGACTGGTCAGAGAAGCGCAGAGCGTGGGGGGCTGAGGGTGTGATCATGAGAACAGCCTTATCAGCAGTGTAGATTTCCAAGCAGACTGGGAGGCTTGATAGGTAATTGCTGCCAGTTCATTCTGCTTTGTAAAGATCTTCTATTCTCAGGAGCATCCCAAACATTTAATAGAACTTTTCTTTAATCTCTGTGACCCTTTTACTTAGAGTAGCCTCATACCATTCCTCTTAAGATTTTGTGCAGTTTTGAGAAGGGGCCAGCCAGGACACAGGGGTTCAAGCCAGCACTACGGAGCTAGCAGAATTTCACCTTGGTGTGTAATCCCTGCTCCTCTAAAAGCCAGATAGTTCTTTGGGGATCACTGCATGCTTGACATCAAATTTCTTCATTACCCTCATGAGACAGAGATAAGTGTTCAAAGGTTTCCGCAAACTTTTAACATCACAAGTCCCACGTGTTTCCATGGGAGTCACGCACCCTGGAATGCTGTGTTTGCTCAGCAACAGAAATATTATGAAGTGAGTGATGTTGAATAGTTTCCAGCCCTGGCTGCATCTTTTCACTCTCTAGTTTTGCAGGGGAATGATTTAAGCAGAAATAAGCACCCGCGTAGTTGTAGGTAAGCACAGGCGATTTCAGTGAACATCTTAGGGGCAGTGCCACCTTCACTGTCTGGCTCAAGGAGTGCTCTGGCTGCAGATTCGGAGTTCCAGGCCAGAGGAGGGGGTGACGCAGCCCAAGACTGCCGTGTCAGAGTTTGTCTCGGCTCTAAAATTCACCTTCCCGAGGGCTTCAGCATCCACCAGCAGCGGTGATGGCAACAACCATCACAGCCTGGACTCAAAGGCAACCACCACAGCCCGTCCGCAAAGTTTCGGGGGGGGGGGGCGCGGGGAGCCCAGCGCAGGGCAGTGCCTCGGGGGGGCGCGGGGAGCCCAGCGCAGGGCAGTGCCTCACTGCGCTGTTTCCGGAGCAAAGAAGGATGCTGCCCGGGTGAGCAGACAGCATTGTAAACGATATTATTCGCTTTGCGCGTCAGTCCGGCAGTTTATTTAAAATATCACCTCCGGTACCGTCGGCGGACGCGTGGCCCGGCGCCCCTCCGTGAGGGGCCACATCTTCGCCACGGGAGCGACAGCGTCTCGCTCTGTCGTGACAGGAAAAGCACGGGGCGGCTGTCGGGAGAGCGGCACGGGGCCGCGCGGAGAGGATTTAATCAAAGTTCCCGACAGCTCGCGGCGTTATCAGCCCCGGCGGCGCGATGTGCAGCCTTGTGTAAAATTAAATAAATAACGGCCCCCCCGCCCTCAGCGCGCCCGGCGGCGGCGCGGCGGCGCCATCTGCTGGCGGCGCCGAGAGCATCGCGCGCTGCGCCGCGCGCGGCCGCCAGGGGCGCTGCGGGGCGGGCGGGGCCGGCCCGGCGGGATGGCGGAGGGGGCGGGTGTGGGCTGAGGGACCGGGTGTTGGCTGAGGGACGGAGTGTGGGCTGAGGGACCGGGTGTGGGCTGAGGGACGGAGTGTGGGCTGAGGGACGGGATAGTGTGGGCTGAGGGACCGGGTGTCAGGGGCAGCGTCTCAACAGCAAACCCTGACTACTTTGTCTTTTGCGTGGTGAGCAAAAGGGATCTTAAATTCCAGCTTAGTGTCTTCCGATATTTTCCAATTTGTTTTTGCTGTTTGTTTTTTTTTGTTTGTTTTGCTGTTTTCTTTAAAGTAATTGTTACACAAGTCTTTAAAACTGTGACCCTTCTAACTTTATAGCTTAGCTCAATGTTATCTCGCTAAGGATCTCATCCAACAAAGTTACTTAAAGTCTGCAATTCTTTACTGTGAGGGTGGTGAGGCATAGGCAGGTTGCCCAGAGAAGCTGTGGATGCCCCATCCATGGAAACATTCAAGGCCAGGCTTGGATGGGGCTCTGAGCAGTGTGACCTGGTCCAGTGCAAAGTGTCCCTTCCCATGGCAGGCAGGCTGGAACTAGATGGTCTTTATGGTCGTTTCCAACCCAAGCCAATCTATGCCTCTGTGATTAAATAATTTATATGACAAGTGTAAAATACAGAGGTATGAAAGGTGTTTTTTATCAAAAAACAACAATTCTTTACAAAATTGAAAAAAAAGAATTCACACATATGTTTTCTCTACCCATGCATGCGGTTCGCTTTTCCCTCAGTTTCACCCCCATTTGGGTCTTGTGCCAGAACTGTGGATAAAAACTTAGGCACAGAGACCTGGTTCAGCCAGCGTATTTATGAGTACATGTATTTATATACGTGTAAAATTATCTTAGTTTACAACCATAATTGCCTTGAGTGGAATGTATCTTAAACAATAAAAGTCTATAGGTACCAATCTGTCTTGTGGTTTTTATTTCTTTTTGCAGTTCTTGGGAGTGAGGTGGTGTTCTACAGGCAATGCTAGTAGTAAAAGAGAGTCAGACAAAGGTGCTACGAGGTAGACAAAGATCAGTGAAGGAAGTGAAACTGCTGTGAGCATGGGTGACAGGATCATCCTTTAATTTCTTGGATTTCGATACGATTAACAGGAGGAACCTTCCTCTTTTGCTTTTAGATGCCCATTTTCCTCCCAGTGATGGCATAAAATGTTTTTCATACACATGAAAAGCCTCACTTCGGCTAAATAGATCATTCTAATCTGAATCTGAAAAGTCAATGAGAAATCAAGTTGCATTTAAGACATCTGTGCATTTTGTACAGATATTTTTGAAGAGGTAAGCTCATCATCGGTCTGTGGTCACAGCCTTGCATTCAGACCAGTGGGTGGCTGAGAGTGCAGATTGCAAAAATATGTGGTCGAGTGCATTGCACTAAATCATAGTGCGACTCTCTGTTAAATTCAATTTTTCATGCAGACACATCTTGAAGGGCTGCCATTCTCTGCACAGTATCAATTCTTCTGTTTTCTCCCCCTCATACTTGAATATTTTAGGCATTTGACAAAGTAATTCTTCCTTTGGGATGTATCAGCTTTAGAGCATCTGCATTAGTTAATTTTGAACTTTGTCTAAACTTTACCACCTTTTCAGGACTTGGGCTGTCAATAGCTACAAAATAAAAGCATGTAAATTCACTTAATTTTCAGACATTCTCTCAACAAGATAGGCAAAATTCTCTTAAGAGTGACCTGTAGAGGGTCCAGGGAGCCTGTAAAATGCCTCAGACCCTGGCAGACTCCCCCCTAGGGAGCCAGTATGCTTTAACTGGCTTCCCATTGAAGCAGCTGTAAGAAGTGAATGCATAAGAAAGAAAGGTAATGAAAACTGACAAGTTGAAAAGAAATTGAGAGTTTAATCTGCAAAGTTGTGCTTGAGGGGGCTTCCATCATGATATTCCTATGGAGTAGCAAAAAGAGAAAAAAATTAAGAAACTGCAGAGTATGATGAATTTACATAATTTTTTCTTGCACCAGGCGGTATTTATTAATTTCTTTTCTGCCACTTTACAGCACCTCTCTGCCTCTCAAACAGAGAAAATGAAGTATACAAAACCTGGCAGTCATAATGAATGTGTGAAATGCTCACAGATTATTTATAAGCATGCAAGTTATGTAGTTGTTGGAGATTCTCTCCCTTCTGCTCCTGCTTGGTGATGAAGAATGGTATTTTAATAGGCAGATGGTAAAGACAATTACAGTTTGGGGCTCAGCTGGGAGTTACATCAGTTTATTGCAAATTATTAGTTGATAAATGCTTTTGTTTACAAGCAAAGTCTTAAGCAGCTTTGTAATCAGTTTATCAGCTGCAAACTGAATTTTGACAGCTTGCCTTTGGGTATACAGTCACTTCTTTCCTGGCCATTTAGAAATCATGCTGACCAGGCAGGCACAATGGCAGCTCCTGTGCACCTGTATAATGCTCAGTAAACTGGTATTTCCTATTAAGCCTGTTTTGGAAGAAATTATCAAGTACAGAATCCTTCATAATTGCTAATCCATGTTAGTGTGTACAGCAAGAATCTTAAGTATTTTCTCATTCATAATCTTTTTTTTTTTAGTTCCACTGTGACCAGAAGTAGCTCAGTCTTTGCTTCCTTTGCTTTCTGTTAACAGACTCTTGCTAGATAAACTAACTGGGAGACTGGCAGTGGTTTACAATACATGTTTACCTTGGGCACTCTATATATCTTGGAAGGTGGAAACGCTTTTGATCGTTTAGAGCTTTCAGTTAATTCTAGCTTCTACTTCAAAAGGCAGAACTATAATACCTGGGGTTTAACACATTTGGAGGAAATCTGGGGTGTTGGTATGGGGGTTTGTGCATGTGTGGTTTTTGGTTTTTGTAAATGAAGTACTTTTTAAATAGAAAAGACTGAGTTACATATTTATTGCAGCTTCTATGGCATTTACATTTTAGATCATACTAGACATGCAAATGTACTTTTAATGCCCTTTTTTACTTAGTTGCTGATTTAGTAAGAGAGACTGATTTGTCACAGTCTTCTTTCCACTGCAGCCACTGTAAAACATTCTAATGGCTTACGTGGGAGCAAGACTTCTTTTGCAATCAAGGGCTACTTTGCTTCCATGATTGTTACAGCTGTGGTAAACTAGTTTCTGAACTTCAGCCTGTGAGCTGAACATGAACACCAGGAAAGTTCCAAGATAACTCACAATAATAGCAACTCTTTTCTCAGGGTTACAGTGCACTCAACTAAATGCTCCAGCTTTTGTTCATTATAAAAAGTGGCTTTTGTTTCTCATGCAGCCAAAAACTTTTTCTGGAGTGTGACCCCTGTATTGAATAAGCAACCAGGTCTCATAACCAATATTTCTTACTTTAGTTTTACCATTCTGTAACTTCTCCATTCTCCTTTTATTTATTGTGTTGATTTCCTTTACAAATACAACCAATCACTACAGCTCCTGCTGTATAATCCTTCCTCCTGCTCAGGTACCTCTGCCATTCACTCTGCATTTGCCCAGGGGCAAGAAATAAGCCCTATAGTACCAGGTGCAAGACAGTAGAAAATCCATTGATAAGATGCAGTGTACTCTGCTTTCCCGGTAAGAAAGAGGTGCCAATAAAGCATAGCTATTGTCTCATTTAATCACCTTTTTTTTTCATACACTCCAGCCTAACGAAATAACTCTGAAAAGACAATCCACAGGCATGATTGTGTTTGTAAGGCTACAAAAAGGTCACCTTACAGCTGTGCTGTTATGGAAGCAGGGATTGTAGGAATGTGTGTATCTGAAGCTCTGCTTCAGAGTAATTGGTTTCAGTGGTCCATTTTCTCTCTCTGAAACCTGGTGCATCCACAAAAGCTGGGGAGAGCAGTGGGCGTCACCTGGGAAGGTCTCCTGGGAAGCTCTTTGGAGAGTGCCCATTCAGTGGTCCTGCAGAAAGTAAAAGGGGAGATGAGTGTGCTGTGAGAGTAAGTCCTAGATCCTTTGCAGTGGTTATGCGAGTGCAACGTGGGCAATGTCAGCAAGGGTTTATCAGTTTTTTCCAAGCTGTTTATCATTTCCTTTCTGAAGGATTAGTAAGTTTTGAAATAACACTCAAGTGAGACCTAATTCAAATTAAAAAAGGTGTAGCACTCAATTCAAAGCAGAGGAATAAGTAAAGAAATAAGAAACAAAAAAAAAGGAAGAAATTGCTAAATTTGGGAAAGAAAATTTCCTTGTTTGAGTTTATGCTGAATTAAGAAAATATAACAGGTTTAGCATTTGCGGCAGGCTTTAATTTCAACCTCTGAGCAGCAGACTTAACTTCTTGTGATGTGGGAGGATATTACAGTTTTCAGCTTCATTCTGTATTGCCATTTGTGCCAAACATTTAATAGTTTTACGCTGTGGACTGTCGTCCACCAGGAGCTGATATCACCTAAGACTTTTTAGAGCCATCTAATAGAAAGATATGTATTCATTCTGATTAGCCCAGGATTTGAACGAGGGTCCCAGAAGAGATATATAAGCCTCTTAAATGCATAGAACTTCTAAGGATATGGGTTTAACTGTCTCCCCCTGTGGTAAATAAGCTGTGACAGCTCTATCAGGGGGGGAAATGGCAAATAAAATTACCACATTATTTTCTTGTGAATATTTTCGGAGGACTAATCTGTTTTGCCTCTTTACCTAATAGAACTCTGTTGAGTTACATGCGGACATTTAATTGGAGGAAACACATAGAAATCCTCAAACAAACAAAATGCAGGCACACAACAGTGGAAAAAAAGAAGAGGTCCAAATCTAAGCGTTTGTTACACTCCTTGCTCTGCAGAAACACTGTGCTGTATTTGAGGTTCAGCTGATGAAGATTTTTGCAGCCTGAATTTGAGAGCTGCTGCAATACAGACGTGATGTTAGTGATAGTTGTATTGCAGCAAGGGAAAGACCTATCCCTGACACTGACACCAAGATGCCAGGTTTGGGAGCTCTCTCCCCTAGGACTGGCGAGTTCCTTTCATATTTTTCTTTTCCTCTTATCAGCTATATAATGCCTGACAGTTTTAACTATAAATTCATCTATTCAGATGAACACATTGTCAGCTGTCAGCATATGACTAAGCTGAAGTCAGGCCCAAAGCTCAGGTTGACTCTTGAGCACGAGTAAGAGATACATTCCTAAGGAGTATTTTCTTCCCTGTTTCTGGAAAGAGATTTCATATCTCAAAATGCAGGGATTTTAAAACCCTCCTTTTTTTAATTTGACTAGTGCCTTTCAGGGGAGTATTTTTCAGTTGCTTTGTTCTGAAAAATATCATTGCAGTTCCTTTATTTTGCCTTTTGTTTAGTGAGTTAAAAATTAAGAAGTCTCCATATTCTATGCTGAATGCAAAAGTAACAGTAAAAGTGGAAGAGAATTGGTTTGTCCATTGGTCTAATTTTATAGAGTATAATAGATTTTCCATTTTTTGCAGTCAGTATACTTATAGTGTGCAGTGGTTTAGTTAAAATTAAAGGTCAAGTATCTTTTGGCAATCTCCTTTTATTGGTAAACAAGGAAAAATTATAGAAGATGCTAAGTAATCATCTCATTAATGTAGCACTAAAGCTGTTTTTTATGAGAGTTTGAGAAATCTGAATTTGCAGGGGTGATTTTTGAGACAGTTCACTGAGAGATGGCTGGAACCACGGCATTAAAATGCATTAATAGCAAAAATGCTGTGCAAAGTATGTATTTTGTGTACACATGTGAAAAATGCTAAGAATTATTTAGCAACTGGAAAGCCTGTTCACAAAATGCATTTGATTTATTGCTGTATACACCACAGATCCGTATCACATATTCTTACATTATTTTATTCAAAAACTTGTATGAACCATGAGTTGGCATGTTGTAGAATACTGAAAAGGCATTAATCAACCCAAATAAACAAGTACATAGATCTATCTAACAACTATGAAGTAGTTAATACATTTTTAGCAATTTTATTACAGAAAAGAGGTCTAAAAGAGTAGTGCTTAATTATCTGGACTCCTCTGTGCTGGGCTCTCTTTTGATTGTATTAATGAAGCAGCTGGCCCATTGTTTCTCTTTAATTCCTCTATTGTTTTAAGAATATGTCACAGCTCTTTATTCTTTTATCAGGTGCTGTGCAGGAGGATTCACACAATAACTCATATTCCTACTGTATTTGCCAATGCACAAAGAAACCTCCAAAGCATTTTTCAAAGAAGGGGCACACATAATTTATAAGTTCTGTTCCTTGTACCGCTCTACTGTCAAAAATTTCAACAGTATTGGATTTGAATGAATTATAATTTTTTTATTAAACAATGTGTCTACATATAGATATATGTACTTTGTTCATGTCAAAAATTAGAGATCTGCCCAGTAACTTGTGCCTACTGAAATGGCATTCATTGTGCTGTCGTCACAACCCCGTGAGTGAGAAGCAGGAAGAACCCAAATATGAAGATCCCATCCTATTCTGATATGCAAATTCCCTTAAATGCTTAACCTGTGCAACAAAGGAGGGAAAATAATAAATTAACTCCAACCCCCATTACCATTACTTAAAAGCATCATTTTTTACAAATTGGAATATTTCATTAGGAGAGGAAGGTCTAATTCAGTTTACAGTGCCTGGAAGTTGCTAAGAGTAACAGTCTGTTGTTTAAATAAATTCTGATAGTCTTTTGACCCTTCTTGCAAAAAGATGTGTGTACAGGAAATGGGCTATTATGTATCTGCAGTAACGCAGTCAAATCCAGTAAGCACAAATTTTACTACGTGAAAGTAGTACTTCTGAATTAACTGGCATTGAATATTTGTTTTAATAGAAATTGCTATTGATTTCCTACACTTCTATAAAAGATGTATACCATTTCTGGGTCAAAAAACTAGATTCAGATGGCTCAGCTAGGAAAACCAACTGATACTAAAGACAGGAAAACTGGGATTGCCTTTGAATATATGTTTATACATTATGCTTCTTCATCTGTGAAACAGCTGTAGTCAATGTAAATACTGGTTTTAGCTACTTGCTTTCTGAAGTCACTTTTCCTAAAAGCAATAGTATGAATCAAGAGGCTTTATGATTTCATCCATTTTGAAGGTCTTTTCTTTCAGTGGACTTAGGTGAGTCTGTCCTTGTATATATACATTTTTCAGACTGTGATCCACAGATTCCAAATGACCATTCTTTAAGGTCTGCAAAGCATAGGTGGAAAAAAAAAATAGCAGCCCACATTAGAAAGCTCACTGTGCAGGTTTCTGTGTCTTCCCTGAAAGTGCTGAAGGGTTCTGAGAATCTAAATGGGTGAAGGACCATTGCCTTAGTTTAATTTTCAGAGCAAATAGTTAATTCCAAATATCATAATGGAGGTTGTTTTGTTTAAAAAAAAAAATGTAGAAGAAAAAAATAAGGGCTGTTAAAAAAAAAAAAAAAAAAAAAGGAAGGTTTTTTTCCTATTTTAGGTGTCTGTCCTACATAAAGTTTTGTATTCGCATGCATATCTATCACCACATTACTCCTTATTCTGAATACAGAAGATAGAGTATTATGGCATCTAAGTATGATTTAATTGGTTCAATTTACTATATATTTTTTATACTAAGTGTGATTCCATATCTTGATGAGTCCAGATGTAGTTATGCTTCTGGTTTACAGCATCCCTTTGCTAGCATTTTATTATTTTTACAAAGCAAATGTCTATCAATCACAGAGATAAATTAGAAAAAATTGTACAAACATGACACATTGCTAAGATTTTTTCAGCATGCTATGTAATTATTAACCTGATTTTTTGCCATTGAGGGAAGCCATGAATTACAGATAGCGTGGATGAAGTTAAATGCTTTTATATTAGATAAATTTTCTTATACAGTATTCTATATGTATGGCCATACAATATAATTGAAGCTTTGTCAGCCCTGTAGCCTAGCAACAGATAATACTGTTAGGTTACTGAATTGCTCCTGGTTGACAAGTAGGGAGTATTTTTGTGTTTATCATGTTTGCTAATGATGGGATCCTTTCCAAAAGGCTTGTCTTAATCTTAATTAGAGTTTATCAGCAGAGGTCTGCATGACATTGTGCAGACACTGATTTCATAAATAATAAAAAGTGCAAGTGAAAAATTTGGCAGGAGAAGAAGATATTTAAGACCACTGATTCTTGTAAGAGCAGCATGAATTTCCAAAATGTAATCAAGTTTGAACTGTGACTCTATTCTTTATTATCGAAACTTGCAGTACACTCCACTGCAGTTTTGACAGCAATTATGAGTATGATTTATAAGCTTCCTGTTAGGAACCAGATCTGTTTGCACAAGAATCTTGATCATAAACATTACAAAGAACAGTAAGTCCACAGTTTTTCAGGGACATAGGGACCTTACTCTGTCATTTTCATAGAAAGTTGTGGTTTTTTCGTTTTCAGGGGGAGGGAGGGGGTTGGGGTTTTTTTTTTTTGTTTGGTTGGTTTTGGTTTGTTTGGTTTTGTTTGTTTGTTTGTTTTGTTTTGTTTTTTTATTAAGGGTGTTGGTGTTTTTTTCAAGCAGCAGAAATATTTGCAGTGAAAGATGTAGACAAAGAAGAGAACCCTGAAATAACCTTTCCATTTGGTGGAAGTTCTGAAGGTATCAGATAACTGCTTCAGTGCCTGATGTCATTTGGTAAAGAACTCATGCCAATGCAATTGGAATGTAATTTTTTGCTCTGGTTTGCACAACATGATATTCTTTAACTTTCTCATCTTTCAATGTTTAAATATATGAGCATTTTTAATTCCTTGCAGTATGAACTAGAAAAAGAGTTCAAATAAATGCATAGCACTTAGACATTTTTATTCTCTTCTTATGTTTGATATTTTTGTGGTATATTTCACATAAATTTCTTTGGTTTAACTTTAAATATAAAACAATACATTTCAAGCTCGAGAAGCTTATTTTCAATTTCACAGAGCTCTCCAATCTTTCGAATACTTCTGGTAACCTAAAACCTTCCTTTCTGCACTGGCACAAGAGTAGGACTCTTCTGACCCCACCACGTAAAACTACCCTTTCAGTATAATGGTGTGATGGTGAGTTGGGTCTTCCGTTTCATCCTCCACACAGGCACCCACCCCTTCCCTTGCTATTGCCTCTGATGGGCAATAGGATTTGTCCTGAGATAAGAACACCAGGTGGGAATTGTCCTAAGAACAGAACACTAGGTGGGAATTGCAGGAGAGACTGCCTGCATAATGAACGCATTCCAGAGAGGGGGGAGCTGTGATGATTGTGATTAACTTTGGTACACTTCCGCCTGCAAAAGATTATAAAATGCTGCTGGGCCAGCTGGGCAAACTGATGGCCAGCTGGGCAGACTGGTGTCCCAAGGCTGCCTGCAACTTCTGAATGGAATCCCCCCACCCTACCCTGCCCTCGGCAGGGACTCCTGCAGGGTATGTACAGCCCGAAGATGGGGAACGGTCAGTTTTGTACCGGTGAGTAAAAGCCCTAAGATCCGGTCACATACGGAGATAAAATCCTAAAGTAGTTAAATGGGTGCTTTGTTGCCTTTAAATTGTGCATTCTGTAAAGCCAAAGGCTGTAAAATAACCTGTTGGCTTTATAACCCTTTAGATTTGCTTATATTATATACTGCATTGACAATATTTAGATACTGTATTATCAGTAAATAGCATCACAATCATCCACATAGTGTCATACTTCTTGCACCTGACTGAGAGTCTTCCCTCTACTACTCTGCCACAATGGATGACCAGTGTACTCATTATGGGCAAGAAGAGGCCCAAAATCACTGTTGTCTTGCCTTCTAACCAAATCATATAACCTTGAGTATTTCAGAGGCATTGTCAGTCACTCATCTCTATTAGAACTTATCTGATTGTTCATCCCTTCTCTTCTTCTGATGCCTGTGTCTGTTTTAGGATTGAGACACTTGGCCTGGTCAAACTTTGGTAGAACAATTTCACTCTTATAGGCTTTTCCTAACAAAAGGAACAGTTGGTTAAAAAAATCTAACCAGTTTAGTGAGAACTTAATCTCCTATAAATAGAAGTCCTTTATGTTTCCTTCTGAAATTTTCATGTCTTTGCAAATATTTCATGCAAACATCTTTCGATCTCCTCATCACCACAGGTACTTGGCTAAGGCTTCTATATTATCCTTTTGAAAACCTGTTCTTAACACTGCCTATTGTTTTATGAAAAGCTGTCGTGCTCCTGAGAAATTGCTGTATATATGTCAGTTGTGTCTTAGCCTGTGGAAATGTTTGTAGGAAGCAAGAACTTTTTTCCTGTTTTGTAGCTGCCACCTGCAAGGAAGCCCTTATCTCTGACAAAGGTGTCTGGACAGCATAGAAATTCAAATGATAGTCATGACTGTAACTTCCTGTTAAATTTGGAAGCCTCTGCTGGGTACTCTGCACTTGACTGACTTGTACTCTTTCCTTGACTGTGCAGTAGAAGGCTCAAGAGGACTTCTCTTCCACAGTCTTCCCGTTTTGCATGAAGGTCAGGGGAATAAGGTCATTTACATCAATAAAGTAATTTACACTACATCAAGACAGCAGTCCTTTCCTGAACCTGTGCAGGCAAGCGTAGAAGGGGACAAGTGGGGACTGCACCATGTCCTCTGGGTGACTTTTGTTGCAAAGGTGTTGTGCTTCATTTCTGGTAACTGGAAGAATGCATCATTTGAGAGTTCGTCTGGGGATCTAACTTAACACAACATCATGTGCTGATAAAAATATGGGCATGTATGTCATGATCACTTAAAGGCCTCATTTTCTATAGAGTGGGTTGAGAGAAAATGAAATAACAATGTACTTCTTGGGTCTGAATCATGCTGGGCGGAAGGTTTGTACTCATAGAGTGGATTTAACTTCTGTAGTTCTGATTACCTTTGTTAAGCTAAGCTAAAGACTCTTGTGCTTCCAAAGCTGTCACACATCCCACCCAGCTGTGCCTGCCGTAGGTGTGACAGTCTGAAGGAGATGGGTGGATCAGGCAGCTGGGGTCACTGCTCACTTCAGCTGTCTGAGTTTAATCTGCTGGTGGACATGAATCAACACCCTGAGGAGCTCTAACACCAGGAGACTGAGTCAGCCTTTTAGCTGATCCAGACTGACTGCAGCTGGAGACCCAGTAATCACTCTTTTTTTGGAGGTTGGGTTTGTTTTTTTCCCCCAAGGGTACAGCATGTTGAGATGTTTGCTGGCATAAGGAAAGGCTCAGATTTGCACCATTTAATGCTGTAATCTTGGAGGCTAGTAAACCTTAGTGTTCTTTGGTTCCCTCATATTAAATTTCTTGTAAACTTTGGAGCATCTTCAACTGCTGTATTACTGAAGGGTGAATACAAAGACACTTTTCTGCTTTGAAACTTCTACACCACTTTGAGGTCTGGAAGCTTAGCGTATTTTACCACTGAAACACACTGTTACTGATGCTGTTTTGTTTGCTCATCTTTGAAAGCTAATAGACTGGTTTAATTAATTGTCCAAGATTTCTCTAAAACAATGTCCTAATTCTTCCATTTAGCTGTGGCATATCATACACTGTTGTTATCTCCTCTACCAGATTTTTGCAACAAGTTGTTTTAAAACTATAATCTCGTTGAGGGGAAAAAAATGAAGTGCAGTTGAAAAGGCAGTTATGCCGAAAGATAAACACAGCAATATTACTTATCAAAACGACTACAGTTTTTGCTTGCCTAATGAATGCAACATATAGCTTTTTCTATATATACAAAACCCGAGGAAAAAAAAAAGCTTTATAACGTATAAAGTCTGCAACATTATTTCAGGCATAACTGTATTGGATATGCATCTAGGCCTGAGAGTGTAGATAACACAATATAAGTGCTTTGCCTGTCTAAACATGTTAAATAAATGAGCATTCACTATCGCATTCAAATACATTAGTAGATGTACTCGCATAGTTAATTTTCTTTTTAATGCACTACACGTGACATTTGCTATAGTGTATCTTACTGTTTGATGAAAATTCTTCTACTTCCCCCACCACCACCACCCCCTCCTTTAAACAGACCTTTATTTGAATAAGCCTTTATGGAACAGATCTTTGGCGTATCTTCTTTTCAGGAAGTTCAGTCAGTGTAAGCAGAGATAAAGCAGTCATGTTACGAAGAATATTACATAAGGAAAGATTTTTTAGAGAAAGAGGGTGACAAACATAAGGGAGGGGAAGAACGCCCTTAAGAGGAAATCTGATTTCTTTCTTGCAGCTGTTTCATTTTATTGAGCTATGATTTGCTATTCAAAATAAAGTGAACTTGGAGTTACAAAAAAATATACAGGAAGTTTGGTGAAAATAATGATGAGAAGAGAGCTGTATGAATTATTTTCACCTATATCTTGATTTTCACATTGCTGACTCTTTAAGAGACAAAATGAAAAAATCAGATGAATATTCATGATGCAAATAGTTAGGAAAACTGTCCCCAAATTGTTATCCTTATACGTGAAAATTCCTATATTGATAGAAGGAAGATAATAAAAGTAAAAATTATGTGCCTCTTCAGCTTGAATAAGCCATTCAAATTTAAAAAAAAAAAAAAGGAGCATGAAGATATAGCATTGCTGTTTTAAGTTCTGGCATCTGATACCATCAATTAAATCTTTCTGCTTTTATGTTTCCTGTAGGAGGGCAGCTTTGGTGTACCACAACCAAGGCCATCTCAGAGGGTGAAGAGCTGATTGCCTTTGTTGTAGATTTTGATTCAAGGCTGCAAGCTGCCAGTCAGATGACTCTCACAGAAGGCATGTATCCTGCACGCCTGCTGGACTCCATACAATTGCTCCCTCAACAAGCTGCAATGGCATCTATTTTGCCTACAGCTATTGTGAACAGTAAGTGATGAATACTATTCTCTGGCAGTTTTTTAAAAAGCAGTACTTTAAGGCACATATGAAGAGCTAATCAGCAATATCGAATTCAAGACCACAGAAACCACACCACAGCTCAAAGCCTGCTTTTGTTCCCCCATCATCTCAGATGAACTCACAGCTGTAAAAGGAGCAAGAACAGCAGTCTGGCAAGAACCTCACCCAGAGTACCCGACCTGCCCTCGTGTGGACGCTCTGCGATCTGCTGCCAGAGGCAGTAGGATCAGAAACTGTTCAAGTAGATAAGATAGGTCGGCTAACTGTCAAAGTCCAGCCTCTGGTGCTCAAGGAAGCTTGTTGCTTACAGCTGCAGCTTCTGGTAATAACTCATCATATTCAGTGGTAGAAAAGAAACACATCTCTTCGGTGGCTGTTTTAAAATGCAGCAGAGATCATGCCTTATAGCAGTGGCTATCCAAAAATGTTTTTACATCTTCTGGTTGTCAACAGACCCTATCATGGACAAAATATAGTATGCAATTGAGTGTTGTCCTTAGAGAGGAGGGACATGAATGTTCCTGAACTGGGAAAATTCAGCTTGAATTAAGTTTTTTATCTTTAGGTTTTTCTTATTACTGCTTTTTACCTTTATACAGTCCTAGTCCCTCATTCTCCTTTCTAAGTGCTTTTCAAATATATTGGCTCCTACCATGATCCTCACCAGTCATCACCTAGACTTATTGCACATTCTTACCTCTCAGGACTTTGCAAGTCTGTTCATTTAGACTCCATGTTGGAGCACTTCTCCATGCTTCCTGTGGTTTCTAAGTATTATAATTAGTTATAGTGAACTACTGAATACAGTATTTCAGGTGTGAATGCATATGCAAGCACATGAACTGCCACTCAGGCTCACACCTAATAACACTCAGTCTTGAACAGACAGTACGTCCTGAAGCTCTTCAGACAGGACTAGTTAAAATACCCATGGTAACACATTTAATGCCATATTTTCTTTTGTTGTTGTTGTTTGGTTTTCATAAGTGCTTATTTTCTGGGTAAAAAATTCTGGTAGCTACACATTTATTGTTAGCCTATTTTAAAAGATAAACCTTTCAATGTCCAAATCATCCAGGTCCTCCCTTCCAGAGGGTGAGTTGCAGCAAACTCATGCCCCTTTGGCTAAGCACATTCATTTTTATCCCAGCAGTGGGGCAGCTGTGAGCTGATACACAGAACCAGCAATTAGCATTGTAGAGGACCTTCCCAAAAGAAAGTGTCAGAAATGACATGAAGCTACCAAAGTAGGGCAGACCTGTGTTTATAGTCAATAGTTGCAAGGGAGCCACTGGAATGGGTTACCTTGCCTAAAGGGCAAAGGCTCATGCACAGCTTGTTTCAGCTGAGGATGTATTCTTGCATAAATCTACAAGGTCAACTCTGGTCTTTGGCAGAGTAGTGAGATTTCTACAGCATCACATTTCTGGAAACACCTTTGCTGTTAGCATTGCCTTTTGCAGAGCCCTGGAAAGGCACACTGAACCTTGCTAAGATAAGTCTAAGTTTATGATCTATCAGCTCTTTCTATACAGGTTTAGCAGCAACTCAATAACCTCTGTATTCTTGACTTGAGGAGAATGCTTAAGTAGCAAGTCTCACTGCTCAGAACTTTCCACCCTGGTTCCAACTCTGCCTCTGACCAGATGGGGCTGCTTTCACATTTCATTGTTGAGTTGGTGAAATTCAGTTTCTTCATTGAAGTCTTGAACAAGATGCAAGTCCAATAATATGCTGAATGCACCTCTAGATTTGTAGTGAGACTTGTCTTAACATACTTTCTCTAAATCTCTCAAAAAAAGTCAGTTTCTAGAAAAAGTAGGTGTTGTAGGTTTGGGGGTTTTTTTATGTTTCCTAACATTTTCTAGTGAAAACCCCACAAAATTAGAATATCACCTTTGACTCATTCAGCTTGAGCTTGAATGTTTCATTTCCTGAATTGATCTATTTAAATATTTGGAAAATATCCATTGAAATAAATTGAAATATTTTGTTTTTAAATAATTAAAACATTAGCTTCAAGTAGCCTTTATATATTTTGCATCACTTTAGGGAACTAATTAGTTTCAGATCCCATTTCTATATATTGTTCTGCCTGAAATCCCATCCTCTTACCGTGCAAAACTCCTCAAATGCACTTGGTCTGCTTGGCATATAATGGCAGTCACATATTCCCCGTGTGTAACTGCAGCTACAGACTGCCCAAGCCATCTAGCCAATAGGAAATAAAGATGACTGGAAGTCAAATTCATTAAGATAATCAGGAAGTTCAATACTGTGATGGAATGCAGTTAAATGAATTCAAATAGGACTTGTTGACCGTATCAGAATTTCCTATTACTACTTTTGGACTTTCGCTTCTGTGGAAACCTTATTGGTTCAACTTTTTTAAACCATTTGAAGCCAAAAGCAAATGCTGAAATGAAAGCTTTAACACGAGGTGGACATTTCAAATGATACAACCTGCATCGATAATGTTTTAATAGAGGTATATGTTGGAATACTAACTGGTCCATTAAGTGGTTGTGTCTTAAATCCATGCACAATTATTCAGTGACAAAGGGAAAACTAGAAACTGGTAGTGGTATAAATACTTTCTGGAAATTTATGAGCAAAAAAATAGACAAGTATTAGCAATGCGGTCAGAGAAGCAAACTAAGCAATGTAAATTTTGGCTGCATTTGTAAATATTTGACAAATAAAAACTCATCCATTTCAATGGGTTGGAATCCTCAACTTTCTTCACCTAAAGGAATTGGAATAGAGCAGTTGTCCTATAAACTTCAATATTTGATATTAAACATAAATTGTCACAAATTATAATGAATTACATCATCAGCTATACATGCCATGTTTTCAGAACAACCAGCCATTTTTCAAGACTAAGTTAATTACAATCTCTAGCAGCTTCTTGCATTCTGAAGTCAGGGGGAGTTTTGATGTAGACCAAGGTGTGTATTGATGTTGACTGCAGTTGCCCATTGCCTGATCATGAAGTCAGCTGTCACAGTCTGGAGTCACTCATAATTTTATGTCAAAAACCGGTGAGAAATGTCCAGACCAGATGCAGAGAATTATTCTAGGCCTGTGGCAGCTCCTGAAATGTGTGTGTGAATGGGAAAATGTTGATTGACTTAAGCCAAAAGTATAGAAGGGACTGTTCTTGTGATTTAACACTATAAACAAGTTCTAGTGCTCAAGTGTGGACCCTGTCACAGTTTAATTTACTCATGTAGATGTGCCCAAAAAGGGCAGGTATTTTGTCTTGTTTTTACTGATAGGAGAGAAGGTTCAGCTTTCAGAAAGGTCAGATGGGTCTTTTGACCTTCTGAGACAGATACATGATGTACTGTGTAGGTGTTTTCTGACAGGTTATTAGCAACCAAATATCTGTCCACTCGGTGTAAATACACCATATGCATCATTAGTCTTCACTTTAGTAGAGTTTGCAGCCTTTAGTCCATGATCAAAATCCCGCCCCCTCCTGCTGCTGGAATCATTCTGTGCAACATCCACATAGAGGGGCTCTCCTATTAGACGAGCTTCTGACACTTTGGGATAGGACACAATGAAAAATTGCCTTATTCTTAGTAGATATCCCTTTTGTGTAGTGAAAAGTGGAAAAACAACAATTTACTGAAAACAAGAGAACAGAAAATACGTAGAAATTTTCCATTTCTAATATTAATAAGAACAGGAACCCAGGAAATAGGCATGCTGCTTAATATTATATTACGTTCAATATGGTATGGTCTTAAGGAAAACTAATCTAGTTTGGCCTCCCGGATATCAGAGCAACAGGATCTTACAGTAATAACTGCATAAGCATGCTGAAAATACATGTTCTTCAGAATGATCTGCAGTTAGCACTCAAAAATTCCAAGGCCCAGAGCTGGAAAGACTTGTGCACACAGAAAAAAAAAAAGCACAGTTGAAAGGTGTCCCCTACTGAGTAGTGATGTATTGAAAACACAGCTTAGTTCTTGAATTAGTACTGTATGTTCCCAACAAACATTTAATTTAATTCCATTTTTTAGAATAATTACATGCCAAAAACTTTTCTTTATGCAACTATTTTTAAAACACCCTTTTGAAAGAAACAACTGTATCACCCGTTAAGTCTCTCACCTGCAAGGGACATTTTAATAAAGCCATGTCTCTGCTTCCAGTATTTCATTAAATAAGCATGTGTTTAATGGGGAAGGGGGGTGAACTACGTTAACTGGTTGGCACCAAGCGCACTGTGACTAACCTACACCTGCATATATTTACTTGTAGAGGACATATTCCCTTGCAAATCCTGTGGCATTTGGTACCGAAGTGAGCGGAACCTGCAGGCCCATCTCATGTATTACTGCAGCGGGAGGCAAAGAGAGGGGCCACAGCTGTCAGAGGAGAGTGAAGACAGTGCTCAGCAGATATCCAGTGTCTGCCCTTTTCCACAGTGTACCAAAAGTTTTTCAAATGCAAGAGCTCTGGAAATGCACCTAAATTCTCACAGTGGTAAGTACCATGTATTTTCATGGATCATCTTCTAGATTTAGCTATTTGAAAAATTATTCACTGTAGACATTCAGTGGATCAACATATGTCCAAATATATGCAAACATTGCATGTAGATACTACCAAAATATCAACAGTTTCTGACCTGTGTCCTACACCAAGCACCTCTCTCAGGTAACTGGTGTCATTTCTCTTATTTACTAATCCTAATTTGAATGCTGTCTCTCTCTCTTAATGTGTGTATACACAGGTACAGGCAGCATTTCTTTACTGGTGAAGGTATGATCACGAATTCAGACACAGTCAATTACTTTGGGATTCTCTCCACCAAAAATGAGTTGGCTAGAGTACGGTATCTACCCGCCCTATTGTGATGCTCAGGAGAGAAATACACACAGTCAGAGAGCAAGGCCTTGTGAAGTAGGATCTTAGTGTCCGAGAGCAGACTTCTTAGCCAGAGGGCTTTAAGACTGCAGTCCAAAACTCTGTGCTTTTACCAGGACACTGGTTTCATAAGAAACTTCTTGTTTGCTAACAATATTCTTTTCCTTTCTAGTAAGTATAAAATGGGGATAGTTTTTTTTAGAGAATCTCAGAAACAAAGAATCATAGGATTGCTTAGATTGGAAAAGACCTCTGAGATCATGAAGGCCATCTGTTAAGCCAGCACTGCCAAGTCCACCACTAAACCATGTCCCTAAGCACCACATCAACAGATCAGTGTGGATGACCAATTTTGAATTGAATTAAGGCTGGAAACACAAGTGAGTTTGCAGGACATTCTGCACTGGAGTTTTCAGTAGCAGAGAAAACCTAAAAATAAGAAAGACTACAGTGTCAGTGTGTGGTGTGTTGGCTTTCTGGTGTACAGAGCTAGAAAGATGCAAAGGCTTTACAGGTGTCCCCAATCCTCCTGGTAAATTAATGGAGTCTAAAGGACAGTATGAGTGCTTTAGTCATAGAAGAAAGCCTTATTCAGCTGCAGTGTAAAAGCTCCTGGGGCATTGGGAATCTATTCTGTGGATTTGGTGAAATGAAAAATATTCCTCTGATACTTGGGCGGCAATTGCAAATCTAGAAGGCATCATGTTGCTTTGGAGGTGTTTGGTACCTCCCAGAACAGGACTAGAAGGGCGCTGAGCGAAAGCTTCTTTATATTGAGAACACAGACAACCCTTCAGTTAGAGATGAACAAGCCATTCAGTTACAGGTCAGATCTTTTTGTGCTTCAAGATCTTAACTTTGAATATCAGGCTATTGCCATTTTCTGTCTGTTGGCTAGCAAATATTTCACTGTCCAGTGAACCAGCAAAACCATAGGCTACAGCAGCTTCAACAAGAGTAGGTGACTGCAGCCCAATATGTCTTACAGACTAGTAATTATAACCTGGTACTCGGGGAAGATAACAGATTAATTTCTCCCCAAGCAGAGGAAAACTCTGAAATCTTAGCCACTGTGCAAAAGATTTGCTTCAGCTATTTGCATCCAGTGACATACCATTGGCTTAGGTGTCCAGGGTTTAGAGCTATGAGCTGTGAATTACACTGTCTGCTTTTGATCTAGAGATAAGCATCTGTGTAGGTATTTCTTAGAACAGAGGCTGGACCTCAGGCTGTTCCCTTTCTTTTTAGTCATAAACCAGTCTGTTCAATCATTCTTGCTTTCTTTCAGATCCTCTCAGTCTTCATTTTTCTATACAGATTATCACACCTTTTGCATCCCTTTTCCAAATGCCCTCTAACCTTTGGAAACCCTGAGTTTTCTTGAACTTCTGTTACTGTTCCTGCTGGAGGCTCTAGCGGATGCACACCACTGGAACATGGAGCTCTGACTGAAACGCAAAGTCTATTGACATCCTGCTGTCACTGTACCACATGATGGGGAAGCATATGAAGCACCATCTTGTGGCAGTGGAGGAGCTAAAGCCTCATAGAGTCTCCTTGGGAAGAAGTGCCTCATGAGAGCAAGCACTGATTAAAATGCTGTGTATCTCCTTGGTTCCCTTCTGGCCTCTGCAGCCAAGAGCAGGTCAAATTTCAAATGTGATTCACAACTTGGGGGGCCACTGATGCTAGGGGAAAAGTGAGGACCTCTAGACACAACAGAGTGACTTCCCACAGAGTGAGCTGCAGCATTCTTACAGTTTTATTTTGTCCAACTACCACCAACCTAATTTATCTAACTAAGGTGTGGTATATCTGTTGATGTGTAGGCAGAGAAAATACTCATTTTTAATTCTGAATATCATCCCTATCAATATTTTTTCATGTTTTATTTTCTAAAAGGTAACCAGAACCCATGTTGTTGCAGTAGGGAAATTTAGTTTTGTCTCTTTTTAAAGCATTTTCCATTTCACAATTCTATGAAACGTGGGGGTTTTTTGTTTAATCAGTGGCTGTAAGATGGCTTTGAATGTACTGTTATTGATAGGGAAAGTGGTAGTGATTACATGAGAAAAAGGTGGTGTATTATAGTAGTAGTTGCCAATGGCCATTATATGTGGAAGATAAAATGTCAGTGAAGCTGTGTCTTACTGCGCCTCCTCCCTTTACAGTGAACACAACTTATAAGTCCTTTCTGATGAGGATAGATCTGTAGCCTGTTCCCACACTACAGCCAACCCATGTCAGCAAAAATCTCAGCATCAGTAATGTTCAAAATGCTGCTTCTGCTTTGTCTGTGGCTTTCAGGCACTCTTGAGGGCTGTACCTCAGGCCATATCATAACCTTGAACCTCTTGACCTTGATGTGCTTTCTGTGCATTCAAACTTTCCAGTGATTGTGTATGGGGAACATTATAACTCCCTTTAGTTGTAACTGTAATTTCGAAGACTTTTTCATTTAGAATAAGTCCAGTCTATTTTTATCTTTTCACTTGTTCTTTCCCTTCAGTTCTGCTGAATGCATGCAAATACTAAGGCTCTCTAAAGCAGAGCAGAAGTCTGGGAATAACCTCTAGCAGTTTGAGGAAAGACCAATTCAAGTATTTTCAGGGTGACTAATGCCATCTCATCAGAAGAAAATTAGTAATTCTCACAGTGTTTGTACCTTTTGTGCAACTGATTCTCCAGTATTCCTCATGAGAGACAAAATGGTCACTTTATTTTGCATTTTACTTGTCTTTTCTACAGGAGTGAAAATGGAAGAATTTCTCCCGCCCGGTGCTAGTCTGAAATGCACAGTTTGTACTTACACTGCAGACTCAGTGATTAACTTTCATCAGCACCTGTTCTCGCATCTTACTCAAGCTGCCTTTAGATGCAATCACTGCCATTTTGGCTTCCAAACTCAGAGGGAGCTACTGCAGCACCAGGAGTTACATGTCTCTGGCAACAAAATCCAGAGAGAAAGTGACATTGAACACTCTCCAAGTGGAAATGAAGAAGGTTTACAGCCAGCAACGGACCTATTGAGCAGGAATGATGTTCCCCAGAGCCAAAAGACCATGCAGACTAAAGATGCAAGTTCTGATACAGAGCTTGATAAATGTGAAAAAAAGGCTCCACTTTTCCTTCCAAACCAGAGGCCAGAAACGCAACCTGCAGCAAATAAGCAGAGTTTTTCATATACTAAAATAAAATCTGAACCATCCAGTCCAAGACTTGCTTCATCGCCCGTTCAGCCTAATATTGGCCCTTCTTTCCCAATGGGACCTTTTCTTTCCCAGTTTGCTTTTCCCCAAGACATCACTGTGGTTCCTCAGGCTTCAGAGATATTAGCCAAAATGTCAGAACTGGTCCATCGAAGGCTCAGGCATGGAAGTAGCAATTATCCTCCTGTAATTTACAGTCCTCTGATGCCTAAAGGGGCTACATGTTTTGAGTGCAACATAACATTCAATAATTTGGACAACTACTTGGTTCACAAAAAGCATTACTGCAGCAGCCGATGGCAGCAGATGGCAAAGTCACCAGATTTTTCCAGTGTCCCAGAAAAAATGCCAGAAGCTGTAAGTCCCAGTAATGGTCAAAGCTCTATAAACATCCTGAATACAGCTCCTCACACATCGGATCCAGAGAATCAACTTCTTCAGACACCTTGCATAAACTCTTCCAGTGTTTTAGATTTGATCGGGCCAAACAATAAAAGTCACGAAAAAGACTTTACTGCACAACCCAAAAAGTTGTCAACTGCAAGCAACGGTGATGAGAAGATTAATGGAAAACCTTCTGATGTGAAAAATCCCAATGCTCCTTTAGTAGAGGGCGAGAGTGACCCTAACAAGACCACGTGTGAAGCTTGTAACATTACTTTCAGCAGACATGAAACCTACATGGTCCACAAGCAGTATTACTGTGCTACTCGCCATGATCCCCCACTGAAGAGGTCTGCTTCCAACAAAGTGCCTGCCATGCAGAGAACAATGCGTACTCGGAAGCGAAGGAAGATGTATGAGATGTGCCTGCCAGAGCAAGAGCAAAGGCCACCACTAGTTCAACAGCGGTTTCTAGAAGTGGCTAATCTTGGCAATCCTTGTACATCTACTCAAGAGTCAACAGAGGGCCTTGGAGATTGTTACCATCCACGATGTGATATCTTTCCAGGAATAGTCTCAAAGCATCTGGAAACATCACTGTCTATTAACAAGTGTGTTCCAGTTTCAAAGTGTGATACTCCCCACTCCACCGTATCTTGCTTGGAGATGGATGTGCCAATAGATCTCAGTAAAAAATGCTTACCCCCATCAGAGAGGACATCCACTTCTCCCAAAAGGCTGCTGGACTACCATGAGTGCACTGTATGCAAGATCAGTTTTAACAAGGTAGAGAACTACCTGGCTCACAAGCAGAATTTTTGCCCTGTCACTGCCCATCAGCGCAGTGACCTGGGACAAATCGACAGTAAGGTGTTTCAAAACCCAGAAAGTGAAAGAAACAGCCCAGATGTCAGTTATGAGAGAAGCATAATCAAGTGCGAGAAAAATGGAAACTCAAAACAGTCCTCTCCTAATGGAAACTTATTTTCCACACACTTAGCAACACTTCAAGGACTAAAAGTCTTTAGTGAAGCAGCCCAGCTTATTGCTACAAAAGAAGAAAACAAACATTTGTTTCTTCCACAATGCCTTTACCCTGGAGCAATAAAGAAAGCTAAAGGAGCAGATCAGCTTTCTCCATACTATGGAATAAAGCCAAGTGATTACATTTCTGGTTCTCTCGTCATTCATAATACTGATCTAGATCAAAGCACAAATACAGAAAGTGAATCTCCTAAAGGCCAGGCGCCTTCGAATGGTTGTGCTGTGCAGAAGAAAGAATCTCTTCCACTACTGCCGAAAAACCGAGGCATGGTAATAGTTAATGGGGGACTAAAACAGGAGGAAAGACCTGCCACTAACCCACAGCAAGAGAACATTTCCCAGAATCCACCGCATGAAGATGGGCACAAGTCTCCTTCTTGGATCTCTGAGAATCCCTTAACTGCAAATGAAAATGTCTCTCCAGCAATTCCTACAGCAGAGGAACAGTTGTCTAGTATAGCTAAAGGTGTGAATGGCTCTACCCAGGCTCCAAGCAGTGGAAAGTACTGCCGGCTGTGTGACATCCAGTTCAACAATCTTTCAAACTTTATAACTCATAAGAAGTTTTATTGCTCTTCACATGCAGCAGAACATGTCAAATGAAACAGTCGGTCACCTTTGGTACCTGTGTTTAGCATATTGTTGCATACAGTTTAAAGAAAGCTGTTTGAATTACATCTGGACAATCAGGAGATTTCACTATTGCTGAATTGAAGACTTAAAGGTGTAATTTCATTACAGTCCATTAGTAAAGTGTATTATTGGTGCCATTTTCAAAACTATTAATTTATTTTACCAGCAGTATTCATAGCTGTAGTTATGTTATTTTTATTTAAAAACTTTATATTAAAGTCATTTGTAATGTTATTGTATAGTTATTGTGTAGCACATATGGTTTGCACTGTATAGTAGATTTTAAAGAAAATAGTCGCAAACAATACAGAAAAGCATTTTAGAAATAGCTTCAAAAGCACTTGTGTATCCTGATTTTTTTTCTTATATGCTGTTGCAGAGATATGTATATGCTAAAATATAACTTGCAAAGAAGTTTCAACTATGCTGTGAAGTTCGCCTTAAAATTTCCAATTGGGCTCAGTTTGCACTTTATATTTTAGCAGATACATTATCTTAGTCATTAGGCTTTGCATTTGTATGTAGCAGTATGTTTCTGTCCACTTTCTTAATCTGAAACGTACGTTAAATGAAGATGGCATTTTCTTTCTTGTATAGTACTTGTATTTTCTTTCGCTGATGCATCTCTGTCTCAATTTTTAAACCTTTGCTGTTAAATGCAATACTTTATAAAGAATGAACAAAATTACTGGAAGCAGTATTGTAAGTAATGAGGTCATATCAATCAGTTTTATCTTTTGAAAGGCACAGTCTAAAACAAAACCTAAACTCAATGCTGCAATTATGAATCTAATTCATATATAAGATATATTTAAATATAAGAGTAGCAATACTGCAACTGGTGATCACAAAGATAATGTTCTACTTCTGATAGAAATAATTTCTCAACAAATGTTGTTACTATGCATGTATATGGATGGAATAAAATTCCAGATCATTGGAGAAGTTTGGCAGTAATTTCTTTAAACTTGTTTTATTCCGTTATTCAAGGTGCATTTAGAGCTCACAAACTGTAATGAATATCTTAGGAACAGGCTAACATTGCCTCCTCTTCAATGGAAGCAAAGTATTCAAAGAGAAAATGAGTACAAAGGATGCCTCCACTTCCAGGGAATCCCTGCTGACAGGTCACTAGTGCAGCTAAGTTCAAGACAACATAGTGAACTAAAAGTTAAAACGTGAGGGTCTGAAACTTGGAAGGCTGTTCTCTTTAGTGATGCCAAGGAACCCTGGCAGTATCAGCATATGTCAAAATCAGTGGAACAATTTCCTTCCTAACACCTCTGATATGATTCTTCTTGTGTTCAGTGTTCTTATATGAAAAACAATAGCATTCATTTAATAGAACAGCAGTTTGCTCCACTATTTCAGTATAGAACTACTAATCAATAATTTATGTTATATTAAAATCTGAACTAAGGTATAATTAATACCCTTCACTTGCAATTGTTCAGTCTCCTGTACACCATTTTAATAAAAAAATTGTTATTATAAAAGCGACTTATTGATGCACTTTCATCCTACAAATTTGAAAGCAAAATTATGACCTGAATAGTTGCATAAACAGCTGTATTTAATTTAGTCCTATATCAGCTAAAAAGTCAACTCAGAACAAATTAACTAAAAGGATGCCATTTCAGCTGAACAGCCAGTTGGAGACTAGCATAAGAACATGCAATGCCACTGACTTTCAGCAATCCCATCTCTGCCTACTTTTAACTAAATCTGTTCTTTTTTTATTTGTAAGTGTAGGTACATGTGATCCAGGAGCAAAAAGAATAAACTCTTCAAAAAATATTATTAACAACTCTTCTGGTTAACTGGGCTTTAAATACAGATTAAGAGTGCTTAAAATTGTGTTGATTGTCACTTGCAACAAAGACAGCAAGTGTATACATCAATTCTGTAGGCCCAAAATTGGTCCTATAACAAATATGTTGGGTAATAAGACTTGAGAAGAAGCATTACAATCACAGGGAGAATAAAATAGACAAATTGTTTGTGATTATCAATCAAATATTCATTAGAAAATAGCACACCAGTATATCTAAGACTCCACAGTATTTGAGACAGATGGTACCTTTTGGCCTTTTTGGTGGGAAACATTATTTTGAAGATTATCCATCACAAAGAATGGTTTAAAAAACTAGGTAATTACGTCTGGATTAAACTAACCTCATTCTGAGAGATACACATGCATAGATGAAAACTTTTTAGGTGAAGCTGGTCAGAAAGCCACAGGTAGTGTAATTTACAATTGCTGAGCTCTGGGAGTCTGTTTAGACTGTGGGAAAGTAAAGGAGAATATCAGGGTTGAAGGGAATACCTAGCTGAAAAGTGATGCTGAAAGGGAAAAGCCTTATCAAAAAACATTTCTGATCCAGAAATGCTGAGGGTACCTGATATAATCCAAAGGTAAATTAAAGCCTGCCATGCTGCATTATATTCTTCCCACTGGCTAGTCCAATTGCTTTCACACAACAGAATAATCCTGGTAGCATTTTCTCTTTATAAATCACCTATTTGGTTAACCGGTCCCATTTTTACAAGTTCAAAACAAGCACAACCTGTGTATCTATTGGCACATTTTACACACATTTTATACATTTTACTCACTTCACAGGAACAACTGGCAACTCTGACACATGCTAAACCCCAAAGTTTATCACACTCTGTGAAAGTAAAACTCTACACTAGCTAGGTGGGTAGCAGATACTGACATTTGATTTCTTACACATTTGTTAAAAATATAAAAACATTTAATAAAAAGAAGCTGCTCACATATGGGCATGTTTTCCCATAATCTTATGCACTGTTTTTAATCGTTTCACTTTCTTTATTGCACTAATTTTTTAATTGGCTCATGTGAAATAAGAACATAAACACTCTGACCAACCAGAAATCTCTTTCCTATCTCTTAAACAGTTTGCACAACACTGCCCTAATCCTAACCAAGATGTGGGCTTGAAGCACATCTCTTTAAATTGTATTGTTTACAGGTATTAACTACTTAAATCTGTTTTCTGATCAAGGGGGTTTATGTATTCTCTTTAGATTGTATCTACATGTTTGTTCAGGTGATAAACTGCCTATTGCTAAAAACTTCTCTTGAATATAGACTCGTCCCAAGTTTTTTTTTGTAGGTTTATTAATTATTTATCAAATCACCTATGCAAAGGGAGTCCATTCTTAGTGAGTCTTTGACACCTGGAACTCAGCAGGAAGCAGAGCACCTCAGTTAAATGGTTTGGATCTGTTAATCTCTGACAGCTGGAGTCAGTGAGTAAGTCTTTTGGACTGTTGAATAGAGATGAATAGCTCAACAACAGGTATTAAAATAGTTCCTGATTTTATGTTACAAAAAATAAAATTGTTTCATGTGAAGACTTATATTTAGAGGATCTGATTCCTGCCTACCTCCCTCTGTACTGATTTCCTGGCAGGTTTTGTGTTCAACTTCTGGGCTTTCTGAGGAAGATTTCCTTATCCAGAAAACATCCCATTCACAGACAGTGCTCATAACTAATGTGTGGCTGTATCCCTGTCTGCCTCATTTATTTGTCTGTATCCTAAAATTCAGACTTTGAAAGGCTGCTGTGAGTCTTCATTCATACCACATCTTCACAATTTTCACAGATGATGGTGATTTTTTTTTCTTTGTAATCATAAATTAGGTGGACATGCCTAGTGCAAGCAGTAAAGCATATTACTACAAGCTAATGTCTGCTTGTCTTGAATTAATTATAATGTTAGGACTCTGGTGACATTTTCTCATTATTACAAATAATCATAAAACTTCATCATTGGTATTTGATGCGGATCCACACTCCTAACTTTCTCAGTCTCTCATAACTAGATAACTGTTGACTATGTCCATTGTCTGACACTGTCTGCAAGAATGTAGCAGTCACATCCCAAACACAGTCTGAGAGGATGTATAAGGTGATTTCTCCCTTGTACAATAAATGCTGCACCAGTGGCAAATGTAGAATGAAAAAAAAATAACAACTAAAAAACTGATGTAGAAATTAAAAAACCAAATCAATTCCAGCACCACCATCAAGGTGAGGTGTAGGTGGGCTAATTCACTTTGCTGAATGTACATACATAAGCTGTGAACCAGAATCCATTCTAAAACGGTGGAACTTGGGTGGAGCTCTGAGTGGCCTGGAAAACCTGGCTTAAAGGAAATTCCGTGGTGAGTATAATGGAAAAAGTGTGGTGTGGGATAATCTTATTGAGGGGCAAAGAAGATAAGGAAAAAGGGAATCAGCACTGTGTTAATCCAGTGAGTGTAGTATGGGTACACTGATGGTTGCAGAAGGCAGCAATTACAAGACATCAGCACTATAAAAATGCTACATGTCTCTGGAGATCTGTTGAGAAAGGCTAAAATACTGATGAGCCAAAATCCTTGGAAGATCATTCCCAATGCAAAGGTTCTGGCTTCTGTTGGGTCTTTTTTTTCGTGAGGCTGACAATGGGGAAGAGAACCACACCTTTTCTCACCTTCCAGGTTACCTTCTCAGCTGGGAGATTGTGTTGCCATGAACTGTCAAGACAGACATCCACAGAACAGATATGTGTGCCCCTATTGTAAATTAGAGTCAAATCAGATACCCAGGCTACCTGGTCGTCTCCACTGAGGTCTTCCACAAAGGTCATGGACAGTGCTTTGAAACCAGACCTCTCAGAGCCACAGCAAAATGAACTAAAATAATACTGGTGACACTTCTGTATGGAGTAAAACAGGGCAAGGGGAGGGAGGTGTGTAGAAAGTCTGCAGTTACATAATTAAAGTTTCTTCTTAATATAGCAGCATGAGATGAACAAATTGTGACTGGAAGGGTGAGATGAGCTCTTGTGCTGGGGTAAGCAGGAAACGAATTTCGACAATTTCAATTTCTAAATATATGGTTTTTTTTTTTACTATATACACAGACACTTATGTATAACACACATTTACATATAAAAACACATATGCATACATAGATCAGAAGATGTCCAAACCTGAATTAGGTTAGACAAGCACCTCAATTAGACAAATCCTTTGTTGCAGAATTAATACCCAGACCCTTTAATCCTCATTGTACAGGGAAAGTGGCACTTTTTGGTGCATGAAGGGTGATGATACATTCATTCACATCCAAATTTAAATGTCCTTCTGGCAAAATTGCTTTCTCCTCTTTTTGCTCTCAGCTGCTTTGAACAGGTCCCAAGCCAAGGAATTTGTTCCTGCCTACCAATTCAATGGTCCACACACTCATTTTTTGTCACCTGACGACTTAGTTGCTTTTGTAATTGTTTTTTTTCTCTTATGGAGTTTTTAAACTTTATCCACTGTGAATGAAGGTGCCTGACTCATGGTGGAGACAGGTGAAAGGGTCCACCTGAGCTGGTGTACTGGAGAATGTGGTAATCTCCACCAGCAAGGTGTAGAGAGGCCACCAACTCTGCTATGGGGCAATAAATGAGTGAGCTCATGGAGAGCACCAGTTCTGCAGCATTAACCCAACTTCCTTAATCACCTGAGCCTGACATGAACCTTTCAAAGCACAATTGATAATGGAAACAGTAGCCCACATACCATTCAGTTTTCCTGCAGGTGCATATGGCTAAGAATAGCAGTCGTTGCTTTCAAACCTTCAGATAGGGCGCTGAATAATAAAAGCCAGAAGTGTGAGGAATAGAACACGATAAAGTCGGGAACACCTCCAGAAGTAGTTTTCATCTCAGCTTTCCCAGTTCTAGGTGTTCACACTGAAACTGTGAAGCCAGATTCATATCATCTTGTGGTGATGGTTATATGTAAATGTAATCACTTTTCAGAACCACCAGCACTGCCACTGTTTTGAAAGCCCATCTGTCATCAAAACAGTTTTCCACTCAATTTTTCATATTCACTAATACTTTCCTTACTTTAAGAAGAGAAACTTCTGCAAGCCAGAAGTTCTGTCCTGCAGTTTTTACTGACTGATACAATGCAGACTGCAGAAACCACAGTCCTCAATCTGTATGGTGCCAAGAGCAACTCTGCCACTCCCAGTCTGGCTTGATACATGAGCCTCAAGTGTGGGAAACGGAGAAGCTGAAATATGAAATGGTAATACAGCTTCAAGTCTATGTAGCCCTAAAAAATGTCCCTGAGTGGCTGGTTTATTCGATCACTTGGGAGGATTCACCTTAAATTTGTTGGCTCTCCCATTTTTGAAGAAGCCTTCTTAAACCCTTTGCAAGTTGAGTCTTAGGGGAATATGGGGAAAATACCTGTGGGCTGACTATGTTGACATTTGGCTTCAGGGAGAACAGACTGCTGCTTTGATGCTTTGACTTTTTTGATCTAATTCTGATGAAGCTACTCCCAAGAGATACATTTAGGTAATCTAATAAAAGACCTGTAGGTTCAAAAACTGATCAAGGAAGAAAATTGTTTCAGAGCGAATCATCTCAGCCTGTGATTGAAGTTTCTATATTAGGGTAAGTATGCAAAGAGAGTGGAACATGTCAGTTTAGTGCCACAAGTATTTGAAGCAGAATAGAAAACAAACCCCCTCAAATGATGCCTTTCAACAAAAAGAGCAAGTAAGAAGAATTTGGGGAAAAAAAAACCCACCTGTTTAGATGGACAATCTTTGAACTCTTTCCTAGACCAAAGGAAGGAAATGCTGAAGGTGTAATTTGGGAAAGATTCAACTAAAACTCCTTCCCCCTCCACTCCCTTAAAAGCAAAAGATCAGCTCACAACTGGGTGGTGTACATGGCAGAAGCAAGGTGGAGGGTACTGTGATGCAGCCAAATATGACGAGGGTTACCCTGAATGCACCTGCCACACCTCCTTTGCCACATCTGGCAGGTCTCTCAAGGATCTGCCACATGAATAAGATCCCCCACAGGGACAAGGGCCTGCCCAGCCCTGGGACATCTGCTCTGGCAGCTCTTCATTGGCACTCTTAGCTGCCAGCAGAAACAGGGTTGTTCTCTATTGCAGCAGCACTGTGTGGAAGAGGCACAAGCTTTCCAAGTATGTAGAGAAGTTTATGAACATTGACTGCTGGACAATTGACAGTGTACAGTTTTCTCCCTCAAGGTAACCTGCTCATTTGGTTTTAGAAACACATGATTGATTTTAAAGGATTAAGCATCTAAGGAGCTACATAGTGGGAGGTGCAGTATTTATGGTTTTAGAAGATTTCAAAATAGTAGGGTATTGTTGCTTCTCAAATTATGCCTCAAACACATTTAGAAATATATCAGTGAGAGATTATATCAAAATTTTACTGCAGAGCACAATTTTATTCTCACAGTTTGGATCTTATTTAAGAAGAAGGGATACCTATTAGGAAATAAGCATAGTTTAACACAAGAACTACTGAGAGAAAATGAATATAAGAGTGGATTGTCTCATCTCCTGGGTCTTCCTCTTTCAGATATCTGTCCCTTAGCCTGGACATGTTCTAAAAGGGACCAGACTACGCAATCTACCACCACTGGAGACACAGAGTCACTTGAAACCTCTTGAGAATGAGGTTTACATGCACTCAGTTATTCTCATCTCCTCCAGTTGAGTCCCCTTGTTAGGATTTTTATATCCTTCACCACATCCTGAAACTCACTCTTCTCTAAGTGCTAAGCACTACATCCAGAGCCTCAGTAATTTCTCTACTTTGACTTAGAAATATTTCCCTGTCCATGCAAGAATGGGCTGGACATGCACTTTGAATGACATTATTGATAATTTTAACGCTTACTGGTGATATAATAACCTATTCATCCCAAAAGTGGAGGCTGGGTTCATTGTGTCCTCAGCAGTTGAGGTCTAGCCATCCCTTATGGGATCTCAGAAGAATCCCAAGCCTTACACAAAGGCAGCTACAGGGACAGAGAGAAGTCAGCATTTACCATTTTTCTCCTACTACCTGAGTTACTCTAAAAAACAGAGAGAAAGCCATTGGAAGACAAAGAGAGAAAGGGACAAGAGGGACTTTAAAGGCTATAATGTGGGGAAGGGATTTGTGGATTCTGGCCTTGTGCTGGCTTCTGTCTTTTTACATTAAGCAGACTTTGGGAAAATGGCTTATCAGCATCCAAGGCTTATCTTCAGTGTTAGAAAACTTGACATGCAGTATGCTTTTGTAAATTATATCAGAAATCTCTTTCCTTTTATGAGAAGTGCTTTTTGGTAGGTAATTTTTATATCGGGGAAAAAAAAATTTGGCAATGTTTGCAGAAAATTTTAGTATGTTAACACACTAAATTAACACACATATTACTTAAATCTGTAGTATCATTAAAATACATTCAGAGATTTTGTGTAATTTATGGGACTAAATGTTATAATTGTGTAAGAGATATTGACATGATTTCATTTATTTGAGCTTTACTGTGTTAGGGGATCCAGTTACAGCCACTTCACAGGAGAAGCTGTCTCTGCTCTGCAGGAACCTTCCTCACTATTAACACTCTGTGTTCCTTTTTCTTCCAATATCAAAATATATACAGGTTTCTGTCTTTTATATTCAATTTAATATTGATATTCACAATAAAAAATAGTATTTATATAAAGTATTCAGCTTGCAGAAAACTATTATGCCTTCCTGATACAAAACTGCTGTGTATACCTGCCAGCCACAAATTATGGTTAAGTGATAATATTAGGTTTTGCATTTGCTTTAAGTTCTTGACAAATACAATTAATACAAATAACTAATAATGTTAAAGTAGGGTTCATTCTTAGATGATAAAATTGCCAGTTTTCATTCCCAAACAACAAATTCCAGAACTTTCTTATCACCAGATAAGATAAAAATGAAAAAATGAGATGTTGCACAACTTTGCCTGGTGACATTTATGAACCATTACTCTGGGCTGTGGAAGATCCTGCTGTGGATGCATCACTGGTGTAGAGAAGCACAGTTCAAGCACCTTCGACTGATGTTTAGAACCAGCAGTGAAGTGAGAGATGTGATACAGGCTCAGATAAAAACAAATTATTTGTTTCATTGCAGCAAACAGTTTGATGCAAAATGTGGCATTCTGAAAAAATGAATTACCCTGCTATCTGGAGTTCTCTTAGAAATGGAGATGAGTTAAAGTTAGTACTCAGCTAAGTATCAAAACCTCTCCTCACTGCAGGATTACCCACTGCTGCTAACAAATCACTCATAAAAACGCAGGTCAGGCATTTGGAACCTACATCTAAAGCTAACAAAACTCCCATTGAAATGAATTATGGAATTGCTCACTCCAGTTGCAGTACCTACAAGTAGATAAAAGAGAATATGTCTTCGTGACCCTTTACAGGTTCTGCTGCATTTATATATTATACAAATGGCTTATTTCATATGGGATACTGTTGGCTGGAGAGTAGGAGCCACTACCCCCTCAAAATTATAGAGTGGTAGAGCCATGTCCCAGCAAAGGCAATGTCAGAGTGGTTGATGCTGGCAGACACCTCTGGAAACCACCCAGTCCAACCATAGCCCTGCCCAAGCAGAGTTCGATACAATAGCTTGCTCTAGAATGTGTCCAGTTAGGTTTCTGAATATCTCCCAAGATAGAGACCCTACAGCCTTTCTGGGCAACTTATTCCTCTTCAGGAGCAGGACTTTGCACTTTCCTTTGCTGAATTTCATGAATCACAGAATTATAGAATCAACCAGGTTGGAGAAGACCTCTGAGATCATCAAGTCCAACCCTCAATCCAACACTACCGTGGTTACAAGACCATGGCACTAAGTGCCACATCCAGTCTCTTCTTAAATACCTCCAGGGATGGTGAATCCACCACCTCCCTGGGCAGCCCATTCCAATGTCTG
>JAWWES010000081.1:132514514-132527905 GCA_035583135.1 Lophotriccus pileatus
TGGAAGATTCTGGTAAGACGTCCTCAGTTTCTTTCCATGCTCTGAAGGCAGCTTCAGACATCAGCCCATCTCCAACAAAATGCATGTATGGTATGGACCATTTTAATCCCTTTTCACATGCATGCTTAGAAAAATGAAAGAAACTGATAATCATTCTCATACTTGTGTCAGTTGAACAAACACCCAGGAAATAAAGTTGTGAAATATTTTCAGGAAACTCAAGAGATCTAGAATAAGTGGGAAATGCAAGGCAGAAAAAGCAGTCTTCCTGGGGCTAGTATTTGTACTATGTTATTAGATCTGTTTTGCAATCACTTAGCATGACAAAGTGATTTTGCAAATGAGAGAATAACAAAAAATACTTGTTCCTAGGAAAAAAGTGTTGACCTGAAGGAAGACTGGTCACAGAATGATCTGTGTGAGTACCACAATGTTTTTTTAATTCTTATTTCTCTTTTTATTGTTATCATTTTGCTAATAACAAATCTAGCCTTGTATTGGTTTATCTGTACAAAAATGAGGGTTGTTTTTTTTCCAGTTATGTGTAGCAAAGGTGGAAGTATTTGGTAAGTGGAAAAGTGTTAGGGAGAAGTGGATTTTTTGCTTTTTTTTTTTTTTTTTACTATTCAAGAAAGAAAGACCTTTCATTTGATTCTTTTTTTCCCTGCTGATGAAAATGTTACAAATACCTTTGGAGCTGTGAACTCAACATGGTGAAGGTGGCGGCAGATGAGCTGTGACCACTGCCATGAACCCTACATGGGCTGTCTTCCCAGCAGTCTATGAACTTGTGGGTTGAGTAAATGCATGATAAATCCTGCCAAAATTCAAACACTATATCATAGCACTAATATATCTTACTGGAGTTCTGCAGATAACCTCTATGTGAGATGTTGTGAGTAGTTTTTCAAGCAGAAAAAGCCTATTCCTTGTTTTTTGTTCTTTGCTTCAAGCATCACTTTTGTGTTAAAAGAGGCTGTGCCAATATAGATCTTTTCTAGTCTGAAAGCACTGATTTCCTGATTCTCTTCCTTCAAGGTTCAAAGAAATAGACATGGTATGGAAATTGCACAAGTGTGTTCTTTGGCAAGTTTCGTCAAAGTTACCAATGGCCTTTGATGTTGCTTTCCAACCTGACTTCATAAATTTGGCTTTGGCTTTTCTAGGAGAAAGATGACAGAAAACTCCTTCAAATTATTTTTCATTTGAAGCACTGATTTTAAACAGAACTGTTCCATTTTTTCCTAACCTCCAGATTCAGCATGTTATAAGGTTCCCAGCAGGCTACCTGGAGAGGGATGATTTGTGGTGTATGTGAGAGGTGCAACCCCAGACTGAATGGGATTGGGCTGCTGCCCAAGCAGCAACTTTGCCATTGAAGTGCAGAACTGTGGAGCTAGTTGACCTTACAGTCTCATCCATCCTCCTGTCCCATAATAGATTCGCTTTCCATCTTATCCCATATATCCCATCTTATTTATTTAAGAGATCTTTCAGGGTGTCAGTGCTCAAAACACTGTGACATTTATTGTCAATCTATTCCAGTGGCTTCAACATAAGAAAGTTTTTCTTAATCTTTAGCAATTCATTATGCAATTCATGCCATTTTCTTTCCATGGTCAGGAAGGACAGATTTACCATCTGCCATGCTGAAGTTAACAAATACTGTGTGTTTGTTAACCTGTTCCCATCATTCTTCTCTTCTAAGACTAAATGAAGCTGGTGGTTAAATGTTTGATGTTAAGTAAACTTTAAAAATTTCTGATAGTCCCTTTTCCTCCGATTTGGAATCTCCTTGTTTTCTCTAATCCTTTTTTTTTTCTTCTTTTTTTTTTTTTTAAGGACTGCATTAAACTATACAGAGTAATCCAGCTGTGTACACATTGTACCAGTGTTGACAAGATCAAAAAAGATTCACTCTGTGCACCTTGTAGTTCAAGGTCCTATTTGTACATGCAAGGTTTGCAGGTTGCCTTTTCTACACCAGCAAGGTATGGTTGAGCTGTGTTTGATCCATTGTACATCCAAACCTTTTTATGAGCTACCATTAAACCAGTGATTTCTTCCCTGTATTTGTGTAGGTGGACCTTGTGCCTACCTGGAGTACCATTTGTTAGTTCCTAAGGGTTGTTCCTCCAGGATTACATTATCAAGGGCTAGTGTGCCACAGTGAGTAGGGAATACCATTTTGAAGGATATTTGCACCTTGCACTGTGCACAACCAGTATTCTCAGCCATGTTTGCAGCTCAAGGCTCTTACTAGACTCAAAGCCACATGCCTTTCAGATTAAAATTACAGTAAAAACCATTTCCTTCTATTTGCATTTGAAAAGTCGACCATTAATATAAATATTCAGGTTGTCTTTTATGTCTATTCCTATTTTCTGAATATGAGACTACTGTTACAAGAATCAGACAAAATATTTTTCAACATTTTAGTTTGAGAAAGAAATGTCAAAGAAAAAAATTAAATTAAAATGTCTGTAAAGATTTTTCAGATTTTTAAACGATAAAGATTAAAGCTAAAGTATGTCCACGAGCATTTTAAAATACTTTTTTAGATTCTGTCAGAAAAAAAAATAATTTTGTTTACTAGTCTGATGCACTTATGATAATTAACTATTTTCAAAGAAAATATGAAAATTTCATGTTTAAAAATTTAGGGGCATTTTCTTTTCCTCCTGTTCCCTCTTTGACATTGTATTCAATATGATAAAATTAATTATGTTCATAAGATGGGTAGACTATTTAAATTTTCATTTGAATTTTTCCATCTTGTGAATTTAAAAAAAAAAAAAATCTTATTTTTTTACAACATCTCAATGAAATACAATTTCCTTGCTTATGGTCCTGCTTGTGCAGGAAAGGAGCTGGAAAGCAGTGAGGTTACTGCCATGCAAGCCCCCCCCCGCACTTGTTAGGCTGGGCAGGGACTCAGTAACCTCTCTTGTTGAATTTCCCTCACTGAATATGGTCACTCTGAAAATGGATGGCGTTGGGACTAGGACAAGGGGCTCAAAATCCTGCCAGTCAACATTCATTGGTGAGGAAGGTCTGCCAAGATGGGTTCAGTTTTGGTTTGTAGAGGAATGAAACTAAATGCTCCAGCTGTTAAAAGCTGGCAGAGCTCAGACCCAAGAAGGATTTACAGAATGAACTTATGCCCCAAGGGGTAGATCCAAAGGCAGGGCTTTAGGTATTTGAATTTCTGGTACATGCTCCAATTTGAAATGAACTATGTTGTCACACCTTTGGGATGAACTGATTTATACAGCAGAGAACCCAACATTGTCGTTCATTGTCTAAGGATCACAGATCCGATTGCTGGCTGGCAGGAGGTCTCTGAACCCTAATGTAGTGTGATACTCTGTCTGGAGTGGTGCTGAAACGATTCCAACAATACCTTATTTGCAAAGCTATCAGTGGTGAATGTGGAAGGGGGTGTCATGCTGCTTTTGGTAGTGAAGAATGCTGAAACCAACCCGACTCCTCAATCCCGAAGTTAAACATCTTTATAGTGAGGTGAAGACATGTCAGACCTGATAGAGTACCTGATAAAGGAATAAACAAGTGATACTACTGATAAATTATCTAAAGATGCCAAGCTGACACAGCTGACCTGGACTTTATATTATCAACTCACACTTTAACGACAGGGTCTTTCAACAACCCCTTCTATGAGTGTGTGTGTGTAGATTCCTTCCTTGAATGGGAACTCTCCTCAAGGTTAGTCCTCAAGGCTGAGCAAAAGAGATTTGCCCATGGTCCTTGGTTAGTATGGGTGAGTAACAGCAATCTCTACTTAATAATTGGTTTTGTTAGCTTTAAAAAAAATGGCTTCAATATTGTTTCAAAAATAGGGCACTACACTATACTTGTAGTTATAGTTATCTATACTGTTTGGCAATTGATTCTAATTAAGATCTTTTAGTCTAATCATTATCAGAGTCAATTTAAATAAATCATTTATTTTTATGTAACTATATTTGATTTGCCATCCTTTATCCTGTGGGAAAAAGTTGTATAAAGATTCAGTCACACCTGTATAATCCTTTAGACACAAACGCTTGACAAAATCTGGGGCTAAGTTTGGATCCAGCCACACCTGGACTTCGCTCTGAGAAGGAGTTTAGAAAGCAGGGAAGTCCACTCTGCACCTTGTGACTCAATGGGACAGCTTCTCTCATAAATTTTGTCCAAAACTTCCATTCTGCCTGCTGCAACTACATAACTCGTACCATGCAGCATCTATTCACGCTCCTCTGCCTGGATTAACATCTTCACCAAATGTGAGAAATCCTTTTTGGTTTTGAATAAACAGTTTCTTGGTGAATATTCTGCTACACTGTGTACAACAAACACTAACCAAGTGCTGTCTCTTGCTCTCTCTCAAGGTGAAGCTTGTCAAGCTCATCTGATCAAGAAAGTACCCTAGCGTAGAATCATAGAATCATGAAATCATAGAATGGTTTGGGTTAGAAGCTGTGAAGACCAGAAGGACCTTGAAGATTGTCTACTTCCAGCCCTGCTGCCATGGGCAGTGACAACTTCCACTAGCCAGGTTACTCAGAGCCCCATTCAACACAGCCTTGAATATTTCCAGGCAGGGGGCACCCAGAACTTTCTTGGCAACCTCTTCCGTTGCCTCATCACAGTCACAATAAAGAATTTCTTCCTAATATCTAATCTAAACAGACCCTCTTTCAGTTTAAAGACATTTATTCTTGTCTTAACACTACAGAACCTTGTAAAAAGTCTTTCTTCTTCTTTCTTCTAGGCCCCCTTTAGGCACTGGAAGGCTGCTATACAGTGTCCAAGGAGCTTTCTCTTCTGCACATTCTTGAAAGTGACTGTGGACACACTTTTTTTTTTGCTGTTTCAAACCTAATTCATGCATTCCTTTAAGTTCATAAAATACCTGTACATAGGTGACTTCTCTGTTGGCTCCTGTAACAAGCCGCATGCTCCTGGCAAGTCTCAGCTGCAGCTGAAGGGAGTCTGCAGCCACAGGAGGGCAGCCGTTCAACACACTGCGCTGGAACTTCAGCCTCTGAGGCTGTAAAATGCAAAGAAAACAGAGGGGCCGCGTGTTTGTGTGTGTGTGTGTGTGTGTGTGTGTGTGTGTGTGTATGTGTGTGTATGGTGGGGGGGGGGGGGGAAGAGTTATATAGACAAATACCAGCCACAACCACTGGCCTCATTCTGCCTTTTCTGCAGTATAAGTTACTGTTGATGAGGTGCTCTGAGTTTAGCATAGCATTATCTTTACACAGCTTGCATATGGAGGGGGGTTTTATATGTTTCTCTCATGTTATACATAGAGTTATAGAAACCTCACAAAATTTGTTTCTCCCTTCTCTTGGTACCAATCGTGTGGCGGGCAGACGTGCAATACTGAAGAGGTGTTCTGTCAGGGTTCTTCTAGTACTGCCATTAATTTAATTCAATTATTCTTGTGTTGTTTAGTGAAGAACATGGTGCTTAATTTATGTCTATGTTTAAATATTTGTTTTCTTACTGTATATTGTATTACAAATATTAATGAAATAAGTAAAAATTTATTAAAACAATAAGGGATTAAAACTATGTCTTCAGCAACAAATTTAAAAGATACACAACTTCATTACAATCTTAATTGTAATTAAATTTGCTTAATTTTAACGATGTTGAAAAAGTTTAAAACTGTGTGAAAAGTATCTTTTTAGTACAGATTTAGTGTGAAAACGAGCTTCCATGAAGCAAGTGCTGGAAATGCAGCCCTGCTGCAAAGCCTAAGATGAAAATTGTTTCAGCGTCAGTGAGACACTGGTTGCATTTGCCTGGCAGAAGCATGGGCTAAGACATGGACTCTCCCCGTAGCTCAGGCACTGTGCCTTTATCCTGCTCCCAATGCTCCTTCAGCACAGAAACCCTCCTCATCTCCCATCACCTTGGCACAAATGAGGTCAGGCTCTCTAGGAAAGGACAGAGAATGCATTTTTCCATCAATAACTCCACAGATCATGGTCACTATGTATTATGGACCAAGCACACGTGGGCATCTGTGCCACCCATGGTGCTGATTGTATGCAGTAAACCTGCGCTAAAAAAATGTGAAGAATTCAAACATGACCCCCCACCCCACCCCGTGTTCTCAGTTACAGTGCCTAAACTCACTCCCAAATGCAGGCTTGTCATCAGTCCCTTGGCTTGACTTCTATACTTATAGTATAAGCTGACAATAGCAAAGAGAAAAACAACTCGATGATCACCAACAACATGGAAAAATATTATTTTGTGTTCATGTACCCTGCAGTAAACCCAGTCAGTTTAATTTTGCATTTTGTAACCCCACAGAATCTTTTCCATTCCTGACTGTGGCATCCATAACCCTGAACAATACTGTTATGGCCAACATTAAGCCAAGTCCAGTCTCTGGATTTTTGAATTGCTAAAATGGGCTTTGGATGATTTGCAGGGTCCATCTCACAAAGCCTCACTTCTGCAGGCAGCTGTACCCTGCTGAGCTCTGCTATGGGAACACTGCCCTGAGCAGGCAGTGCCAGCTGCTGCTCAGAATGAGAAACCCGCCTGCTAGGATTTTTACTGATTATTTTGTTGCTGCAACTTTCTCAGGTGCCCACGAGATGGTGCTGCTATGCTTTGGTTTAGCCTTGCAGTGAGGCTGGAAGGATGGCAAAGAAAAAATAACAGAGCTGGAGTCAGGAATATTAGGGATGTTGCATACATCACGTTGCAACAGTTGACATATTTTTTTGACAAGTATAGATGGAGCTTAATTGCGGTGAACAAAACCTTCATAAAAATATCTTAGTCGAGGACAGTAGAATACAATAGACCACTGTAAGTATCTAATACATCAACTAGGGGAAGCCTAATAGCTGTTTTTAAATATCAAATTCAACCTTTCAGTTTATAACAAAAGATTCCTTTCCAGCCAAATCTCACCTAGATCAAACCTCTCTATTGTGGACCCTACAATAAAGCAATACTACTGTCACAAGGAGAGGATATAGCTTTTTTTGTTGCTTCTTTGTTAAGGATCAGAAAGGAAGATGGAATCACTTGCTCCCTTATACAGAAGCTAATGACCCACTGGTCTTCAAGAAGATAAAAACACTAAACCACTCCTTTTTTGTCTTCCATATGCGCAGCTTTGAGGTCACTACTACTTCTATAATGCAGAAAAAAATTTATGCCGAATAAGAATTTAATCTAGTAGAAAACATTTGTATTAAACAGAAAGAGGCAAACTATAGGTGGGAAATGTTGTGATTTCTCTTTAACTCCTAGGCAGATGCTGAAGCCTTCAGCTCCTGCACTCTGGGGTCAATCCCTTGCCCAGTCTCTTCACACTGGCAGGTGGCACAGGTCAGCAAGTTTTGCCTCTGTCCTAAGGAGCAAGGCAGATAGTAATGCTACAGCTAGTGTGTCCACATTAGCTGCAAAGTGTAAGCTCTCAAAATCGGGAAAAATAAGTTTGTGCCTTAAGCAAGGAACAGTTTCCATCCTGTCCTTCCCAGACTGCCAATGGAGATCTGCCTCCTCGTTCTGTTTCCAGGGAACACTTTTGCTTATCCCATGTTCTAACACTGATTATTAGTTATCGTGAATGACCAGCACCTGCAAATCTGTAAAGGGTCACACAGAACTGCTCTCGTGCTTAGTTTTCAATAGTTTGCAGAGTTTCAAATATGTTTTGGCATCTGGAAACTTTGTAAAGGATGCATCTTCTCTACTTGTGTATCTTCAATGAATTACAGACAGCTTATATTTATCTTTGGTTTAGGATGCAGTTTGAATTTGAGCTAGTCCTTACTCAAGTAAATTTTTTTATTGCTTTGCTTTATTCACAAAGTTGCAACCATCTAAAGAATACAACCCTCTGGGGTACTCTGCAAAAGACAAGGCAGCACCAGAAGAACCTTCCCAGTTTGGGTGGAGTAACCTTATTATCACAGTACATTACCAAAGTTAATAAACTTTTCTGGAAGCAACACTGATTATTCAAGTTTGAATGACATTCTTTTCAGTCACACTAGTTTGTGATAGCACATTCAGGACTACTGTTAATATTTTGGCATACCACTATGTTGCTTCCTCTGGCTATACCCAAATGAGTCTGTACCAATGACAGTAATGTGGATGTCTTCTGCATTCAGCTATTTTCTTGCCAGCACACTTTGCAGAGCCATTAAAGAACATAGTGTACTTTAAGATTATATATTGCTAGCAAAGAAACCTGAGATCACCAACCCAGTTTCTGACACAACTTATTTGTCTGCAAATGCCAGCCTACACGTAGTCCCATTTAGAAGAGATTAATGGCCATGGGAGTCTGCAGTAACACTGGCTTATGAAATGCACTTCATCAGGCTGTATCATAACTCATCTCCTTCCTGTATGGATTATTTTGGTCAGAACTAAGATCTTAATAGGAGGTTGATGACATACATGCCAATATGAAATATACTTACAGAGGGTTATTCCGGAGACTGTTCTCTAAAGACACCACTCATATCTGAAGCAGGCAAAGAATATGTCTGTGAGGGCAGGGTGTCTTTCTTATTTTGTACGTAACTGATTTATAGTTGTCTCAAAACTGATAAAATTTCCAGACTATTTTTAATTATCTCATATCTTAGGAGACCAAAAAAGAGTTACATCCATAGAACTTTGCAAACTCATTCCGGTTAAATAGTGCACTAACTCCAGTTAGTGCACTGCATCCCTTTGCTATGAGTATTTTGACAAAGTCCCCTGAAAGCAGATCAGTTAGGTAAGGGTCTTTTGTCAGTACATCTGTGGTGCTTAGGGAAATCTTAGTAAGCTCACTGTGTTCCTGGATCATTTCTCTTAACCTACAACTTGCCTGGTAGGAAGCTGACACCATTCCCCTCAAAGAGGTGAAAGTTCATTGATGGCTGCAGGATTTGTTATGCACACCACTGCCATCAAGTGAAAGTATGGCTCCCTCAGGGCCTTTTGCAGAGAGGCATAGCTGTGCCCTAACCTCAGCTGGAGAGGTGAGCTGAGCTGCTTCTCTGCCCTCTAGCACTGTTTCTAAGATGGTGGGCTACAAGAACCTGAGGATACTGTTTGGGATAAAGTCTGTAGTGCTATCTTTGTTACATAGAGTTTGAGGATCTTAAAAACTCTCAGTACTAGAGCAGCCTTACTGCAGTTTACTTGTTGCAGTAGTACTTGTGTAACTTCAAGAGTAGCAAGACCAAATGTGAGTGGGGTTTTTTACATTCTCTCCCAGATTATTAATTGTGACATTTTTAAAGATTGTTTTTTTCAATAATGATTTTTCATTGTAAAGATATCTGTTTTACTATACATTAACCATTTATCTGTGTGATACTGAGCAGAGTTTGAATTTCTAGAATGTCTTCCTCTGCAGTGGAAAAGAGGTGGATAAATTCAGACTAATATTTCCCTGTTATACCCTATGAAGCAATTGCAGTGCTTCTCTTTTGTCTCTAAACTGAAGGGTTTGATGCTATATTTGATTATTAATTTGGCTTCTTATTTTTCTGAAAGTCATCCTCAGTTTCAGTACAGAGCCTGCAGATGCTTAGCCACATTCCACCTACTGAAACACTTCTACTGGGACATCTGTCAGGCCTTTCACAGGTTGTCCATATTAGCCCATCCAAGTAAAGTTTGGTCCATCACGAGTAGGTCTTGCAGCTTTACATGCACCTTCTCAGCAGTGACAACTTCAGGGTCGAGGTGCCTAAAACCAGGAAAGATGTGGGTACTGAGCCTTTGCTCAGAACTGCCCCTGCCCTGAAGCCAGTTGAGCACATCTCTGGGATGGACATAGGAGTCCTGCAGTCTGTTCCTAACCATGTAACATGCAAAAAAATTGGGCTTCCACCAGAATTTTTTAATTCCAGGAGCGTTTTCTAATCACTGTGTTAGTGTTAGCTAATCAGGAGAGTGACTCATGCTCTTTTGTCTTTTGTTTATTCACTTACTACAAATTTTGAAAGTCTTCAGTGTTGTTATGCGATGAATTGAAAACAAATTATGAGTTTTGAAAAATTTTCAGAAAGCAGAATCTGTGTTTTCCCAGGAGCATTTTTATGAGAGCCTAAATATGGATATAAATTTACTTTGAGTTTCATGTCTTATCACACATATTTTTTTCCTTAAAAGAGTGATGGTAAGAATTGTAAACTTCCAGTTCCTAATAATGGAAGAATTGCTGCTTTGCTGCTATTGATATTACCAAATTATTACGTGCATGGTTTTTATAGACACTGCTCTGTGTTGCTGAGATTCAGAGGCCAGTTTGAACTCACTGATTTCCATGGAGTTACGCTGTGTTTACACAGAGTTTGTCCCGTATCTGATCCTGTGAACTTGGCTGCTTATGGAAGAGATTTTCACTTGAGAATAAAACATTTGTTCTCCATTTTGCTGTTAGCAAAATGCATATAATGATGCTCACAAAACCGATACTTACCCTTTCTGATGGCTTTCAGTACTGGTTTTGTCTTTTGTTTACAGGAATTGTTGCCACCAAGAAGGAACATAATTAAAGTAATTGGATCAAGCATACCATATAATCACATAAGTGAAGTTTTGCACATAAAATAAGAAGATTCAATTTTCACTTTTAACTACAATGCTAATATTTGCCATGAATAAGGTGGTTCTTTGGACAGTGTAGAAAAAAATATTGTCAGTCAGAACTATTGTACGTTGTTGTTAGATATCGTAGCAGTTAAATACTTAGTAACAGAAATACAGGATGGCAGAAGAGAAATAAATAACATGTCAGAGTTGTTAGAAAAGCAAAGGGTTTACTCTGGTGAAAACTCTCCTCTTGAGTTTGTCGTGTTTAGCCCAGTAGTTCAAATCCAGACTGTGTAAAAAGCAAATGAAATCTTCTCTTACCACCTAATTTGTGTTCATCAGGCTGTGTTAAAGGAATTTGGGATTTCAGTCACTTTTTAAGTGGATACGAATATCAGCCTGTGGAACTAGGGTCACCGGGTACATTTGAATCACTCCCACCCTTCCACAGCTTCTTGAACTGCTGGATATCCAATGCTGTTTTGTTGAGCCACTGTCAGAAACAGGATGGATTATAAATTAAGTCTTCCCACCCACAGTGAGTCAGACATCCCCCTGCCATGCCAGGGAGGAATATGAGGGAAAGCACAGGATTACCTTTAAACTCGAGCTGCAAAAGCAACCTCACTGGCTTTTTTCTGTCTGGGACATCACAGATTTACCAACCAAATACACAGACAAATGGCATCCCAGCATGTGAAACTGGCTCTGTGCTATGCTGCAAACTCATAAATTGTATTTTGATGACCAAAGGACTGTGTTTCAAACTGGCAGTCGTGAGCACTTCTCCCAGACCACGCACAATCTACAGTGTAGTTTGGAGCGCAGCAACACATGCTAGAGCTCCCCAGCCATGTGTGTTCCCAAGGAGTGCTGTTTTCCAGGGCTGACACCTTTCCATCAGTGTTTACTTCACTGCAGGAACAAAACAATCAAAGTACCAAGGCACAGCTAGAGAAGGTGAAGTTTGCAGTCTCCATGCATGTGCAGAAATGACCAGAGATCACTCCAAACAATCAAGTTGTGGTGGACTAACCTTGGCTGGATGCCAGGTGCCCACACAGTTGCTCTATCACTCCTCTTCCCTGCTGGAGAGGGGAGGGAGTAAGATGGAAAACAACTTATGCGTTGGGATAAGACAGTTCATTAAAATCAGAAGCAAAGCAAAAGCTTGTCTGTGCAAAGGTGAAGTGAAAGATAACATGGTTTATTCCCTACTTCCCATCAGCAGCGATGGTCAGCCACCTTCAAGAAGCAGGGCTTCAGGACGTGTAATGATTCCCTAGCAGGCAGCTAGGGAATCAATGCCCCCCTTCCTGCTCCTTGCCTTGGCTTTTATATCCGAGCTGATGTCATACGATAGGAAATATCCCTTTGGTTAGTTTGGGTCAGCTTTGGGCCTACTTCTGTCCCCTCCCTTGCCCTCAATCTTGCCCTCGACTGAGGAGGGAATGTTACAGCTCTGATGCTGTGCTCAGTAGTAGCCAAAACACCATTGTGTTATCAACACCTTTCCAGCCGCCAATGCAAAGCCCAGCACTGTGAGGGCTACTGTGGGGAAATGAGCTCCAGCTCAGCCAGCCCCAATACACAGGTGTTCAGCAGTAACTTCTGAGAATTTCCAACAGGGAACAGCTGTGATGCAGTTTTCGGATCCTGAAGTTCATTTAAATAGTCCTTTAGGTATTTAAACTTCTCTGAAGTGGTTTTACAGAGTTCTTACTTATTGAAAAAAGCCCCAAACTTATTTTTATTTACATCCACTTCTACACAGAATGCAGTATTTTATTAATAAGTATCACCACAGTGAGACCAGTAAATTTTCCATCCACTTGATCTGGCCCAAGAAACCTGCCCTTGCTAAAGAGTATATTCGGAAACCTGTAGCAAAGCAGGTAATTTCAGTGAGACGTACGACTAGCCCACTCTACAAATATGTAGGTTTTGGCTTCTAGTACCAGGTTTCACACAACTGAGATATTTTTAACGGTGTTGGCTTTCTGGAAAGATCTTCTTCAGTAGTAAAACAGTGGAAGGGTCTTCTCTTAAAATTCAGCAGCTGGATAGCACTTTGGAATATTCAATGGGAAAATCACAACAGATTTTTGGTTATTATGAAGAATGAGAAATGAAAAATTCAGGATTAGTCATACACGAGGTAATATAATATTAAAGGCTGGAAGACAAATGCTAATTCTCCAGTATATGAAGTTACAGAAAAAATCCATCTCACTACATTAGAAAATAGTTCTCAAGCTTTTTGAAATAAGGTATTAAAGGACCTCTGAAGCAATTGGAATGTAATTAATCTTAATTAAAAGTTTTTCTGTCAATCTGGATGTTGCATTTTAAGTTTATCAACATGATCATTAGGTAGGTTTTTTTGTTGTCAGTGACGGTTTTGTCTCCCTGGTACCCTTAAATTAAACTCTGTAGCTATGAGGTAAGATTAGTGTATACAGTGAGACTATACCTTCCAGCTCAAGTTCCATCTTTCACTCTCTTCTTGACAGGTAAACAAACTGAATACATGGAGTGTATTTATCAAATTCATAGATGAATTACTGGAAAATTCTATAAAACAAATGTATGTATGGAAATATGTGGATCTTATATTGATTTATCATAAATTACAATAAAATGTATTAATCTAAAAGAGTGTCGTTGACTAGGAATAGCAAAGCATGCAGAAATTCTTGCTCTCCTGTAAGAGAAGAACTGTCAGGGTTTTGAAGTTTGTAAACTCGTCTATCATTGGTTCCTGTATTGCCATGGTTATTATATTGTCTCATTGCATTGGC
>JAWWES010000081.1:132528005-132582581 GCA_035583135.1 Lophotriccus pileatus
ATCCTTCCCCCCGCAGCCTATATAAACTGCGGGAGATTTGAATAAAACTCTCTTACTTCGCTGCTGTATCCCGGGTGCGCTGCGTGAGTTTCTGCCTCCCCGCCGCCTGTCCCAGGCGGCGGGGGGGGTGGTCTCGGCCCTGAGAACCTGCACAGAGTTGCCTCCAGGACCCCCTCCGGAGAAACCCCTGCTAAACCTCGGCCGATACCCCAGCTACAACAGATGCTATCTACAACAAAGAACCTAGAAGCCAGCTCCTCAAAACTATTCCTGACAGGACTGAGTAATGTAAATATCATATGTTGCAAAAAAATGAAAAAGTGGCCTTGAATTGTCTTTGAAAAGGCATAACTTCAACATAGAAGAAGAAAGTTTATCTCTGCATATAATTCTTGGCCTGGCTGTCTCTGAAGACAGAACCATGGAGGCAGGCTGACAGAGACAATCAGGTTAAAAAGTTGTAAGAGAACTGGCCTCTGGGCATAACAGTTCTGAACACAACGATTGACGCTCATGCCAGTTGATGTCTAACGTAAAATCTTGTTTGGGACTAGGGGATGTAAACTTATACAACCTAAAGAAAAATAGCCTGGAAAGGATGAGCTCAGTGGAAAGGAAAAGCTGCACTGCTTTGAGAGACTTTGAGGTTACAGTGAACATCTTGATTCCTCTGTCTGTTGATAATCCCCTTTCAGCTAGATTTACTTACAACCTTTCTTCACAAACCTATGTTGCATACCTTTTGACAGTTCAGTGGTCCTTATGGCCTTCTCAGTTTCCTATTGTGTTCTGGAACATTAGCATCTTTCTAATAGAGGAAAATACTACGTTTTACATTCCCTCTGTCAACATGCTTTTCTGGATTTAACTGATAATGCACATCCATTTTCACTTTGTTCTGTGCTTTATGAACAATGTCATCACAGAATAACATACTTTGCCTGTAAATTGTAGTTAAAATAATCTCTAGTGTCAATGTGATCCAGGATTTCCTCTAGTCATCTCTTAAGCTAAACAATGTTTCCAAATGCAAATACCACAGGAGCCACAGCGGTGCCCTGAGGGGGAATTCATCATGTAGAGCAGTTCCATGAAACTCAGTTTCCTGCTATGGAAACTGGTCAGTTGAACTCAGTATTCATTCTGTGCTGTAATCTGGACCTGTATCTTGCATCTGTGAAGAAGCCTTTGTATGTGGGAAAGATCTGGGTTAGTCCAACAACTGAGATGAGCTGAAAGAGGCTCACTGCATATTGATGTGCTTTTTTCTGAGACAGAAATATCTGATATGTGATTTATGCCCACTTGTTTCTGGATTGGACAGGCACCCTTCACCTTACAAGTTCTACTCGGCACTCTGGCATGTGAGTGGTCTGAATGTTTTCACCTCTTTCCAGGTAAATCACAGGCACAGACAGTGAAATGACAAAGTGATCATAAAGGTTCAAAAAGGTCTTGAGACCTGACTTATCACACTGTACTGCCTTCAGTAAAGGCTTATAAAACTGGAAAGATATAATAGTCATTGTGCACCTCGGTGGTGTCCTTAATATGGACATCATGCCTTAGTACAGATTATTCCATATCTCTTTATTGCCAGAGAAAGGACACTGGATTGGTCTGATCTAGTACCTCCATTCCTTTGTTGAACTAAATAGCCTCAAGCCTGTTTGCGTCAGCAAGGGAAGAAACAAAAGGTTTTTTTATTTCACAGTGGTAGTCTGAAGAGCTGTAAGAAAGGCTGAATGTCTCTTCCCACTGATTGTCACGTGATTGTCACTTAATCTTCCTTCTCAGGTGAATGCCTGTTTGTGATGAGGAGTTTCCACCAGCTGCAATAATCTGCTTTAACCCAGAGAGCTGCTCGCTCCTTTGGTGGCAGCTGTGCTTTGAAGGACAGCAGGTGTAAGGCACTAGGACTTGGCTTGTCTAGAGTAAATTAAAGTTTTCCCTTCCAACCTGGATTTACATTTCAATGTACACTGAAGAGCTGTCATGGAGGAACATAATCTGATGGAGGAGCCCTTTGGAGCTGGTGTTGGCTCCTGCCTTTGACCAGAACAGAATGGTACCCCATGAATCTGTTCTCAAAATCTGTAATGTCAAGATCTCACTTTTGGCTAACAGGCAAAACATTTTCCAATTACAGAGTTTTTGGAAATCCTAAATCTTTAAAAAAAACTTCTCCAAGGAGACTGCCAGATAAAAATAGGTGCAACTAGTACTTTTACTGTGGTTTTAAAGCAGTTCTAAGATTTTATTACTTTATTTAAGACCCCAAGCTAAAGGAAGATTTATCAGTCTGCAGTAAGAAGCATCCTCTCACAAGAGCTCAGCAGTAAGCAGACAGCAAACTACATTACTTGAATGAGAAAGTGAAGTGTCATATAAGCTCTATTCTATTGGAAATGGATTAAAACAGAGCCTGTGGCCTTCTCACTAAATCACAAAAGAGACTTACTACCGTGAATGCTGTTTTTTCGAATATTTCAAAGGAATCATTCCTACTAAGAATTTTGGTTTCCTTCTTTCTCCACACAGCTCATGTCTGGACAAAGCAAGATTGTCTCCAAGGGGCAGAGAGGCCCAAGATACGCAAAGAGCTCTTGCTCATGTTCAGCACTCTGGTCAAGAAGGCTCTGCTCTCCTTATGAGCAGTGGTGCCTGCTGAGTGTTCTTAGAGAAAGGTAAGGGAGGAATGGCATGATTTGTCCCCTCTCTGCCCTCAGTAAGACAAAGCCTCTGAGAGGGTATACAGTTCTGAACTTGGTGCAAATGCAGCACTTGGAAGAGGAAGTAACTGTCTGAAACATTTATAAGGCTCTCAACATGATGATCAGCAGGTGAAACGTAAGAGAATCCACACTTCCCAACTCACCAGCAAGTACCAATGTAGACACTTGAGCACCTACATTTTAAAAGGTAGAAATAGTTTACTGGCTTTTTTGAAGTTTAACTGCTTCCAAACACAAAAATAGGATCCCCCTTGTGATGTGTCTTTATTGGTGATTTAAGGGATGTTGCCTAAGTTGGCATGGTCATGGAGGTGGAAGATGTTTCACATGTTTTACCAGCAGAATGGTGAGACAGCACAGGGAAGTACAAAGTCAGTAAACACCTGTGGCCAGCTCTGCATTAAATGCCCCATCACAGTATTAATTAAAGCACAAGCTCAATCAAAATGAAATGTTCAGAGATGATGTGCTTACAGCTTTGTGCATTTTTCCACAAGAAAGGGACGTGCTTGTCAGTTTTTTCTTATGTGCCCTGTCACTGTTTAGCTGCAAAACTAACAGGTAGCACAGGGATTTGTTAATTTTCTGCATATGAAACACACCAGATTTTTCTGATCTGGTTACTTCTGCTCCAGATAGTTGGGTTTTGATAGGGATTTTTAAAATCAACAAGATTTCACCTTGAGCTGAACAAAAAAGTGCAGATAGCATGGAACATACTTAATTCTCATAGCTCTAATTATTTCCAATTTAATATAGCTTTTATACTTTGTTGGGGCCAGGCATGTATTTCATCTGTGGCCCAGCAGTCTTAATTTCAAACTAAGTAAAAAAAAACACCAAAATTTTTTCTGTTTGGAAAAAAATGACAGCAATATCCTCTACTGAAAATCAAACTGCTTTTTAAATCTCAGAGGGGAAACAGACTTTTCCCTCATTCCCATTTTTGTCCTGAGTATAAATTTCATCCTGCTGCTGAAATTTTCTCTTGATAAAAGACTGAATTCCAGAGAAAGTCCAGTTTATAAAGTGAGTCATATTCAAGCTTTTAAATTATTGGAATGTTTGATTCTGATTTTGATTTTAATCATATGCTTTCTCTGTATTTCATTAGTGAACCATGTCAGCATGTATTGATTTACATGTAAAAAAGAAAAGTACTGATTCACAATAAAGGTCAGCTGTGCTGAAACCTATCTCACTGGCATGCAAAACTGATAATTACTGTGATTAGACTTTAGCAGGTTTTATAAGATGAAGAACATGGGGGGAACATGTATATAATCTGTTGGGTTTTTTCCATGACAAATGGGTAAATACAAAAATCAAGACAAACTGTTCATCTACTAGCTAACAGAGTTACCTCTTAGTTCTAGAATAAAATATTTAAAAATCTACTTAAAAGGCTCCTAAAAGATAAAATGGAAAAAGTAATCAAGAAAAAACAATGTTAAAACAGAGATATTTAGATATTTCCTTATGTGACAAGGGCTGTTCTAAACGATAAGGTGTGTGGGGGGGCAGAATTTGACTTCAAAAACACATTTGACACCATCCTGCTTGACAATCCTGCCCTAAGGCAGGGACCCATCATCTGGGTAGGAGCACAGCCAGCTGGGACACGCAGTCAGTCAGAGATTTGCTGTCAAAAAGGTGTCTTGAGTGGACTCCCAGAGGAATATGTCCAGAGCTGGTTCTATTTGATATTTCCATTAGCCACTTGGATGACGGAAGGGAACGTATGCTTATGAAATTTGCTGACAGCTCCAAGGCAGGATGGATGGCAGGTGGTATGTAGGACAGGATCAGAATTCAAAATTATCTTGATGCACTGGAATGGGGGAAGGTACAAGGGGAGAGAGAGAAAGGCAACAGAAAAGCTCTAATTTAAAGAAGAGAAAGAAAATTAGTAAATACAAAATGGAGACTAAATGGTCATTTAGCAGGGAGAGATGTGGAGCTAGTAGCAGATCAGAAACTGTCTGCAGGTCCGGATGTGATGAAGTTCTGTCACAGAAGAGGCAAGTTATATACTGGGAGTTATTAATGGAAGAAACAACATAAACCTGGAAGAAATCCATTATTGTTAAGCACGTTTTTATCACAGAGAGATCTCTCTAAGTACATGTGAAAGTTATTTGAAATTATTCACTTCTTTCAGTAGATGAGGCAGTTTTCTATATCTGAATCTTCCATATGGAAAAGCAACAATAAAATAATTGCAGGTTTATGGAATAAATAATACAAATTTCGGAAGAATTTGTAATGGAAACTTAGGTTTTTGCTAGGAAGGCTTTCTGCCTAAATGTTAAACTCTTTCTCAAATGCAGTTTCAATGCTTTCCCCCTGTCCCCATAGTAAGAGAAGTTCTCAGCCTCTCTCTCTGATATGTGAGAGGAGAGAAATAGCCCTCACAGACATGCAGAGAGGTCTTGGGAAGGAAGTGGGGGGAGAGGGTGGGGGAGGAAGGGAGCAACAGAGAGAATAAAAAGGGCCCTAAGAGGGCGGGAACTCGCCTTGTGCCTCTGAAGGCCAGATGTGCAGCATCATAAAGAAGCGGTCCTTGCGTCCGAAATAAACCTTTTTTTTCATACTCTGTCCTGTAGCAGTGATGCTGCTAGCTTTTGAAAATTAGATGGCTTCCATTTCAGAGTCTGGTTTTCAAGAGTTTATGTAACTTGGAAATAGAAAGTAGCACTGATGTTAAAGAAGAGCTATTTTTCCTGGCATACTTCTGCTCAATTTCTGAATCTTTCATTCCAGCCCACCCACACAACCTGGCACTGTCAGTACTTTGCTTTCTTGCAGCTGCATCATCTCTTCACTTATACTTTCTATTTATAAAAAAACCCAACCAAACAAAAAACAAAACAAAATAAAACAAAAAACCAACCCAAAACTCCACAACAAAACCCATTAGAGATTCTGATTTAACATGCTTTAAAATAATATGGTAAATATTTAAATTAGCTTAGACATGGGGGAGTACTACTTAATTCCCTTCAGTACTTGCATCAAGGAGAATGTAGGTCTGTGTTTAATACAGAAATTATTGGCTCGTTACTGTGTTCTTTTCCCAGAAAGAGACATTTTCAAATCTTCTTAGTCTCCCATTAACCTCTGGGTGCCCCTTATTGTTACCGTTATGTTGTCGTGACGGTCGAGAAAGATCAGAAGGCTTCATTTAGGGTAACATAGCATCTTCTTCTTTATTGTTGTACTCAGTTCTTTCTTATATCCCCTCTAAGCAAGTAGCGAAGCAGTAGCAAGCAAGCAAGCAAGCAGCAAGCAACAAGTAACAACGTTCTTAATTGGCTAACTATTATTACTAACACATTTGGCAATAGACGTGAGACATCTGGAGTGCTCCAAGGTCAAGCAGTAGTTCTCACACTCCCTAAACTCTCGGATTCACAAACTGTTTTTCTTCCCCAATTAAGCTGTGCATATTTCTCATCCAACATCAGGGAAACACACGAAAACCCATCAGGTCCACCCCTCCCTCCTCTGAGGGCCTAACAGGCCTCTGCCAACCCATACACCTTATCTTGACTTTGTCATTCAGAAAATGGAAGTCAAGTTATACTTGATAGTGACATTCATATTCATTGTGACAGCTGAGGAAAACATATCAGTAAATTATATACCTAAGTCAATTTATTCCCTCTGTCTTTAAAAAGGTATAAAGCAACATTTGTAACCTTCATGCCTTCTCTTGCCTATGTAAATAAACTCTGGCAACAATTATTAATATGGGGTAGGTTACAGGGTAGGTAAAGAATCCTTCTTTTCACCATTTTAACTCCATATACTTGTTGTTCTTCAATATTTACGGGTGTCCAAAAGTGGTAGAATTTGTGGCACAACTGGGTAATATTGACCATGCTATAAGATGGGAAGAATCATTATCTCTGGTAAACCAGAACACAAATACCTGTATAATTCAGTCTGAACCTTAATGGTCTTTTCCCCAAGTTCATGGGAAGTACCTTCCTAGCCTTTCCTACTTTCAAAAGAACCAAAGGCAAAGGAGGCGTCTAGGAGGTCAAGACACTTACCCTACTAAAAGGTGGGGGGACTAATGAACTGAAAGTCAAAAAGAAGAACCTTTATAAGAATGTTAACCCTCTAGGTAACATGTTTCTCTTAAGGCAATATCTGGAGATGTTCAGTCATCTATAAATATGTACAGGTAAGTAGTGGCTTCATAGTACTTGTGCAGAGCTATCATACAGGGGGAAAATTTTCACTTTATTCTGTAATAACTCTTCTCAAGATTTCACCTTCTGATTTATATGAAGACATAATCATGCACATGAAAACTCAGTGTGCTTCACAAACACATGGGTCAGGCTTCATATGCAATGAAGCTTCTGTTGTGGCAAAGCTCCTTTTGCACTGAAGATTGTTAGATGAAATGCATGAAAAGTAGATGAGACTGAAAGAAGCATGTGCAGTTCCAGCCCAGCTCCTCCTCTACCTATATTTGTAGCAATACATAATTTTCTGGGAAACATCCTCTCATTTTCATCTATACATTTATCATTTTGAAGAGAAGGCATGACTAACTTTCCTGTCAGTACCCTGTCCTGTCAAATTGCGTGACATTTTTCTAGAGGCGGAAATACAGGTCCAGGTTCTGTAGAACACCATCATATCCCTGGGAAAATTGCAAGAAAGTGCAATTATGATAATTTTGCTGGAGAGGCAAAGCAGCTCCTGATTCAAATCTTAACAAAATACTGGTTTTTCCTTACATTCTCCTTCAGTTGTATCCTAATATCAGTAGTCAAAGTTATGTTCTTTTTAATTAATCATTCCTGACTTCTGGCTGTCAGAATTACCTATGAAAGTTTGTTTGCTTGGCTTCTGTCTTTGAATCATGGATCTGAAAAAATGGCTAAGACGTGTTTCTTATTCTTTAATGCACGTTATGTGAAGGACCTCTTCAATTTTAGGCAACTTGCAGTCCAAAAGGAATGACATGACCTCATCTGTCGGTTGTATGTGTTTTGTCTCACGGAACACTTGCCTCAAGCACAGTAGTGGTAGATGTATTTACAATGTCGCCACAAGGATGACTGCACAGCATTTGTTCTGACTTTTACAGAAGGTCTTGGGAAGGATGGTGCACTAGCTTCCCACTAGATTTAGTAGATGATAAAGATGAGGAAACCTGGTCTTCACCAAAATGGCGATTATGCCATGGAAAGTGTCCCATAGTCTATGATTTGGTCTTACACCTGTAAGCAATGGCTCTTGCTTGAGTTGAATTTTTGTATTTGTTGTAATTTGTAATAATTATCTCTTCAGTCTCTTACAGTTATTTTTACTTTCCCTGTCAGTGCACACTTATACAGAAACAACACCCTCTGTGAAAAGCAGCTCTTCTAAGATATTAGTCCACACATTTTAGATCACTACTGGATAGTAATTTAAGGGAATGAAGAAGTTCTTATTTCATTACTCCACTATATATTCCTTAGAGGGGCCAAGTGGGCACTGACATAAAGATGAATTATTCTGAAGCCATTTTCTCAGTCCTGAGCATGAGGTTTTTGGCGACCTAGAGATAAGATGGCTCAAAGTTTTATAGTTATGGAAGTTTTACGTAAATCTGCTGTTCTAAATGAATTTATGTACCAGTACGTTAACCGTGTCTCTGCATATGATGGGCAGAGCTGGTTTTCCCATATGAATCAGTTTAAAATTCACTGATGAATTTCCCATATGAATCAGTTAAAAATTGCTCATTCCCTTTTTCTATGTATACTGCAGACAAGAGCAGAACTTCTTGTCTTCGGCCTTGCTTTCTGCACAGTCATGTCCACAGAGGGTTTGGACTTGGACTGCACTGGACTAACACTATACTCAGGTACATTTGCTCATAACTACTTGAAAAAGCGTAGAAGTAATAGAGAAAAGACCACAGTAAGCAGCAAGAACTTTTGTATTTCAACCTCACCAAAACCTAGGCAGGAATTCGTGCAGCACTCAGGACTTAAGGTTGTTGTCTTAAGTATTCAACTGGCTGATCTCTGTTTGAGAGAGTACAGAACAAGAGTTATGATACTGTAAAAGTATTGCTACTTCTTTCTGCCAGACTGAGTTTCATCCAGGCTTCCCACTGCAAATAAATCAAAGCTATTCTCCAGTAAAAGTAAGAGGTCTCAATACATCTGAAAGAATACTACTCAGAATTTTTTGCTGTCATATTTGGATTCAGGGAACTGATTGTTTTATCAAACTAGGATTGCTGCTTTCTGCATTGTTTGCTAAGTGACAATGGCTGTTATCTGACAGACCAATGTAATTCAGATACCTACAGAAAACAAATCATAAAGTTTTAAAACTAGGAAATCTTTACCCAAGATGCTCTCTGAATTATCCAACACAACCCAATAAAAGCACAAATAAATTACCAAAAATGCCATTTGGAAATACAGCCTTTTAAAAACCGAACAGTAAAATCCATGACTATTTAAGAACCTTGTCTATCTCAATTGTGTTTGGGTTTTATTGTGCTTGAGGGAAATGGAAGCTAAGTAGTTGCAACAATATTAAATGACTCTTCAGAGTCAATTTTTCTTTGCTTTACAATTACGTTGAAAAATACAAAAATAACTAGTAGAAGAGACTACCTGCAGCATTGTCAACTTCTCTGTGTAGACAGCACAGACCATCTCAATAAAACAACTCTTTCAACAAACTTATATGCAGAGTTATCCCCGAACCTAAATGCATATCTAACCATCCAGAATAACAAAGTTTGGAGTACTATCCCAGTCCCAGCACACAGAAACTTAATGAAAACTGTTGTAAATGTCTGACGATTCAGCTTTGCACCCCTCCCCTCCAGTTTCTGCCTGATTAGTCAGGACTTCCTATCCATTATTCAGTTATGCAGACTATGTGGATTTTTGTCTCTCATGGTCTTTTGCCTCCCCACCTGCATAGTACCTTTTAACCATCACTCAAATCAGAATTGCATTCACAGAACAGTACTTGAGAAATTATTCCCATCAACAGAGGGTGTTTCTGATTAACAAATCCTATGGCCTGAGGTAAAGTGGGAGTCATACATATTTAACTTACTGAAAAAATGAACCTTTCTATGTAATGAGTTGTTTGAAAGTCAGAATAAAACCAGATTTGAAGACCACTTATCTTCTACAGTCAGCTTGTAGATCCTGAAGAGTGTCAAAGGTCTTTTGCTTGCATGCCACCTATTTTACATGTAAATATGCTAGCAGGCATTTTAAACTTTTTCATTATGTGCATCACAAAATACTAAGTAGTAATTAGTAAATTTTGAATTAATTTGAAAGCCTACAGAGAGATTTTCCAGCTGTGAACAAGACACGGAACCCATGAAATCTATACAACTTCACATTTGCTTGAACATTCCCTTTCATCTTTTCTCTGACAGGAATGCATTGAAGGAGGTGAGAATGAGGGAAATCTACAGACTGGGATTAATTTAACTGCTTGAGTCTGGAGTAGATACTTAAAGAGCATTGATAGAAAAAAAGGGCATTCTACTTCTTTCCAGTATTTCCTTGCTATCCTGTTTACATATTGTAGTCCTGGCTTTGTGCACGAATAAAGTATGCCAGTGATAGGACTGATGTAACACCAGTGTTATGAGAGGGATTAGGAAACCAGCCTGGAAGGCTTCCAGCAGAATCAGATAATCAGGATGTGGCACTTCACATGTGAGTTTCTAAAAACCCAGTTCAGCAGACAGCATGTATATGTCTGCAGTAGGGCAGACATGCAGTGCAGAGGCTTCTCCTACAATGTCTACACAGTGAATGGGATCTCGCTAAAAAATGCATCGGAGAACCTCAGGGGAGCTAAAGCCACTTTGTGCACTTGTTATGCCATATATAAGCAGAGATTTTATCCTGTCTTTTTGTCTCTTCTGCTGAGTAGTATGTGGATGCTTGCAGCAAGACCCTGCCAATGAGAATATAGCACAGCTCATCTGTTAGGTACAAGGCCGGTTTTGCAAGCTCAATAACACTGCTGGATCAAGGTCTCTGGTTTTCTTACTGATATCTCAGTAATTCTGGTTCTTGGTCACTATGCCTGCAGATTACCCTTGTGCTACAGTTCATGTGCTCATCAGCTGTGTCTTTTGACTTCAGCAGCATTTATGAAAGGCTGATCATATAGGATGTTGTGCTTGTTTTTGCTAAGATAGAATTAATTTTCTTCAGAGAAGCTGGTATGGGGTGTTTTAGATTTGTCTTGAAAACAGTATTGATAACAGAGAGAAGTTTTTATTATTGCTGAGTAGCACTAACACAGATTCAAGGCCTTTTCTGCTTCTCATCTCATCTCATCCCATCAGCAAGGAGGCTGAGGGGGCACAAGGGCACATGGGAAGGGGGTATGGCCAGGGCAGCTGACCCCAATTGACCCAAAAGATATCCCACACCATATGGCAACATGCTCAGTATGTAAAGCTGGCGAAAGAAGGAGGAAGGATGGAACATTCAGAGTGATGGTGCTTGTCTTCCCAAGTCACCATTACATGTGATAAGGTCCTTCTTTCCTTGGGATGGCTGAACCTGCCTGCCCATGGCGAGTGGTAAGTGAATTCCTTGCTTTGTTTTGCTTGTGTATGAGGCTTTTGCTTTGCCTGTTAAATTGCCTTTATTTCAATCCATGACTTTTCTCACTTTTGCTATTATCTTCCTCATCCCACCAGAGAAGAGTGAGAAATCAGCTATGTGGGGCTGAGTTGCTGGCTGAGGTTAAACCACAGCAGGGTCAAACACAAAACTCAATGAGTTTTCATTCACTGGACTGCTATGTTGCTGACACCGGTCTAGACATCATCCTGTTAACTGCCTTTCTAAATTTCTGCTCTACTGGCCATATGGTAGAACATACTGTAGGATTAAAGTTTGAGCCAGCCCTAATCTTGGGTTGCATCTGTTACTTCTGCTCCTTTGCCCAAGGCACACCTCTCCCTGGGAGGGCTGTAGAGGTGTGATGCTCTCAAGCTTCGCCTATGTTATGGATACACTCGGTTTGTGTGCACACTGTCTCCTCCAGTAGGTTTCACTTTGAACAGTATGCAAGTTGCACCAGAAGTGTAACAGTTTATTACTTGATGTAACGGTTCAAATAGAAACTGAAATGACTACCCTTGGATACCTCCACCCACAGGGAACTGAAGCAAGACAGGGCCAATGTGCCACATTTTACACATTGCTGGTGGGTTCACACCGTTCCAGAACACGTGCATTTGAATGAGAAGGTGTCACATGCTGAGAGCCAAGAGGAGACAGGCACTGCTGACCCCTCAGCCTTTGCTGCCACATGGGCTTCTGGCATGCCCTGCTTCCCACCTTGGCTGATGATAGCTGGTCTCTCACACAGGTGGATGAAAGATGACCGAGTGCTTTGAGACATGGAGTCCAGCTGATGTCACGTCATCAAGTCCTCTGGAGCTGTGTGCAGACAGGTGATAGCTTGGTAATGATAAGGTGACAAACTTCAGTTTTTCCTGATATCTTAGCTAAACTGCCTAAGTTTTTTCCTGATATTTCATAATGAAAACTTATTCTTGCACCTGATTCTGTCAATTAGACAGTTTCCTCCAGTTTCTAGACTAATTTATGTTTCCTTAATTTCAGATTTCCACTTTTTACTTTCAGTAAAGTCTTGTCTTTTACTGTAATTTTTCAAACTGACATGAAGATGGCAATCAAAATATAGTAGATGTTCTTACTGGTCAAGACTTATTTGTGAAAAGCCCATGTGAGTCAGATGTAATTGATTAGCTAAGTGGAGAGAAACTATCTTACAAAATTATTTTCATTGCTATTAAATATATCACTGTATTAAGATGCAACTGATCCATAAGGCAATGCTGAAAATTTATTCATCGTTGTGTTAATTATCTGAAAGCTTCTTAACAAAGAGCCCTACAAACCCATCATCTCCCTTTTCATTAAAATTGTCAAGTTAAATTATATCACAGAAACATGATCATTTAGAGCTCCATGAAATAGCCATAACACCATAAATCCAAATGCAAAGTCAAAATGCTGAAGAGGTTCTATGTTATTATTTCATTATGAAGGAGACACTATCATTAGGCTTTTTCAGCCTAACAGTGTGTTTGGGGGAATCAATGTAATTTCTATTCCTTTTGTTTAAATATAAAGCCACTTAAAATCTGATCAGGAGAAGGGGAAGTGTGTCATATGAGGACAGACTAACAGAACTTGGATTACTTAAGCTGGTAAATGGAAGGTTGCAATGGGATATCATCACTGTTTCTCTGAGAGAAATGTAGACAGGAAAAGAAAACAATTTAATCTAATGGACAGTGTTGGAAGAGGAAACAAATGGGTATTGACAGGCTGTTATTAGGGCTAAGAAGGAAATCAGAAGAAAGTTGCAAAACTCAAAGCATAAGTGGTTTGAAATAACTTTTCAATCATTCTAATAACTGAAAAAGCCTTACTTTTAACGTGGATCTTATAGAGTTCGTGGATAAAATTATCTGATGCTGTTGCTAGTGATAGAAGAAGAGTAGACTTGTGACCTTGGGGATATTTTTCCAGTCCTATGCATTAGATTGTCTTATTAAAAGCTAATCAAATCAACTATGGAGACTAGGTAATGACCAGGGGAACAGTGACAGGCCAAGAAATTCAAGTAACCTGAGCAGGCAGCACACTGAATCATCACCAAAAGAGAAGGATCAGGCCATGGCCCCATATTTTATATATATATCTATATATATCTATATATATATGTCTTCTAGAGAAACTGTTGACAGGTTTGTAGTTGGTGCTTAGAATAATCCTCAAGATTATAGTTATGACTAATTGCAGGCACTGGAACTCCAGTATCAAGTCTGTCTTTTCACTGAGGACTCATACATGACATTTTCATATATTTATGTCAATGTAATCATGAGAGTTCTTCTTCTGGCAATTTTATTCTAGTTTTTATCTTGAAACCTTGTAGTTTTATCTTTATGGAAGACTGAAACAGTTAGATAAGTGCAAATAGGGCAAAATCTCTTGTTTCAGCGTACAGTTTGCTTTCTAACCTCTCTAGTAAGGTCTAAATCACTATGGGAAGCACTGAACTAGATATTGTGTTTAATATTATGTCAGCTTATCTTTGCCAGTGGAGTAGTTAGTGGTATGGGCTTCAACACCCTGCAGACAGGGCTATCTATTGAAGGAAGTGTCATTTTTATCTTTGATGTTTGAAGTTGCTTTTATCTTTCTTCCTTTCACAGCCACTCCAACTGGGGAGTAATCTTCCTTAGATTATTCAACAAAACTTAGAAGTCAGTGACTCTCTCCTACAATTTTATATCTCTTACCTCCACCAGAATTAGCCCTTCTTTCTATTTTGTTCTCACAAGTTGTCATTTGTTATTAAATAACACCCCCTTTGATATACACAATAAATGCAAACTTGTGTTTAAAACATAGAAAAACCCCCACACTTTATGAAGACTGGTAAAAGGAAGGTTTATTTTGGTATTCTGACATCCTTTGACCAGCTTGCAGCTGCCAGTTAGAGTTTACTCCCACTGAGAATAATGATAGAAGTCTTTAAACTTGACTTGGAAAGTAAAAATTCAGCTTCATCTTTTCCATGACACACTAGTAAAGTCTTAAATACTTTTGAGGGTTTTTGTGTCTTCCTTTTTGTTTCACGGAGTCTATCATATTTGAAAGTCTATTAATTTTAAGAGAAAACCTGGAAAACTGGAGGCACAGTTATGCATTAGCAGCAGTAGGACTCCTCTTTTAATACCTGGAAATAAAGAAAAACAAGTTATCCAGACTTACATACGAAACACCAAAATCTGGGCTTTAAACACATTTCTATCTCATCCCTGACAACAGAAGTAGCTCCTTTAGGTTTGGGTTTGTTATTCAGCTGCTTAAGTCAGTCATAGTCATAGAAAAAATCCTTTCTCTTAAGGCCTTCTTTCCAAATTGGTCTTTATTCCAGATACTACAACTGCTATTTATTAGTTCAAAGACACTTGAAAATTTTTCTGATTGCTCATAAAATGTCATTATTTGCCTATTATGATGATAATTTTGTGCATCTCATTCTTTCCAATATGTAATAGTAGAGTTGTCCCTCTATCATCTTCCATACAGTACATTTTTAGTATTTCTTCTGTTTGTAGCAACTTATTTCCTTAAGCAAATGTAAAACCTGTAGACTCATTACATGATCTGTACCATAATTTTAAGTCTCATGATTGTTTTTCTCAAATCTTGAGAGTGCATATTTATATTCTAATCTTGAAAATCTCTATTCTCAAAAAAGAACTGTATTAAAGACACATTAAAGAGAACAATGGGAGTAGAGTTGATCTAATTAGTATCTCCTTCATCTTTGCATAGTGGCTGTAAATATGGTTAGAAGAGCCATAGACAGAGAAAAAGAAATGAGACAATGAGATTATGAAGGACACTGAAAATAAAAGAATCAAGTTTGTTCTGACAAGAAAAAGGCTGATGTATAAACTTCAGAGTGATTTACCTTAGAAAGCTGACCAGTTGCCATACGAAGTCATGGCATGTGTAGCCATACATCTGGGCAGCAGCACATAATGACTCTAAACAGGCCATGGACTCAGGGATATACTGCCTACTCCTTAGGGATTTTTCCCATTTGTTTTTGTATTGCAGGTAACACTGTAGTTGTCTCTTGTGTGCTACAGTTAAGAGCTTTAAAAGAAATAAACCCTGAGAAGCAGTCTGCCTTGTGTCTGCCTTGTGTAGCCTGCAGTATTCACACATGGTTTGCTGTCGTGAGGTGTTGCTAATGCCAAAAATTGGCTTGTAAACAGCACCTCTAGATCAGGCCATCCCTGAAATGCAAGCCATGGGGCATAGGAAGAGGATTGTGCAGAAGCAACATGGCATATTGTATGGCCTCTGTCAGGCATCAGAGTGAGCCTAGACTGCAGCCAGGACACAGGGAAGTCTGGTCATTGTGTCTCTGCACTGCTCACCTGCACTGTCCAACAGCAGATGCATAAAAATGGCCTCTCCACTGGAAGGAAAAATAAAAGCATGTCTATGGATTACTGGAGTATTATGTTGAATAAATAGTATTCTTTCAATTTTAAGTCAATTTAGTAGCTACTTAACTTTCTAAGAAAAAATAAAAAATACAATATCACTGACCTTTCCCGTTTGATATATGAGTTCCCTGACTACATTTGAGCTTCATAAAATCTAATTGCACTAGGAATCTCATTATTATATTACATTTCAGCATTGGTGACTCAGGCATTAACTCAAGAATGTGATTTTTTCACGTCATAAGATGTGAGAACAATATCTTTATCTTGAATAGGAGAGTAGTTTAATCACATTCTGCCAAAGAATCAATTTGAAATTGTTTTGCTTTTTCAAAAAGTTTGTTGTTTTTCTGAGGTTTTACTCTACAAATTAATGCCGATTATGTCAAGCTAATTTTATGCTGGGATGTTCAATAGGATGCATCTTTAAATATGTATTCATTAAAGATACTAACACACTGAAAATTCTCTTCCTATAAATGTAGATGAGATAGCTTTCATCCAAAGTACCAAACATATTTTTTCTAAAAATATAGGGAAACAGACTGCACTTAAAATAGACTTTGGCTCTGCACAGATGAAATGAGGAAGTAACAGGGGAGAGGTTTGTCTCTATTGCAGACTTTTTGCATTTAATTATTTGCATGAATATAATTTAGTATTCTGAATGTAATAAAAATAAAATACCTGCAATAGTACTCAGTTTTTATTCTTCCCATTCCCTTCATGCACTCGTGCTAAGCACAGGAGAAGAGAAAAAGCACTTGCATTTAGACATGATAGATCAAATGGCTAAAGAATTATCCTTAGATCAAGACAGGAGCAAAAGAATGTAATATTTTTAAACATTTTGGTTTTTTCGTTTGTTTGGGTTTTGGTTTTTTTTGGTTTTGTTTTGTTTGGGGTTTTTTTGGTATGTGTCAATCTGAAAGCTTCTTGAAAATTACCAAAATTTTGGGGTTGCACATAACCTTGCAATAATGTTTCTTAAAAAAACAATTACTTTTGTTCATTTCTCATTTGGAAATGAACAAGTCTCTTTGTCCCAGCAAACCCAGCATGTACCATTCTGTTTTCTTCCTGTTTCTCCTCCTTCAGGTTGCTCCCCCCAATTTTCCCTGAGTACAAATTATATTCACTAAACTCATATTTATTCAGTTAGCATTAGGTACTGCCTCAGATTGTTGATAATTCTTGCAGTGTTTACTGTCTGATTTCCCGCTCCATTGCACATGAGAAGCAACACTAACTTTTAAGTCAATGAGCCAGCACAAGATGATGTGGTCTATTCGATGTTAAAGTGTTGTTTAAAATACATCCCCAGAGCAAATACTACAAGTAATGGGATTTTTTTTTCTTGTGCTTTGACTGCTCTCTAACTATGTGACAAATGCTGAATATTCAAAACTTTACAAGATTAATTTCTGTATATTTACTGCCAAAAACTTTTTTTGAGGTATTATGCAATTTGCCTATCTACAACTTCAAATTGTAGGATCTGAATCACATTAAAATGAAACAATAATTTGCTATTAAAATTAGTGCGATTACCAGAGAACTCAGGCATTAAATTTTAACTGTACACAATTTTGTTCTAAAGTTAGCAGATGCCAGCAAAGTCTATAAGATATTCTGTCACATTTTAATTTCATTTATATGCCCAGACTTCTGGGAAAAAAAAGAGAATAATATCATTTACTAGCCTTAATTTCTGCTTTAATGCTTGTTTTGAGAAATATATCCTGCCATGAGATAATTGGATATATTTTTAAATAACTGAATTTAGGAAAAAAAATCAAAGTAATGTTTGGTGTGTAAATCCCCAGACTTGATTAAGGACGAGATAGAAGAAGCCATTCAATGCCTTCCATCTGTCACTGATTTGCGCCTGACACTGGCAGGCACAGGAGTATTGCTGGAAGGGGCTCTGTCATATTTCAAACAGCAGGAATCTTCTGGCATTTGGCCATGGACTCACCTTTGTAATGACTGAAAACCCACATGTGGTCCTACTGCCTAGATACCTCTGCCCATCCCTCTCACTCCAGACTAAGGGGAAGATTGAGAAGATTTTTTTGTGTCTCCTAGCTAACAGCTGCTGAATGGAAGACACCAAACTGGTATTCGGTATTGTACAGATATGCAGAAGAAAAACTCTGATGATGTTAGACAGTGGAAACTGAGCTGAGCTGAGAAAACTACTGGAGAATCTACTTGACATTATACAGATATTTTTCCAAAATAGCAAAAGCCATGCAGAATGTCCTATTTGTTAAACACAATCCTGCTGCTTGTATAAGAACATCCACAAGGAGTTTAATTGTGGCAGGAAGAAGCTCAGTTGTTGAACTGATCTTTGACACCACATTCCTCTGTCAGGAAATATTGGGCTTGGCACTTCTACACTGGAAATTGTAGGTTTTATCAAATACTGAGAAATCCTGGACTTAGACTGAAACCTCATATTCTTCCCTTTGCCATTGAGAACTCTGTAGAGTTTTCTTCCCAAGAAAGATATTTCAAGTCAGGAAATTTTACAGTAATTATAACAATTATGTTCATCACCAGACTCTGCCTGACAAATGAGTATATGACTGCAGTGACCTCCTCAGAGTTTCTCTCAGATGCTATCTCTCTCAGCACCAGTGCCATTAATCAAAGATGTGACGCACGTATCTCTGTACAAAACTGGAAATGAGTCAGCCACTATAGATCTATGTGACTCCTTGCAGATGCTCAGGCACCACTGAGTCGTGACTTGAGCAACCGGCTGCTTCAAAGCTGCACATTGCTTGAAGTATTCCTTCATAGAAAAAAAAAATCAGCCAGAACCTTGTTTCTAGTTTAGTTCTATTACATAATGAGATGTGTCAGGTGCCACATATCTATGCTGCACATAGATACTGCAATGACGGAAATATGAATATGTGATTTTTCTCTTCCTTCTCCTACTATTTGCAATGGAGAGAATCATATCTGTAAATTTTATGTCTCTGACCATGAGCATTTCAAGTTTTCATTGACTCTTGACTCTTATTGTGATAAGATTTTATCTTTCAGCATGTTCAATAAAAGCAGATGTGTTGTTAATGAAGACATTGAACAAAGGGTCATTATTATTACAGGACATAAAGGCTTTCATTCACTAGTCAGAAATTTTAAAGCAGAAAGGGGTTATTAAAACTAAAACATGAAGCTCAGCCAGATGACTTTAACCATCTAGCAGTTAAGCTTCCAGTCCAAACTGGCCATTCAGGATCTCTCCACAATCAAAAGTGAGACATACTACAGAAATTCCATGATGAGCCAGTCACTCATTCCACCTATTTTAAAATTAAATTAAATGCCCATGGATTTGATTCTCTCTGTTGATCAATTTTATATAATGTAGATGGGTCGATTTTTGGATATCTAAAATTAGTTGCCACGAATCTTAACTTAAAAATTATGGAATACTCAGCCAATGGTATACTTAAAAAGGGTGTTAGCCTCAGTTCAGTTACTCCTGGTAAGATGTTCCCCATTAAATATTTAGTCCTGTTTCTTTAATATAGAACAGCCTTAGACAGATAGCAAAACCATAGGCTTAAAAAGCCTGCTGGCAAAAGGTTGTTCTTTGTACTCACTGAATAGACATTTCCCAGTTTAGAGTAGCCCTGCATTAAACATCAAATATGTATTTCTGGTCTGAAAAAAGAAATAGTGCTATTCTGTTCACAAGTTTCAACGAGAGATCTGTGGGCCAAGAGCCAGCTCTTTAGGGCTCACTGAGAACATATGATGTCCAGGTTATCCTATCACTGAAGGTATTGTCTTTCTTCTCAATATATTTCTTTGCAAATAGATTTGGTCAAATCTGTATGTGGTTTTAGTCATGTCTCTCTGATTTTGCTGCCTGAGCTTATACAAACTGAACCCAAATCTGTATGATCACACGGAGAGTAACAATTAAGGTGCTTGTAGTTGTCCTAACTATTGTTAAGGAAATAACACTAACATGTTAATTAAGAGGCTTTTCACCTACAGTATTTTTTTGTCAGTGCTTTGCCAATGTTACAGTAAATAACATCATTGGAATTAATGCAAAACTAATCAGTTATTTTTGATGGCACAACTATGCTTCAACAAACTTAACTGTGTGTCCTTAAAATAACTAACTAGTTAGTATAAAAGGTAATACAAACATTCTGTTCTAACCACAGACCAAAACCATGCAACAATAGGTAGGGTTTTTTACAAGAAAGGGCAAAGCAAATAGAACAACTGTAATGAGGCACAGTAGAAAATTTTTTTGGAGTTTCTGACCCTGAAAAAGCTAACAGAGAAACTTACATGATCTAATAGAAGGTGTCCTTTCCCATTGCAGAGGGGTTGGAACTAGATGGTCTTTAAGATTCCGTCTGACTTACACCATTCTATGACTCTATGATTCAAAAACGGACTAAAACTTCATCTAACTAAACTAATATTCTGAATCTATTTAATTTTATATTTAGGAAAAATTTTGGCTATAAAACCATCCTTATTAAACCGTCTTATTTGCACCAATGGGTTGCTTCCTAATAACAGAGGGAAAAAGTCCATTACTATTTTCCTGAATCTTACTGAACAGCTAGTAAGCAGGACACATGTTCTCTTATCTAAGAGTGCATCCAAGCATAATTTATGCTTGTAATTTTAATTTACATCCATGGAATACTTGTCTTCAAACCTATAAGTCCAGGAGAGTGTCATAAAGTCCAGTTCAGCATTCCTATGTGGCTGTATTGTAAAGGAAAGGAGTTATAAACCAGCAGGTGTCAGGTCTCTCACTGCCTGTGGTTACCTCATTATGGGGAAAATTACTCTGGAGTACAGACCAGATCATGTTTAAGGTGAAGAATATTGGCAAAGGATAATGATCCTAAGCATGACTCAAGTGCTGTGGGTAAGCAGAGGAACTCATGAATCAGTTTTTCTAACCATGGTGAAAACCTTGTAAAGTAAAAGTGTCTATCCACCATCAACAGTCTGCATTTATGCAGCTTCCAATATTTCTCATTGAAAAAATAATTCTCATAAAGCAGAATTCCTCTGTTTCATGTTCTGGCTGGAAAATGCTGTCATTTTGTCCGACCATGAAGTCAGTTACTGAAGTCTTCATCACTTCTCAGCAGGATCTCAACAATGCGATGATCATGAAAACTTTAGAATTTAGGAACTGTCAGTTAGGATGGAATATTGTAGCTATTCCAAGCATATTAATTCTTCCTTAAGTTTTTATGAACAAAATACACACTTGGTCTAAGCCTTTAGCATCAAGACATTAGGTTCAAGACATTTAAAAGATCAGCTAAGGTATAAATAAAGGTCAGAGTTAAAAAATATTACTCAGCTTAAGGAAACCTTCCAAAGAAAGCAATAGCTTGTCCCTAGCAAATTCTTTGAAATCTTAATGTCAAAAAAAAAAAAAAAAGTATTTTAGCATGCACTTCTTTTCCATAGGAAAAAACTCTCACACATTCTATTACACGTAAGAATTCTATTATTTATAAGAAGGATATAAAGTAGAATGTAAAAACAAGAGAATTGTTGTACCTGGGGATGGTTTTGATTTAAACAGCCTTTCCCAGGACCATAACAAAATATGTAGTTTTTCCAATTCTTGGACAAAAAAATTCCACATGATATAAACTAATTTTGTAGATATAACAAGAATTTTGGCATGTTCTGAAAACTTATTATTTCATCATTGGATTGAGTTCTGTCAGAGCAATCAATGTTTTGATCATTTTCACAATTGTGATTGCAGTCAAAAAGGAAAAAAAAAGGAAAATCAGTCTACTTTTTAAAGAAAGAAAGCTGTCAATTTAACCAAAATATAGAGAAACAAAGCCAGTTGCCAGTATATGTAAAGTGATGCCACTGATCCAAATGAAACACAGGGGAGGTTAAGGAGGGGTATGCCAGAGAATCTTGATTAGTTTAACACGTTCAAGTCTCCTAGGCTGTCTTAACTCCTTAACTAAGCCACAATATTACAATGAATACAATGAATAAATTAACTTACACTGAAAAATTAAGGAAGGCTCGTTAACCACTTGTATTTTTGAACAAGAATTTCCATATAAATAGCTGTTGGGGGCTCACAATGTCACCCATTTTTAATTTGAGCTAGGTAAGTTCACAGAAAGCTATCTATGAGGCAGCTGTTTGAAGTAGCAGGAGACTTGATCCAATGACTTTGCTAACCTATGTTCCTCTTACTTATCATTTAAAAACATCAGACTTTTCCTTGCTACCCTGTGTTATTAGGTATTCTGTGTTTCAAAAAGATCAATAAGGAATGACAACCTTCTGTGCAGTGAAGTCTTTTATTTAGAGGCATGAAATTCCACAGACTTGAGACCCAAACTGAGACTGCACACTGTTAATAAAAGACACTGTTTCTAACACTTTCTTCTCATAAATACATCTAGAAGTCAGGCTGCTGTCCCCACTTTCATTTTTATCTATTATATTTTTCTGTTTGTTTTCATCTTTGCCAAATGTTTCAATCCAAAGACTAGAATTTACTTTTTTATTTTTTATTTCTGAAAGTTATCAATGTTTTTGTTCTTACTTTCTCACACAAAACCAGCATTAGCTTTAGGGATTCTCTTATCTTTCAGGAATATGAACATGTCCCTACTTCCCAGCATGTCCATATTTCTTGTTCTTAAGTTTAGTTTTGCTCTGTTCAATGGGATACTAATTGTATATGAAACCATTCCTTAATTTTAACTAGAATTATATCTGTAAGATATTGGAGAATCTGTCTCATGGTTAACCCAAAAAAAGAAAAGGAGATTCAGAAGCTTTAGGTATAACATAATTCAGGTTTGTTGCTCAAGTGTCAAAGGCAGAGCAAATGCAATTTGAACAGCCACATCTATATGAAAATTCCTTCATCTCATATCAGTAACATCCCATATTATTAACAATTTGATCTTTTTATTCCTTTTTTTTTTTTCCCCAGGAGGAAAGAGCAATTTTCCAAGAGGCAGCTTCCCAACAAATTTAGCTGAGGTATTTGGAGTCATTTTCCTGCATGGCATGATGCCTGGAAGTCTAGCAATATAAAATGCAAGTTTAAATTAATAAAAACAAACTGATATGCACAAGAATACTTGTTCAATTATAAAGCTGTTCTGATTGGGGTTTTGGTGTGTTTTTTTCTACTTTATAGGACAGTGCAGTTTGATCTGTTGGGGTTCTTTTGAGCTCGAGTTCTAGCTGCTGCTGTAGAGGCACTGCTTGGGCTTGGATAAATCACTGTCCTTACACTTTCCTTTTCATTCACATTAAAAATGTGGGCCCCACTGGGTTCCTTAAATTACTGAAGAAAACAGCTGAGGCATAGACCCAGGGTAGTGATGAGACTTGTAGCTAACCAAAGTAAATAAACAACTCATTCCTATCCCTAGTCTCTGTCAGGTAAATACAGTGGTTCTGAAAGAGACAACTGAAACCCCTGGAAGTGCAAAGCAACTTTTTTCTCTTTTTTGGCAAGGCTAAAGTATATATTTGCACTGTGTTATAGACAATTCCTTAAACTGTGCTCCTTCAATTAAAAATCTAGGATATACTTCTCTTCTTTTATCTAAATAATGTATGTTCTGAAGATGTTCATCTACTCTAGAAAAATAGGTCCAATTTTTTTGAAAATAAAGTTTTTAAATTAGATTTATATAACGAAACTACAGAAAATGCAATCCAGAGGAATGGTGATGCGTGTTTTAACATCAAAGATTTGCAGATATTTCCCACTGACCTTCTCTTTAATTACTTTGTCCTTTGGTAATAAAGTTAGCAGGGACTTTCTATTGCAGGATATTTGTACAAGATTAAAAATATTCCCAGGATCTTACACACTGTCAAGAGTAAATTAATACTCTCTTGCTCTTGATGTAACTGGAAGCATGGCAACTGAGTCAGACAATAGCCTGTAACATTTTGACTTTCAGTAAAAGCCTTCAAATGGCATTAGTATGCTTCAAGAGTGCTTCAAGAGATCTTACTTCTAAACTTCAATGAAACACAGAAAAATGTAGGTGATGTGGAGATTATGCATGCTACATATGTTTGCATATTTGCATCTCTGGCTTTCCTTTACCAGAGAACATACAACACAGATGAACACAAACAACACTCCCTCCACTCCAAGTCCCACTATGAATATATGAAAACATACGTATGCATATATAGTAATGAGAAAACATAGACTGTTAAACTAAAAAATGTTAATATGAACAGAATTAAAAAGGATTTGAATTTAATTTCTTTGCAGTATCTGTAATACTGTATATTAGAATCCAGGACTATGTCTGTCTCAATTGCAGAGTAGGGTAGGCTGTCAGTCAGCACTGCCTTGGTTTCTTGGGACTTAAAATTTTTAGGCACTTTTCTTATGCACATTTCTCACCTAGAAATTTACGGTGATCCAGTTATTTGTGGAGCACTTGCTAGGTCCTGTCTGAATAGCTGTAAGTGAGGAATGGGGATGATCCATACAACAGCAACCACTGAGACCTACCTTTAGTATAACACCCTCAAGGCCAGACAACTTCTCCATAGGAAACAAGAGAGGCTGTGGAGCTGACACTGATAAGTGGAGAGGTTTAGCCTGCAGGTTGCAGGAGCTCATCCTAGTCACCAACAGAGTGACAGTCTGAGCAAAAGCATTTGGACACCTCCTCTCATCAAGCTGCTTGGATTCATAAGGTCAAACAAAGTCATCCCAAAGAAGAGCTACCAGTTTATTGACTGAGTTACCCAGGGAAAGTGAGATTACTTTGCTCCCAGATGAAGGGTAGGGTCTCTTACTCTCTACTTATAAATTTCTATACTAAAATATGATGAGAGAACATGAGGTAAAAGGGTCGAAGTGTGGGTTCAGCTCTCAAATTGAGAAAATCTTCATCTTCACAACTTTTCTTTAGGTTCCATTGTCATAGTCTCTAAAGATAAGACTGATTGTTATTTGTTCTGCAGTGTCCTTGTTTCATGTACTCTACAAGCCACTGGAGAGCAAAACCATTTTGCTTTGGTAAATCCTTTGATTAAGACACTGGAAACCTGGATTCTGTTTGTGCTTTTTTTGTGGTAATGGGCATGCCTATATCACAATGCACAAATGAGGGGGCTGTAGCTATTTTTATCTGCAGTTTTTCTGTCATTTCCCAGGTCACAGACTAATGACCCAAGATTTAGGTTGCAATGAGAGGATGTAGAGCCAGCATTGCCTGAACTACTTTGGGTACCAGAACAATATGACCTGCTGTGGAAAACGACATGGAGATCCTGGTCAGTGACAAGCTGAATATGAGTCAGCAGTGCCCTGGCAGCCAGGAGGGCCAACTCTGTTCTGGGGGCATCAGACAAAGCATTGCCAGCTGCGTGAGGGAGGGGATTGTCCCACTCTGCTCTGTTCTGCACTGGAGTGGCCTCACCTTGAATATTGTGTGCAGTTTTGGACACTGCAATATAAACAAAAATATTAAGCCATTAGAGAGTATCCAAAGGAGGGCAATGAAGATGGTGAAGGGGATGGTGAAGGCTTCCTCCCTTGAGGGGAAGCCGTATGAGGAGTGGCTGAGGTCACTTGGTCTGTTCAGCCTGGAGGAGACTGAGGGGAGATCTCATCGAAGTCCACAATTTCCTCATGAGGAGAAGAGGAGGAACAGATAGTGATCTCTTTGCAGTGACCAGTGACAGGACCCGAAGTAATGGCCTGAAGTTGTGCCAGGCAAGGCTTAGGTTGGATATTGGAAAAAGGTTCTTCATCCAGAGGGTGGTTGGGCACTGGAACAGGCTCCCTAGGGAAATGGTCACAGCATCAAGCCTGAAGAGTTCAAGAAGTGTCTGGATGACACTCTCAGGTACATGGTGTGACTCTTGGGGATGGTCTTATGCAGGGCCAGGAGTTGGACTTGATCCTGGAGGGTCCCTTCCAACTAGGCATATTCTGTGATTTAATTTTGCTCAGGTCAATTTTCACTCTTTTGCGTGTCTTCTGGTACTTGAATTATCTTCTCTGTATCTGTTGCAGATCCTGAATAGTCAGATTTTCTTCTGAGAGGAGTCCCTAAAAAGTCAGGGATTATTACAAGAAGTATTTCTGAACCAAGATGGGGATAGAATTCAGAGAAGAGTAAACCTCTGGTTTACAGTTCAGAGGTGATTCCACAAGGACAATCAAAGCAAACTTTTATTATCTGAAAACAGTTTAGGGATCATAAAATATTAGAAATCGGGTGGTTTGACCTTAGTGCAGTGGAAATCTTACATGCAGCTTCAAAGAAAAAGAACTTTTCATGAAACATGGTCTGACTGAAGGCATATACTCTCTTATGAATTGATGTCACATTAGCCTGTAGAATGTAGCACGTTTCAGCTGAGGTAATAGATAGCACTTACATTTTCAGAATATTTCTCACATGGGGGCTGAGCCAAAAGTCCTTTTCAGTAGCATTTTCCCTATTTTAAAAGTATGCATTATTAAATCAGTAGAACTGAAATGGGCAGACTTACGTGAAATAGTAAATGCAGATTGACATTAACTCTGTGGTTCCCACCTGTGGTAGATCTCAAAGTCCTTAATTCTAACTTTCTATTTCTTCTTCCTAAATAATAATACTTCCGAGCAATTTATTTACAAAATTCAAAACCGGATCCTCTTGATCTGAAACACCACTTTCTATTGTGTGATCTGATAACTCAGAATTGCTGCATCTTTGCCACAGGCAAATGCAATCTATGAAATTATCCAAGGCACTAGAGGTACCCTTGTAGTATGTGGGTCAGGGGAGAGAAAAAGGGGAAAAGCAGGCAAAACCAGGTCTATTCCTACCCAAAGGCACCTTTCCCTTCCCATTTAACCAGGTCATGGCTCTTGTGGGTTACATGCAGTGGGTCTGTATTAGTTACTTGGTGTACTTCAGAGGTTTCTTTGGAGCACAAATTTGGTTTATATCTATACTAGAGGAACCACAAGGTACACTCTGAGCTGCAGCACTGATGTGCTCAAAACAGATTCTATTCTCACAGGTTCAAGGCCAAAGTTGTACCCTGAGAAAGAATGAATAAAACAGCAGGAGTGTTCAAATGGATCTTCAGGTAGCAGAAAAGAAGTTTCTGTCTCTTTTTCTACCTCAATAAGATGTTCTTTTCAAGGATAGCACTGTACATTTATTTCCTGAGTTTGAGCTTTCTAACTATGCCTGATTCCCTAATTAGTTAAACTCTATGATGCAGAAGTCCAGAGGGGAACTACAAAATGGAATCATTAAATTTATTTTAGAAGCTTTTTCACAAATGACAAAAAAGGTAAGAGAAAACACTAACTTTAGTTCAAAGCATAGACAATGTACTTAAGGTCTAAGGAATAATTTATAGTAGCTGCAGAAGACTGGGGTGAAAGTCATGTAAAAATTCAATATTGGTAAAAAAAATAAAACTTCAAAGGAAACGTGAAAACTCTATAACAAGTATTCTGCTTTTGCAGCTTTCACAAAGTAAGCAGCAAGAACTTCTTTCTGCAGGAACCTGGGCTTTTAAATAAAAATCCAACCAATGCTACTAGTAAAAGCCTAACTAAAGCTACTAGCAAAAATATCTGGGTTTCAAAAATTGTTTTCTCTCAAAAGAATGACTGCTTATGAAGAAAGGAATATTTTAAAGTGAACAAAGGTTTTGATTTTAATTAAATTTATCTTCTCCCATATTTGATAAGCAAGCCCATGGGCATTTTTGTGACTTTCATGGATCAGGACTTTCATGTTGTGAGGAAAAAAGTCATGCTAATACTCTTCCATATCTTGTATAGCTGTAGGTATAAGCAACTACAAAAAAAGTTATATGTTCCTCTTTATCATACGGTAAGACTTCCTATGGATTATATTGAAACTCTTGTAAGTGGCAGCAAAAAAACCATTATGTTCCTGCAGTAGGAACACAGGAGCAAGGCTTCCTACCATGATGATCTATCATTATGTTATGACATTTCACTCTAATGGTAAGAAAACTGTGAAGTCTCATTATCATTACACTGACCTGAAGGCTTCCTTGCTTTGGAACTGAGGGAAATTAACTTGCATACATGCTCTATTTCTATATTATATTACTTCTAGATGTTGGAGAATAGACACCCTCCCAGGAAAACAGTCATAATTTGTTGTAGAAGTTTTATTTTCTTAGGTAATTTTTGTAGTCTTTATTAAGCACTTCATGTTTCAGTAAGAGCTCCAGAAAAGCAGAGGAGTGAATGCAGCTGGAGCCACACCAATTCTTTCTCCCAGTTTTGAGAGTTATTGAAGGAGCAATGAGAGTAAGACCTTTGCTCCTGTTGTGTTACTGAGGGAGGAGTAGCTGAAATACCTGTCAAGCACTCAGTATTCATAAGTCTTAAATAACTAAGTTTTAAAGAAAAGCTCTTTTGGTGCTTTTCAGTGGGCAATGTTCAGTCAGACAAAGCAACCTTGTACTTGAAGACTTAGTAGCTCCCTCTTATAAAACCTATTTGTAAGTATTGTTGCCATGAAATTAAAATAGTCTTAGAATTAAGCAATCTAACAAAACATAAAACCACTTGTGCAATTAGGCATGAAATAGCTGAGATGGGTGCTTCAAACAGCCTTGTCAGAGCTATGAAATCCATCTTTCAATGAACACCTGAAGGAGAATATTAATCACAGCAATCAGAACAACAGCAGCCACAGTGGTATGCCAGCAATAGAAATCCTTACTCAGTAAAACCTCTGGCTGCAGCTGGCCACTAGCAGTGCAACAATAAAACCATTAAACAAAAGGGCTAAATGCAGAGCTGAGTGTGACACCAACAGCAAAAGAACTTTAAAGCAGTTGTATCTATTTCCTCATACAGGAGCGGTAAACTAAAGTCTGAGAGGCCCTTCCGCTTTCTTCTTTAGATATTTCTACAGAGGATATCTGATGGAAAAATTCTCATCCAGAAAAAACAATCCTTAAAGCCAGAACTAAAAACCAGAATTGTTTAAGGCAGACATTGACTCTTACACCAGTTGAACAATTTCTTTGAACAAAAAATGCTGAAGTTAATTCAGCTAAATTGTGAGCAGCTACTAAGAGTATACCGGTAAATGTACTGTGCCATGTGTTTAGGTTTTAGTAGTATTACTCCTTATTATGATGACTCTCTTGTGCCATTATTTCTTCATACAGCTGTCATAATAATGCTGTTCAAAATGGCAAATAGAAATCTTCAGAACCATTGGGTAGGAAAACATGTATCAGGAAAATTTTTGTTCAACTATGTGGACTCTAATTCGCATGGAGACAATCCAGACATATGTATCTAACACCTCAGGTTATGTACTTTATGTTACAAGTACTGCTTATATCAAGCATCTAAAACCCTAAAAAGACTTTAATGAAGGACAGTATCAATTTGCCTCTAGCATATCTCTAATTTGAGTATAACTTGGATTGTCTTGTGGGAATTCTGCTTATTTGGATAAAATCTGAATTTGTTTTGCCCTCATAAAGATATTGCTTAAAGAAAAACTGCTGCATTATATAATATCAAACAGCTTATCTACTACATCTAATTATATTAAAGACTAAACTACTGGAAGCAATGAAAACACTTCAAATTTGATTATAAACATGAAAGCAAATGGGAAACAGCAAGTTTAATATAGACTGTGCTGTAAGTACCCTTGAAAAATCCATGCCCTTGCCATCCTTTCCAATACCAAGCTACGTTTTGTAGGTCATACTGTAAACAGCACTTGGAAAAAAGCTCCCTGGGTGAAATTATCAGAATTGCCTCTAGCAATTGTCACTGCCTTTAGAAGCAGTACTGCCTATTTCTGAAAAAAAAGAATACGTGTACAATTTGATTTTCTTTTCTTCCAGGCTCTGGAAGGAAATGTTGCCTCAGTTTCCTGCAATTCAGCTTCAAATGTTCAGCTCTTCACAACAAAGATTGGAGAATTAATCTTTACAAAATGAAATCTGAATCTTAAAGATTCAGCACTTCAGATCTGAAGATTAAACTAAACTATCAAGTGGATTGACTCTTCCACAGACTAAGCACTGCAATGGCATGGTGGGAGATGTAGCTGTAGCTGTGTGGGCAGAAATACCCCATAGCATTATAGAGAATGAAAGCCTGAAGGCCTGCAGTACCTGACAGACATTTTTTAGGAGAACCTTAATTCAAAGAGAAGTATAACTAAAAAAAAAAAATTATTTCTTTTCTCATTCTTTTTTATCTTCAATTCTCCTTTCCTAGAATTTATTCTGCCACTAAACCTGGTTAATGTGTGTTAATATGTGACTCATGTCTAGTAATAGCTGGAACTGGAGTTTGATACAGGATGATTTAGTGTGTGTTGACTTTCTGGGGTTGTCCTTCGAAGTTAGTGAAAAAAGACAACCCACTGGAGACAATAAGCTCCATCAACTGATACTGACACAGGAATACACCTGCAGGTCAGGATGCCAGCCCTGGACAAGCTCAAGAAGTGGGACAATGGGAGCTTCATGAGGTTCAACAAAGTCAAGAGCAAGCTGATGCACCTGAGTTGGGGAAATGCCTGGTATCATTACAGCCTAATGGATAAACAGATTGAGAGCAGCCCTGAGGAGAATTTGGGGATGATGGTGGATGAGAGGCTGGACAGGACCCAGCAACGTGTGCTTCCATCCCAGAAAGCCAACCATGTTCTGGGCTGCATCAGGAGCAGCATGGGCAGCCGGCTGAGGGAGGGGACTCCGCCCCTCGACTCTGCCCTTGTGAGACCCCACCTGGAGTGCTGCAACAAGGTCTGGGGGCCTCAACACAGACTTGGACCTGTTTGAATAAGTTCAGAGGAGAGCGGCAAAGATCGTCAGAGGGTTGGAACACCTCTCCTGTGAGGAAAGGCTGAGAGAACTGGAATTGTTCTGTTTGGAGAAGAGAAGGCTCTGGAGGGACCTTATTGTGGCCAGTACTTAAGGGGAGCCTAAGAAAGATGGAGATAGGCTTCCTAGCAGGGCCCATTGCGACAGGACAAGGGGTAAGAGTTTTAAACTGAAGAAGGGTTGATTTAGATTACCTACAAAGAAGAGGGTTTGGGCTTTTTTTTTGCAATGAAGATGGTAAAGCACTGGCACAGGTTGCCTGAGAGGTGGTAGATGCTCTAACCCTGGAAACATTCCAGGTCAAGTGGGTTGGGGCTCTGAGCAGCCTGATCTAATTGAAGATGTCCCTGCTCATTGCAGGGAGGTTGGATTAAATGTCCTTAAAATGTTTCTTCCAACCCAAACAACATGCAAATATTCTCCAGTGGACTTTGCAAATAAGAGGCAACAAACATAAATTAAAAGTTATATTATTTTATTCTCTTTTGAACATCCATTCTATATAATTTTTCTAGAATTTATTTACTGCTTCCATTTACTGTCATGAAGATTTTACTAAAACCATTTTACAGGTTGCGTTGATTCTGTTTGCTTCTGTGTATTCTTCACAGGTGCTCCCAAGTGTTGTTCAGTATGGTTCATACTGATGATGTTCAGACCATCAGTATGGTCTGTCCGTACCCTGTACATTTTGTTTGCTACATTTCTTTTGCAGCAGCCTTTCCTTGATGCACAAGTTACTAAGTTTTCTGAGAAGCTCCTGGCTTGCTTGTTTCCTTGAAGTTAGTTGCATGATATTATCACAAAGCGTAAAGGGCATCTGAGGCTACACTCAGGCTGCACAGCAATGGGGGCTCCTGCTTCTCCAGGCTCTTGAGCCTGAGCACAGATTTGTGCCCCAGCAGTACAACATTAACCAAACAGGAATCCAAGTTCCACTGTGTGCCTGTGCTCAAAGAACTGTATAGAAAACATCTGCTTAGATGGCTGAGTGTACTGCAATCTATATGGGTTATATGCTAGGCTGCATCATTAAAACGTTTATATTTATCTCCCTAATTTACCCATTATTTTTAATATAAAGGATCAAATGAAGAAGTATAGCTATTCTGACAGATAGCTATTTTGGCAGTGAAGAATTTACCATACCAAGTGATCTAAACATTTATTTAATTTGACAGCAGTCATTGTCAGCTATTTCAAAGATAAACCTCTAGAATGATGTTTTGTGCAAGGAGAAATAACTTCCTTGTCCTAGAAAAGTAATTTTTTCATAAGTTTAAAGATATTCTCTTTATAGGTGAGTTTGGGGAGTGGGTATAACATTAAAGTCACTGTAATATCCAAATGCAAGTGAGAACTATCTTACAATATTTATTTAGCATAGTGATTACTTTCTTTAAAAATTTTAAGAAAGTCTTTTCCCTTGCTTCTGTGGCTAATTGTGCACATATGTCAATATGTGCAATATTTATATACACTCTAATAAATTTGCTGCCTTTTTATTCCTTTATTCCAATATTATAAAAGATAAATATCACTGTTGGATAAACAGTGTTTATAGGATTAAGTGAATGTAGGGTTTTTACACTGTGTTTCACGTTCCTCAATACTAGTCCATTTGTTGTCCAAACAGCTACCAAATAGCTAAATTAACAAAATGTTTAATGGCAAATATTAATTTTGTGTATAATATCCTAATAAACCAATTTGATGCAAACCAGAGCTGTTTAAAAGCTGATATGACAATGTATTAATTTAATTTTATGTTCCTAGCATGGTGTCCACACTTGGGGAATTGTTCCTAACTCCCACTGTTTAGGTGAAAACTGTGTGAAATCTTAATCCCCAAATATCCCAGGTGACTGAAAAAGGCAAAAATTGAACCCATCTTAGAAAGGGTAGAAAGAAGGACCCTGGAAACTACCGCAGGTCACCTCACCTCTGTGGCTGAGAAGATCATGGAGCAGATCCTCCTAGAGGTTGTGCTAAGGAACATGGAGAACAGGGAGGTGACTCAAGACTGCCAGCATGGCTTTACCAAGGGCAACTCCTGCCTGACCAACTCAGTGGCTTTCTATGATGGAGTGACTCCATCAGTGGACAAGGGAAAGTTTACATGTGTCATTTATTTGGACTTGTGTATAGTCTTTGGCATGGTCCCCCATGACATCCTTCTCTCCAAACTAGAGAGAGAGGGATTTGATGGGTGAACTCCTAGGTAGATAAGAAATTAGTTGGACAGTCGTATCCTGTGGGTTGTGGTCAAAGACTCAGAGTCCCAATGGACATCAGTGACAAGAGATGTCCCTCACTGGGACCAGTGATATTTAATATCTTCATTAATGACATAGATGAAGGGATCAAATGCACCTTGAGCAAATTTGCAGATGACAACAAGCTGAGTGCTGTGGTTGACACACCTGAAGAATGGGATGCCATTCAGAGGCACCTGGACAAGCTCGAGACGTGGGTGCATGGGAACATTCTGAGGTCCGGGCAAGCCCTGGTATTAGTCTAGGCTGGGGATGAACAGATGAAGAGCAGTCGTGATGAGAAGGACTTGGGGGTGCTGATGGATGAGAGGCTGGACACGAGCCAGCAATGTGCACTTGCAGCCCAGAAATCCAATTGCATCAAAAGCAGCATGTCCAGCAGTTCGAGGCAGGGATCTTGCTTCTCTGCTCTCCCGCCTGGAGAGCCCACCTGAAGCACTGCATCCAGCTCTGGGGTCCCAAGTAAAGGAAGGAGCTGTTGGAGTGAGTCCAGAGGAAGGCCACCAAGTTAATCAAAGGGATGGAGCATCTCTCCTATGAGGAAAGACTGAGAGAACTGTGATTTTTCAGCCTGGAAAAGAGAAGGCTTTGGGATGACCTAGTTGTCACCAGTATTTCCTTCTGGTATCTGACAGGAACCTACAATGAAAATGGAGACTATTTACAAGGGCATTTAGTGACAGGACAAGGGTGGATGGCTTCAAAGTGAGAGTAGGTTTAGACTACATATTAGAAAAAAATTCTTTTCTGTGAGGGTGGTGAGGCACTGTAACAGGTTGTCCAGAGAAGTTGTGGATGCCCCATCCCTGGAAGTGTTCAAGGCCAAGTTGTAGGTGGCTCTGAGCAACCTGATCTAGAGGGTGACGTCTCTGCCCATGGCAGGGTAGATGGAACCAAATGATATTTAAGGTCCCTTCCAACCAAAGCCATTCTATGATTCTAGACACCACCAAAAATATAAAAGCAGACTGTTTCCAAAGCAATACAAGAGCTTCTGATTTGCATATTATTTTAGTAACTAAACTACATCTGATATTATTTCAGCTATTATAGATACCTCAAAAATATAAAAGCAGACTGTTTCTAAAACAGTACAGGAACTTCTGTCTCCAGTAAGAATTATCCACCTGTTTCTGGCATGAAATTTGTCTGAAAATAATTGAATTAACCTCTGTGATAGAAATTGTGACTGAATCAAATAGAATAATTCTGTAAGAATTACGTGTGTGTGTCTGTGTGTGCTACCAGAAGGAAGTAATTACACAAATGCAATTGAACATATCTCCTGAACCAAAATAAAGTCAGAATTTTGTAGCCTAACTTTACTTCTTTTTCTTTCTCTACTAAGTACTGTATTCAAAATAAAAGATGATAGGTTGTTATCTCAGATTCTCTCAAATAAGCTTTTAAATTGGCATGCACTGTTTTCTCCCAACAGGAATCCATTTGGTCTAATTGATCTATGACTCAGTGAACTTTACATCAACACTGGAAATACCAAATATTCGTGGCCCAGTGTATAACAATAGAAAGAGAGGATACAGAATGCTGTTCGCAAATCAGTTGGACAAGTAATAATATAGGGTTGTTTTTCTCTTCTTGGCATTTATTCCTGATGAGCTTTCTGTTAAACCCTAACAGCTTATTAAAGAAACTGTGGCATAAAGCAATAAATATCAGCCAACTAAAATAAGGTGAACAAAAGTGGTAAGTAGTTTAAGTACTATTTTGTTTTTTGCTTATATAGTTGTGTTAAAGCAAAATGGCTTAATGTTTAAAATTTAGCTTCAGAACATAGTATGAAAATTGTTATCCCTGTTTATTTCTCCTAAAACTGAAAGCAGTATTTATGTTACAGGATGTGATTACTTCAACAGATTTGCTCTCAAAAGATTTATTTATCTAAATTGACAGATCTATCTCTTTTTTCACAAAACAGATGCACAGAAATTGGCCTCAAAAAAGATTTCATATTTTACTTTTTCTCATTTTGTTTTAGTTTCTACAACCAGTGTAGGAAATACTGCACATTGTACATACCTAATTCAAGCTCTGGCCTTCTAGTTGTTTCAAAAAGAATTGAAGAGTTCAATTATTTTGTCATAATATCTGCATTAAGGAGTTCATTTAACTCTGATTTAGAGATATGGAGGATGACCTTTAAATATCTAATTGAAGACATCTTATTGCAATTTTTATTTAGAAAAGGAAGAAGAAATTAGCCACAAGAGAGAAAAAAAAAACCCAAACAACAAAAACATGGAAAGAAAGGGGATCTTTATCTCATTATTAAATGTTTTAACATATTACAGGTGAGTTCACAAAAAAGGATCCTAACATATCACAGAATAACAGAATAGTTAGGGTAGGAAGGGGCCTCTGTAGATCATCCAGTCCAACCCCCATGCCAAGGCCGGGTCACCTAGAGCAGGTGACCCAGGAAGGTGTCCAGGTGGGTTTGGAATGTCTCCACGGAGACATCCCTGGGGACACTGTTCCAGTGCTCTGCCACCCTCAACATAAAGTTGTTACTCATGTTGACGTGAAACTACTTGTGTTTTAGTTTATGGCTACATCCTGTTGCTCAGCACCACTGAAAAGGTCTGGCACCATCCTCTTGACAGCTGCCTTTGAGATATTTATATTTGTTGGTCCTACCCCCTCTCATTCTTCTCTTTTTGAGATTAAACAGGCCCAACAAGACTTGCTTTTGTATTTAACTGTAATTGAATTATAACATTTGATTGGTGGGACATTCAGATCTGGTAGGTATGATAAAAGGCGGAGTTAAGATCTAAATCTTAACTTTTGATTCATTTCCTCTTCTTTAAGAGCACTTAACTTTGAAGAGAAATGTGATTACTCAAAATCAAGGCATGTGTAAATTTCTTGATATTTTAATTTTGGAGGAGAGCTTCACATAGACTTCTTTAAAGAGGATTCTTTGTAATTTATGGTGTATTTCCCACTTTCCACAGTGATAATTTTGAACGAAATGTCAGATAAGGTTGAGTTAGTTTTAATTTGTGAAGTTAGATTAACTATGGCAGATACAGAGACTGCAGTGATGTACTGCTGTAGCATCCTGGGATATTCTAAGAATGGGTCTGTGAACAACAGGTGACTATTCAGTATATTCTTGCACGTGCATGTCTAAGAAAGGCTCACATAGGAGCTCTGAAGCAAAGCCAGGGGAAGAATATCCGATTCATGTCTGATTCATGTCTTTTGAGGAGCTTCCTGGTTCCCAGACTTACCTCTCACAACCCTGTACAAGAAAGAATCTCTAGTGCCAAAGTTTTGAGGGGCTTGCAAGGCTGTGCAGCCATGTGAACACGACAGGCATTTTGGGGAATGATTGTCTTACAAGCACTTGCTGGGGAGCTGAAAATGTGAGTAGGATACCTAAGGGTGCCCAGTGTCATGCTCATGGGTCCAAGGCAGTAGAGCATCCTTGGTTGTTCATAGGCAGGGCATGTGTGGAAAGCCCCATCCTGGGGTACTTCCCAGTGGGCCAGTGCCTTCTGAAGGACTAATGCTCCACACACCATGGAGAAAGTGATGCCTGCTTTGGGCTCACTCTCCCTTACCATGGGAGGTTGCACTGCACCAACCCAATAGCAACAACAGTAATGGCAATGACCAGACTAGCTAGAGTGATACAGGCCTTCACCTGCTGCAGTCAGCCTCAGAGGCAGGATGGAGAAGCCATCTGCAAATGCAAGGCTTGTTGGAAGCATGGTTCAAATGCACTTCTCTAGCAGCATCACAATATCTGTCCAATCCTGTCCTCTTGTGCTTCCTAGCAGATCTCTATAAAAAGAGATACAGCCTACAGTAAGCCATCTTAGAAGACAAGACAGATGCTTTAAAGGACAGCTATTTGCCCCTAGTTAATGCTGACACCGAGTACTAGCATATTTCAAGCGCAGGTACAACATATACTGCTTTAGCTCCTACTTCTCTAAGCTGGAGCAGAAACATTTGCCATACAGATAACCTGATGCACATAGTAAGTGCTAATATCTGAAATGTATGCAATAGCATAAAAAGAGGGGTTTTCTTCATTTACTGTGAAATGTGTTTCAAGTCACAGACCTTCTGTTTTGAATTAGCAAGATCATGCAGGCCAGGGGTATTGCAAAGCTACCCTGTAGGCTGGAGCTGGCGGCAGAGAAGCAAGATCTACCTTCTCCTCATTTCAGGAGACACTTTGACATATAAAATAAAAATGTAGGCAAAATAGAGATAGTGCACCTCAGGAAAAAGCATTTCCATTCATGAATGGAAATTTACATATTCTAGCTCAACCAAAATAATCAATATCATAGGTGACGTGTTCCAGGGGCCTGCAGGGATTGTGCATGAAATAAGCCAGTTATCAAGTACACTGAAACTGAAATGAGTGAGTGTTAAATAGTGCTCTAATTCTTCTTGGCTTGTTTCAGTGACAAATTCCATTTTAAACAGTTAAATGATTACAAGCTTTGAAATTAAATTTCAGGATGAATAATTAAGTAGCAGTCTCCGGTGTCTGTGAGAAATCACATTCCCTGCTCTAGAAATACTTAGAGTAATAGATACAGGAGTAGATTGGTAACACACTTCTGATTAAATTTAGTCTGTGTAGAAGGCTTCTCATATATTACAGTCAACACTACACTGAAGTAACCTGTATGTTTTATATAATTTGGTTTCATATCAGCAAACAAGATAAAAATTCTCCAAAATACATTTATATTTGAAAATTAGGTAAGGTTGGCTACTTCTCTTTGAAGTAGCCAGAAATATAATAATCTAAAATTTAATTTAAATAATTTTAAACTTAGGCTCAAGATTTTCTTTAACGACCAAGTTGAAAAACTTATTAGAAAGAAAGGTTTACATGTTTGGTTTATAGACAAAAGTTGCTTCAGCTTAGGAGAAACTTTCTTTTCCTCATGACAAAACTCAAATCATTTATATACAGAAGTTTAATTAAAAGCAGAAGAAAGATATAAATCAAGAGTTACCTTTCCACTTTTTTGTCTTTAGGTCCCCCTTTTCAGCTGTGATACGAGAGAGTCTTTTTCAAATTCCTCTTTAGTAGACTCAGTTCAAGTACTAGAAAGTGGTATTTTTGGACCATGCTTGTTCCTTGCTTCACAGGGGGGTCTCCTCTGTTTCTACCAGCAATGGTTCTTGTAGTGGTAAATGTTCTCAGGGCATGATAAGTTTTTGATCTTGGAAGCAGGAAGCTCATCAACATCCATGTTCCAAAAAATTCTTGTCCATCTTCCAAAAATAATAATAATTTGCTGGAAAGTGCTTTACCTTGCTCTAAAATGGAAAGGTTTTATCTATAATAGAAGAATTACTGAGCACTGCAGGCACTTTTGCAAGTCATCTAAATAGATATTTGTGTGATATCAGCAGAATTTTGACATGGTTGTGGAAAATGAATTTCAGCCAAAGAGTATAAATTTTAACTTCTCGAAGGAGACAGTAAGTAATTGATGGTTAATGCCAAGAATTTGCTTTTCTGATGTGTATAAATACTTCATTTCATCTTTGGAAAGCAGCTTTATCAAAACACATTATTTGCAAAACATGGATTTTCACATGATGCAGCCATGTTGCTACCAAAAAACTTTTCTCCTGGGATAAGAATTTTTTTTGTTATACATCAAAGTTACTTGTGTTATTCTTCCTTTAAATCACACACAAGTCGTGGTGAACCACCACAACCCAACAAACACATAATTGCCAATTAAATCTTTTAAGAACCATGCTACTACAGCTGCAGCAGTTAACTTTCAAAAGGGAGCAACGAGACCAGGCTCCCAATTAATGTTGTGAAGTTGAATAAATTTAACTGAGAGCAGCCATAGAGATTTCCCTGAAAGGCTAATGAGTTACATGTTATGATAGTGTAAATTTGTAGCCAAATCTATAACTCCTTGTACCATAAAACAAAAAATCTAAGACCTCACTAAAAGTCTGAGAAACTGTCATTCCAAATGCATCTCTTTAAGGTCCTTTCTGTAGAAGTCATTCCCTTTGCTCCAGTAGCTTTAGGGTCTGTGCAGAATGTCAGAATAAAGGCCCTTTCTTCCAACCTTAAAAACCTAGAAACATGAAACACTGGGGAGTGCTATGTAGTGAATATCTGGGATGGTATCTCTGGCTGGAAATGATCTGCATTGCTTCTTGGAGCAGGATACTGTATGGCACTAGGTCACTTCAATTTGTGATGTCATTAAAATGTATTGAGTACCTGTAGCTTCTTCTTTGCATCGTTATGGATTAAACATTAGTCAAGAAAAACAAGTGCCTGTTTGTCACTGGCTTTGTGTGAGAACTGTATATGAAAAATGAAGCACAATAGAAGAAATAATCACAAGGGCATGAGTTGACATGTTTCTCATAATCATACATTTCTGGTCCTACCTACATGTTTCCATGCAATGCAGCTGTCTTGCTGAACCCATGCTGTAAAACCAAAAAGTCTTATTTCCAACAAAACCCCTGTGGGAGAGGAGCAAGAAGAACCATACAGAAGATGGATTGAAGCCTTGAAACAGTCAGCTGAGGACTAGATGCCATGGACTTTACTAATAGAGTTCTAGATTTCTGTTAAAACAGAGTTTGCTTATTACACCCCATGATTTTTATAAAGGTTCCCTTAAGCTGTTTGCCCCTTTTTCATCCCTGACTGTTCATTTGTTAATTCCCTATGTGGTTGTAACCCTTCCCTCTTCATCCATATAAAGTTGTAAACCCTCCCCTAGTTGCCTTATTTGGGCAAATCCCCTCCTTCCCTTTCCATATTTGTTATACTCACACCCATTCTTCCAGAAACTTCTCTTCTTCCCCTATATAAAGGGGAAACCATTTTAATAAAGTGTTCATTCTGGTTCAGCCTACAATTCTATCTCAAACCTCCCTGAGTGAACGTCCCCATCTCCCTAACTGACCTGTAACAACCCCGAAATTGTTCTTGGCCACTTTCTTCTCTGGAAACCACATCACTCTATTAACCTTTCTAATGGACCAGTGAGTGTACTGACCCTTTTTTTGGGCTTTGTTTCTTTGTTTTTAACAAGTACATATGGTCATGTGTTTCAGAATAATGTCAACCCAGCTAGAAATTAAAAGTGAATGTTCGCGACCCAAAGATTACTTAGTTCAATGACTTTTATTGGTTTTGGATTACACCCAGATTCCAGGAACAGAAGGGTCTCATTACATGGTCCAGATTTTCAGAAGCTCACTTCTCATTAAAAATTAAAACAGTAATTAAGTTTTCAAAAGAGTTTAGCACCTTATCTACTTAACTGTTTAATTATCCTGACTATAAGTGTCACAATGGGAGCTTCTGGGTGGAGAATGAATTTGAAAACTGGCTTTTGATTCTGATCATATGTCAGTATATTTCCTTGCACATTTATTGGCATGAATAACCTATACCAGATCTGTGCTTTCCTAAAACAGGAAATCTCACACTTGCTTGAAAGTCAGCAAACATTGCTGCTCCCTTCAGCCACTGTAAAGAAAACAGGTGAGTACTCTGTATTCTGGTATAATGTTTTAGTGTCAAATTCATAATCTAATAACACTTTTTCAGGTTCAGTGGTCCAATATCGGACCATTCTTTATTTCCATGTACAGTTTTTCAGTGATATATAAATGGCACCTAAAACTCTTTAGGTCATTATGCAAATTACACCATTAAATTGTTGTTTCACTTCTACAAAATATTGGCCTGCATATTTGTATAGAATGAGTGCCAGGAACTAATTACTAATTTTTTTTAATTGGAAATTATAACTAGATCTTGCTTCCTGGCATGAAAACACAAACGGATTTCAGAAATAAGCTGAATCATTTAATTCAGGTAATCCAGATACGAAACATTTTCAAAGGAATGGAAGGTTTGGTTTCATGATGATCATCTGCTTGGAGCTGGAAAACAGGATTTTTGTGTAATGCATTAGGTAGGATTTAAACACTGAAAACATATTGATTGATGTCAAAATTACTTAACATCTTGCAAGCATAAAGTAAAATGCCATTTATCAAAAGAGGGGCTGCAAAATGCCAGTAATTCCCAGTGAATCCAGACTTAGCTTCTCAAAGAAAACAGTGACAGAGGTGATACAGAATTATATTCAGGAAAACTTAAATGTAAAACTGAACTCTAATACCTGCATGCGGACCTTCTAGGAAGCAACAATGTGAGCAGATAATCAGGGCAGAAACACTTGATACTACAAACAATCTAATCTACATCTTATGTCAAAATGGCTCACAGAGCTAGAGAGGTTAAAGCACTCTAATTTTTATGGCCAAAAATGCAAGAGAGTGATCTAACAAATATCACATTATCCATCTTTTGTTATTAAACTGATGACTCACACTTCTTCAATTCAGGCTTCAAAATAAGCTCAGAAAAAAATTGTGATGCACTGCCTTGACTCTCTGGAAGGCTATGCTGTATCAACTAATGTACTAGTTCGTAAAAAAACTGCAAAAAGTTGTTATTCTATTAGGACTTTGCAGACATAGACAGATGTTCATGCACCAAAAGTAATTTCACTGATGGTTTACATTTGCTGCCTGAGTTAAATTCCATTAGAGTTAAATTTTTATGCATTTTTTTCTATTCATGATTATTTTCCTGTAGAATTTTTGCTTTAGTCTGCATCAGCAGAAAAACCTGCTTAGTGTTTGTTTATCTAATAGATGTAAAACCTAAACAACACTGAGTTTCAGGTTTGCATTCAGCATAGTTCAACAGAAGCGTGTGCTTAACCTCAGAAAATTAACTATCCAGTTTGCTTTTGTCCTGTAGTCTGTCTTGAGCCTCATGCTGACTCATGCTGATTGCTACCCATGTGCCTCTGAAAGTAAAATCAGCCACAGAATTATTTTATTTATTGATCAGCATTAAACTAGAACCACTATATTGTTCCAATCTGCAAGATTACAGTTTAAAGAGGGCAGGACTCCCTGTGCACATAGTGCAGCATCCCACACTTCCACATGCACCATGCCCAGTATTCTGGGTGTAGTGAAGGCCACTCTTCCTGGAAAGTCTCATGGGCAGAAGCATCCATATGAGCAGAGGAAAGCACCTCCTCACAGGAATAGCTATTCAACATCTACAGAAGGTGATTCATTTGAGACTAGCAATGATTTTCAAGTTAGTAGGTTTGATTGGCTGAGTACAGCTAAGACATATGGTCCAAATAATGAAGATCTGAAAACTTGGTTGGTTCCTCTGCAAAATCAGTAGCTGCAATCTCTCAGTTGAGCTGTTGCTTTAGTTGTGCTTACTTGTGCAACATCTGCTTCCTGGACACTGCAATCAATAAAGAATGACAACCTAGAAATTTATAAACCATTCAGGCCCTGCCACAAAAACAGCAATTATCCCCGACACACTAAAAAACCAATCCTACTGGTTCATTTATCTAAGCCTCTGAGGCAGACATGAAACTGCTCTGAGGACAATCCTCCTTAGTTTCACAAGCAATGTATATTTCCCAAGCAATGACATTCTCCCAGGGAAACAGATTAATACTTCGACACATAATTTATAGGTAATCTCAAAAAGCTGAAAAGCTGTCGTGTCAGCCCAAGTTGTGACGTACCGATAAACACAGGGCTACATATAACCATAATACAACAATTATGATTTATACTCAAAATAAACATCCTTCAGAAGAAAGAGTCCTAGTGTGTCTTCTTCAATTCTTCAAACAACTTTCCAGATTCTCAATCTTCTCATATAAAGCAAGATTTTTCCGAAACAAATAAACTAATTGGAAGCAAACTCTCAGAGCAGCAAACTCATGATTTGCAATCCCATCTTATATACCACTAGAAAAGCAACCCACACAAAATCATTGACATCTTACATACACATCTCACAACTGGATTTTTTTTCTTCTTGCATCAAACACTCTTATGGAAACTCTCCTAATAAAAGCAATCCTTAAGCAACAGAAGGAGGTGTAAGAAACACAGTCATAGCAAGCAACTCCCTCACCCCTCAAAAAAGTCACCAAGCCACCTCCAGTCTCTCAGTGCTGGTCCTCAGGAGAGACTCATGGAACACAGAAGTCTTCTGAAGAAAATCTTTCCAGTTGAGTTTCTTTCTACTGTGAAAAACGTTCTTCTATGGCCTGTTATGATTTTCCTCAAACCTTTGTATGAATAATCTCATACTGGTAGAAAATGTTGTCCCTATCTTTGCTCCAGAGGTTGTTTCAACCTGTCATATCTCCTTTTTTTTTTTTCCTAATTTTATACAAGTCATTATTGCCCTTCATTTTTTGCAACATAACCTCCTTTGCTTTGGCATAACTTCCCTCTGTAGAAGGACTTCAGATGGATTCTTCAGAAGCATGATTTTAAAGGTTTCTTGCTGCAGGGCCCAGAAGAGGTCACTCACAATATCTGTCTGTACCTTAATAGAATGTTCAGCTAATCCATTAATGACTGACATGATTAAATTTTTTTAGCACAAACCAGTGATAATCTGATTCAATTTATGTCCCACATTTCATCAAATAAAGAAGCACTTCTCCAGACTTGTTAGAGGGAGTCTACAGAAGTGAAGTCTCTAAATGGTGCCATAATCCTGTAAATATGAAGACAAGCTTGGGTGGCTAGTAATATTACTTGTCACAAAGACGTTAAGTCTTGTCCAGGCAAAATCTTGAAGGCAATTTGGGATTTGATAAACTTGCAGAAATTCATGTGTGACATTAAACGTACTATCCGTGCTCACAAAAAAAGTTGATCTAAGAGTTTACCATTACACTGTTATCACAGGCCAATGAATTTACACCTGCACTTACTGGAGAAAAGGCCCTACACTTCGCATCCTCTGGGGAAGCCAGATTTATTTTCTAATTGAGCACAAGATGGCAGAGCTTCCCAGTGGAACTAGTACAGCTCTTAAAAAGTTTGGGTTATGGCTCCTTTCTGATTTTAAAGGTTTGTCATCCACCCCTGCAATAACTCATGGGAATTTGAGTTTCTTCTGTTGTCTTACTGTGAAACCAGAATTTTGCTGCCATATCTGACCATATAAGCTTAAACAAATTGTATTATAAGCCAAATTCTCACCCACTCACCTATTTCTACTGGATAACAGAGTTTCTTTCACCAACCGACAATTTAGATAGATTAAAAAACATCTGGAGAAGAGGAATTTTTCTTTTGTCTAATATTTTTTTAAATAGTTCAATCGACCTCTAAAATTTCTTAATGAAAGTCAGTGTTATTTATTTTAATTATACAATATAATTTCTTTGGTTGCAATGATACATATACTCTTTGAGACAGTAAGAGGTGTGATCCAGGTGAGTAAGATTTTACTCCTAATGACTTGATTAAAGGAGAGACAACTTTTCCCATTGAGCAGTTTTCTCTTCTTAGAAACACCACTATGTAAAACAATGGGAGGCTTACTAATGTAGAACATTGTGAGAATTAAATACTTTTATATCAGCCAAAGTATGCATGACAAAAGAACTTGAATGATTCAGTGAAAAAAACCTCATGGTGACAGTGATTTTACTCTAAGATGAGCAAATTGTGTCCATTCTTTAAAACACCTAATATTTCAGATGTATCATATTCTAATTTGATACACTTTAATATTAATTCTTTTGATTCTGTAATACATTTTCTAAAAAAATGAAGGTGCTCATGATTGTATTTAGCTTTAGATGTCATTGGATTGAAAAGATCACATGTCATTGCAGATCCTTAACAGGCAGAGAATGAAAAATTGATTATCAGAAGGAAAAGTATATTGCATAGGCAAATTTCCAAGATCATACTTCTTAAATTCATCACTAGGATAATTTGTTACTCAGAGTTAATGAGATCAAAATAAAATTTTTAATTACAATTTATCAGATATTGCAAGCTTAAAAACAGTGATGCTGTAAAGGAAAAATCTATCAACAGGTACAACAATATTATAGAAGAAAATATTATATCTTGATTATTAAATTGTATTTCTGTACCTGAAAATGGTACAGCCCATTTTCATCAGTCAGCATAAATATTGTAAGGAACTAATTACATAGAAGACAAAAAAAAAAGAAACTTGTACAACACATATGCATTTTTAATATTAATCAATGAAAAACCTTCACCACACTTAAGAAGTTAAAAGATGACTCACTCATCAATATTTATATGACGTTATACAGGGCAAATAATGTCATTCACTATGACAAAGCACTTTTGTCCAAAGGGTGAATATTTTTTTCCCTTTACCAACTGATATTTTCTTATTCTTTACTTTTTAGTTAGCTTGTTGTTATAGCTATCAAAATTTTTAAAAATAACATTACTTTGTTTTGATCTGATCTCACTTAACTTTGATCTGATCTCTGAGAGCAGCTAATTGATAGATAATGACAACATGAATGTGAGGAACCACTGAGTAATTCAGACAATTTGGTTTTGTGACCTTGGTACTGAGATTGGGAAATTGGGATGCTAATTCAATCCTTCCTAGAATCCTTTCGAGAAGGTGTGTGGATTAGCTATTCTAATCTTGCCCTTGTTTGCTACAAGGAGGATTTAATCACAGTAATAAATAGCTGGCCTTTTCCGACTGTGAGTGACAATATCTTAGTGATCACTTCCTCCTGCTCAGTGACAGGAACCAAAATCAGAGACTAAACAAACAAAGAAGTGTTATAAATTTGTTTCCTTCTGACAAATTCAATGGCTAGGTTCAATTCAACACTGCAAATGGGTAGTTTACATGCATTTCATTATTCCTTAACCTTCTGATAGATAGCTTCAGGTTGTCTTTATTAATTTCTTTTTTTTTTTTTCTGTCTCTCTCTTTTTTTCTTTTTTTTTACCTTTTTTTTTTTTAATCTTTTGAGGAAGAGGGGGTGAGAAAAACATTTTAAACCAGTTAAGCACAATGTGAGTTAACTCTGCAGCAAAGCTTCAACCCCCTAGTTGACTCAGCTAGGAACATGATTTTCTGGTACAAGGAAGGAAGTAATTCTGTGACTCTCCAGGAACAATTACATCCAGTCTAATATTAATAAAATTAATGTAATTACAGGATTAAAATAAATAGGTAGTTTTTCAATTTTCCTTGGTATGACTGCATTTGACAGCAGACTTTTCATCATTATTTCTCTGGCATGTAGATCTGTTCAGAAACATACTCAAAGGATAAATACAGATAAAACAGCCTTGGCAGAGACTTTACTTCTTTATACAGACCAACCTATAGTTGTTTTACAAGTAAATTCCCATTACATAAATTCCCATATCCAGTAAATTTTTGGGAAATGCACCATTTATGTAATTTAAACTATTTAAGCTACAATAAAATAAAAAAAAATAGTGAATCTGTGCTGGTTTTGGCTGGGGTAGAATTTTCTTCATAGTAGTTCTCCATGGTTCTTTTTTCTTCATAGTCACTGGTATAGGGCTGTGTTTTGGATTTTCACTAGGAACAGTGTTGATAATTCAGGGATGTTTTTGGTATTGCTGAGCAGTGCTTACACAGAGTCAAGGCCTTGCCTACCTCTTACCCCGCCAGGTCAGCGGGGAAGTTGGGAGTGCACCAGGAGTCAGGAGGGGGCACAGCCGGGATAGTTGTCCCCAAGGATATCCCACACCACATGGAATGATGGTCAGCAAATAAAGCTGGGGAAGAAGAAAGAAGGCTGGTGGTGTTTGTTTTCCCAAGTAACCATTATGGACGATGGAACTCCGATTTCCTGAGGGTGGCTGAGCACCTGTCTGCCCACAGGGTGTGATGAATTAATTCCTTGTTTTGCTTTAGCTGTTAAATTGTCCTTATCTCAACCCACAAGTCTTCTCACTTTTGGTCCTCTGATTCTCTCCCCCATCCCACCAGAGGCAGGGGAAATTGAGCAAGCAGAGGTGTGGGGCTCAGCTAACAGCTGGGGTTAAACCACAGCACTAAGAAGCTCCACATCAACAAACACAAAAAGCTTATATATAGAAACTGACATATTTAAAGATGTCTAACTTACTCCTCAAAGTTTACACTAATCAGATTTCTTCATTTGGAAGTAAAATAAATAAAGTAGCAATTGCACAAATTTTAGAATCCTGGGCCTATAAAGGAAAAAGTCTTGTGAGTAGACAGCTACATTATTTGATTCATGTGCTTAAGACACAAATAAGAACAAATGAGTTTCCTTACTCATAAAGCTCATTTCATGAACTCCACAGTGCAGTCCACTCAACAGAAACCTTTGGAACTGGAATTGTGACCCTTCAGCAAGGCAGCCATGCTGAGTGTACAGCTGGTGAACGACAGAAAATAGGTCTAAATCACAGACTACTTGTACAGAGGTTCAAAAACTAAGACTTAAGGCTCAAAATAACTTCAGGTTAGCAGGTTAGACACTTTTTCACTGACCAATCAAAATAGATCCAAAAGCAGCACAGATGCTGACACCCAGACACGATATTTCTGAGAAATCCCCACACTGCTTAAATGGCACATGGAATATGGAATTTATATGACACCTGGAATGCTAATATTTCAGAGAAAATCTAAAACTTTGCCTGTCTGTTACTGATATTTCATTTCAAGCAGCATTTGCTCTGTCTTTTTGATCCACATATTTTCACCTTCACTTATGTTGGGTTTTGAAACTATATTACACTATCTAGCAGTTCCCAGAAAGGGTCTTCTATTAGAACTGCAGGATAAATTAAAATGTGGTCCTTCTGGCAAAATGTCTTCACAAATGAAGGAGGCAAAATAAATCTCATTGCACCAATAAATAAATAAATATGAAACCCATTCTGTAAAAGTTAACAAATAAATTCACTGTTATATTACATAGAAGACTAGAGAAATTCTGTTGCAAGTGTTCAACATGAAGGACATAGAGAATGAGTATTTTATTAGAACGTTTCTACAGTACTTCTTGAATGAAAAAATAAGTGGACCCCTTATTTTTGTTTCATTTGCAGTGTTAAAGAAGGGATGATTTTTTTTTTCTCTTTGTGTCTTAACTCAGAGATAATAATAAATATTTTGGATAGCTTCAGAGAAAATCAGAACTGCAGTGGCCTTTATTAAGTGCATCATATCCTCTTAGTCTAACTTTTGTATCTCAATAATTCTGTATTCTGTATTCTTTATTGGTTTTTATTCTTAAAGACTGTAAAGTCTCTGCCCCAGGGTTAGTGGATCCTTATGTGCTTGAGAGCTGGATTGCACATGTGCTGGATGGGGGTACTCACAGTCTCGCAGTCTGCAGGGATCATAATTTCTGTTACGTTCTCTAAGTCATCAAGGCTATATTATTTGTTCTCAAAAAAAATGAAGATCACCCTATTCAGACTGTATTCTAAATACAGAACTAAAATTTCCACAATTATAATCAACTTAAGAACTTGACTTCCTACTCCTATGATGATATCACTTGCTTCCACTCCAGATCACACATTTTTAGGAGGAAAAATGACTGGATAGTGAACAAATAATTTGTTCATTTCCAGAGGCAAAGCTGCTTGTTATCTGAAGTAGTAGACACAATAAAAGTGGAAGGATTTGGCCTACTTTTTTGGATGAAAAATAATTCTATTGAATAGTTTATTTTCACAGATGTGATGACCCCAACCACATTAAGAAAACAGTTAAGAGATATTGCATGTGTTAAACTGCTATAAGCAGTGGCTTAGATCTAAGCCAAAACAAATCACAGAGTAGCTGTATTATCATGTTCCTTTGTTGATATGGCAGTTTGCACTGCATTGACTATCAGAATTTTAACAACGAATGCAAAAATTTTTTCTACCCATAAAACTACCATTCAATTGCATAATTGCTGACCTTTAAAACGAGTCTGTTTTGTTCTAATACAGAAGTGAAATATAAAACATGGACCACCAGGAGTATCTATATGAAACTAAATGGGAGTGGTAATTGGAGAGTGATTGCACAGCTGCTGAATAGCTCTACTCCTTTCTTTGAAATGGAAATACAACGTAGAATGTCAATTACATTACAATTACAATGAGAGGACAAGTGATAATCCTAGCATTTGGCTTTTAGAGTTTATTTGAAAGACTACCTTTTCCCACTGCAAATTGTAATATGCTTCAGTGTACATAGGAACATATTCTGTGCATGACAAATGGCTCAAGCAGTGTAAGGATTTCTGCCACAGCTACCTTTACCTTTATACATGCACGCACACGTACACAGACTCAAACACACACACAACAGACACACACGTTCTACATTTGTTAGCAGTGAAGATGACAATAACAATCCTTTGGAATTTACCAATAAAGCTACCAAAGTTTACCATGATGTGACTGAGAAGGTTATGTTCAAAGAATTCTTTCCTCTCTAACAAGAGCATTTTTCTTTTTTTTTTTTTTTCATATCTTCACAGAGCCTGATAGTGTTGAAACCCATTCAAGGGCCCTAGAGAAAACAGGTAGGAAAATCAATTTGTTGGAATAGATGTAGCTAAATGACATCTGGATCACTGCTTTTCATCACCTCATCCCTGCCACTGTAAAATAATTCTCATAGCTGAATTACTAATTAAAAATAACTTGTAAAGACCAGGGTCTAAATATATCTCTAAGCAACATAACACATAGAGGGATTAGACATATGTTGTTGCCTACCTTCAAAACATGGGCATAATACCTGAGGAATTTGATTTAGATGTCTTCTACTACATGCAGACCTGAAAGCAAACCCATGCACTATTTATGAATACATAGCAGTTATTTACACAGTAGAAAGACAAGACTAAAATGATATAAGACTAAGCATCAATTTCTTCAACACCCCAGCAAAGGCACTTGAGGAATACTTATTGGTGACTGATGGCTAAGGAGTCAGGAGGAAAGTGTTGGCTTCCATCACTCCCTGGAAATCGCTGATCTTCAAAACATTAGCTAACCCTCCAACTCTGCTTTTTTTTTTTTTGTCTAATGATTTTATACCTTTTATTCACTCTGCTTTTTCCTGAGTTTCTGCTTACTAACACTAGCTCAATAAATACTTCTGTCTTTTTTTTTTTTTTTTTCTATTTCTTTCTGTCACATGTCTTTAGCTTAGGAATTCATTTGTAGCTCAACAATGCTTTCTTCTTCTGGAATGTTGAGTCAAAGTCACCCAGCTGGGTCTTGCTTATGGCAACTGAAACCTTGGGTTGAGAGCTGCAAAAAGGAGCAGCCAGGCTTTGGTCATTGCCGATGTTTGTTCTGGTGCTGATGTGAGATAACATCTTCAGAGAATTTACACAGCTGAAAATTAATAACACAAATACTGGATATTCAGCTATGCAGTCTGTTCTAGAGGTAAGATTTTTGCAGGTTACTGGTATCTACCATGCTTCAGCTATAGAGAAAACTGGAAAACTACCAACTGTGGTAAATTATGACTACATACAAAAATGAAAATATGATACGAATCCTATGAAAACCGATAGCCTGTTAGAAGCAGGTGTCCAAAATTCTAATCTTCTGTAATAGTGAACAAGGTAGGCAGAAAGTTAACATGCAGTACAGAGCTTACATCTGTGTTAGATGTATTGATTTATTGTTTAAGCAATGAGTTACATGATGCGCTTGTTTTTCATTCCTGCACTACAGCAAAGGTTAACTTGTAGTTGGTAGAAAGACAGGAAACAAAGGTATGATGGTTCAATGAATCACTTAAAGGATATAAATATATTCTTTAAAAAGTACATATGGTTTTCAGATGACAGAGGTGTCCAGAAAAAATACTTAATGGTGTGAGACTGCACCAGCTGCATCAGAGCCCTGTAGCTAGAAAATAACATTTGGATCAGCATAACTTAAAAAGAAAAAAATTACTTGAACATTAGACAGACTTTCTGGTGCTATAAACAGGGATATAGAGCAATACTGAAATGTATGTGCATTAATTTGCTCTGGAATACAGCATTATGGGTAGTAAGGGATTCTGATATTTATGTTACTGTAGTTACAGAATATTTGTTTGACATGATGCACATTCTACTTTTTGTCAGTTCTTTCATTGTTACTAAACTCAATTAGAATTTCTAGAGAATTGCTCTCTGAAGGTGAGACACTGACTGCTATTGAAGGTTTATTTCTTATGGGCTCACTCCTGCACACATAATGTGCCCAAAGAAAATCAAGGTATAGTTTAGGATTTGAATATTTTGCCTTCTTAAAATGAAAATACATTACCAACAGAAGTGGTAAACTATTATAATTCAAGAGAATTCTACAGGATGGGGACAGCTCTACAGGGCTCTATTGCACAAGGGGACCCAAGCCAACAGCACACGTGTTAGAACAGCCAAACACAAACCAAGCATCCACAAGCAAAGACTGGACATACTCTTGCATGTGCAGATGCAGCGTTTGAGAAAAAAAATAAAAATATTTAGGAGTTCAGAAGGATCTATGTTCCCAGTGCCTGAGAGACCTAATGTGACTGTCAGACACACGAACACAAAACAGCCTGAGGGTACCTGTGTTGCACTCCTGAGCATATGGCACCGCTAAAGCCATTGCTGGAAGACTTTTCTGTTGAGCTGTCAGCGTTGCAGAAAGGACAGTAGGAAAATAAAAGAGGTTTTCAAGACAGATATAAAGTTTATTTGGAGACTGGATGATTTGCTTGCCAGTGCCATTCCCTTTTACCTACACACACAGGAGAAACAAGATGCAGTTGTTACAAGTTAAAGTCAGGGAAATCTAGGTTAGAAACATGAGTGATTGACATCACTTCTCCAGCAACACAATAATTCATCTTATGTATGAAATCTTGAAATTGCATTTAGATTCACTCCACCTACTACCTCAGTAACTGAAGTAGCCGTTTGAGGAGTTTTACAGTAAATACAGAGGAATAATCATCTTCAAGGGACTATTGAAATATTAGAAAGGTTAAATCACTGAAGGTTTTTCTTAATTGATCATAAATTCATAGATTGGGAATGTTAGATACTTAAAATTCAGTGAAATAATCAGGGTTTCACTCTCACAAGTTAACTTGCACAACTAACTGAATTCAGTAAAGAAGAAATTAAATTAAAACAAATGAGAAAATATGAACTAAATGTGTATGAAGAAAAATTGGTCAAAAGGGAGAAGAAATAAATTTTTTAGAAGCTAACAGGCACCATCACTCTGTAAAAAACCTGTCTCAGGGAAAATGATTGCTCTTGAGAACCACTGGACTACGAAAGCTATTCAATGGATACAATGCATGGATACAATTCAATGGCTACAATATTTAGGCAAATAGGTAATCTGAAATGCATTATTTAATAAGAAGCAGTAGAGATGATTACTTTTCTGCAGATATGTGAAAACCAATTTTTGCTATCTTTTCACTAAAGATGACCTATAAGATGACAATTGATTTCAATGGGAATGAGTTACAACAGACTAAATCACTGTTCATTTAAAATGAGGCTGTCAATATAACATTCTGAGCAAGTTAAATGATTGGATAAATGACAGAACCCAGGGTCTGGGGCAGAAAATACAGTCTGGAGAGTGGGGGAGAAAAAAAGGCATGGTAAAGAAAATGGAATGTAAGCAACAAAAATGTAGTCTTGCAAAATTGATGCTGAACTTCTAGATAATAACAAAGTTGAGGTTATTTTTAGCCCAAAAATGTAGAAGCAAAATGGAAGTAAGGTCTACTTAGAATGCATTCACAGATGTTCTGAACATCAGTCTCTTTAGCACAAATTTAAAAACCTAAAGCCAACAATTCCTCCAGCACTGATATTCTGTCACAGGAGAGTTGGTCTGTCAAAAGCAAAATGAAATGCAGTTCTCACCAACTGAGAGGGAGAGGGAATTAAGTAGAGGACCAAATCAAATAGACACAACAATAAATTAAGCTTTTAGAAATAATAAAAAAAAAAAGTCAAGAAATACATATACTACACTCTATAGCCAGAAGAAAAAAAATAGAAGGGAGATCACAAGTTTACAGTGCTAGAAGACAGAAAAATGCTTCCAATAGATAAAGCGTGCTGTAAACCCCTGGTAATTTCATTTATGTAAGTCCTTGAAAATAAACAGCTTTCACAAGGTATTGATCTGGCTGTGGAAGTGATGATAATGAAGAATAGCAATGATGAGTGACAGATTTCTGTATTTCATCAGTTCATCTCCAGTTTTAAACAATTAAGGGTTTCTGCACTACTAAACATATACATATTTGCACAACTGTGAGGAAGATACCATGTACGTAAATTCAAATACAAATTAATAAAACCAGCTGGCATATAATTAATATTTTTATTAGTTACCTTAGCAGAATTTGCTAAGTGTGATGGGTTGACCCTGACTGGACACCAGGTGCCCATCAAAGCTACTCTACCACTCCTCTTCTCAACTGGACAAGGGAGAAAAAAAGGTAAAGGCTCATGGGTCAAGATAAGAACAGGCAGAGGGCATTCAGCAGTTACCATCACAGGCAGAACAGAGACTTGGAGAAAAACCAGAAGGCGATAATGACAGAAAGACCCCAAATCTTCCAAACATCTTCCCTCACTTTTTCTTGGGCCTAATTTATTCCTGATTTTCTCTACCTCCTCCTCCCCCCCTGCAGTGCAGGTAGATGGGGAATGGGGGCTGCAGTAGGTTCATCACACGTTGTTTCTGCTGTTTCTCCCTCCTTGGGGGGAGGACTCTTCACGCTACTCAAATGTGGGGTCCCTCTCATGGGGGGAGTCCTCCACAAACTCCTGCATTGTGAGTCCTTGCCACAGGCTACTGTTCTGATGCTGCTCCAACATGTGACCTTTCCATGGGTTGCAGTTCTTCAGGAACAAACTGCTACAGTGTGGGTCCCCAATGGGATCACAAGTCCTGCCAGCAAACCTGCTCCAACACAGACTCCTCTCTCTACAGTTCCACAGGTCCTGCCAGGAGCCTGCTCCAGCGTGGGCTGGATGACAGCATCCTTTGGGCATCCACCTTCTCCATCATGGGGTCCTCTATGGACTTAAAGTGCGTCTCTGCTCCATTCTGGTCCCCCATGGGCTGCAGGGGTACAGCCTCCCTCACCATTGCCTTCATCAAGGGGTGCAATGGAATCAGCTCTGGCATCTGGAGCACATCCACCCCCTCCTTCTTCACTGACCTTGGTGTCTGCAGAGTTCTTTCTCTCACAATCTCACTCTTCCCTTTGGTTGCAGTTGCTCAGGAGGATTTTTTCCACCCTTCTAAAATATGTTACTTCAGAGACCCTGCCACTGTTGATCATGGACTTATGGCCAGTGACAGTTCTCTCTTGGAGCCAGCTGGCACTGGCTCTGTTGGACATGGGGGAAGCTTCTAACAGCTTCTTACAGAAGCCAGCCCTGTAATCCCTGGCTACTAAAACCTTGCCATGCAAACCAGTACAGTACACAAGAACCAGATACTACATACCATCAACAAAAAGTTGTACTTGAGGGACACAGTGCCACACAGTAGCACAAGAGGACAAGAGGGCACGGGCTTAAGCTCTGCCAGGGGAGCTTTAGGTTGGATATTAGAAAGAAGTTCTTTACAGAGA
>JAWWES010000081.1:132582681-132666315 GCA_035583135.1 Lophotriccus pileatus
TGAGTGCCATGATCTAGTAATCACAGTGGGGTTGGATCAAGGTTGGACTTGATGATCTTGGAGGTCTCTTCCAACCCAGTTAATTCTATGATTCTATGATTCTATGACACATTGCTTTAGTGGATACCTCCTTACTTCTGTGTGTATTACACCTTTGTACACTACTGCAAAATATTCAGTGGTAGCCTAAACTGCCCATGTGACTGACTTTTTCTCCCATTTCCTTTTCACAGTAGTCTTATGCACTGTTATAGGGTCTGATTCTCCCTCTTATATCAAGTAAGAAATTAGACTTGCATAAGCATAAAGACGAATTTTGAATTGTCATGGCAAACATAGGCAAATCTCAGGCACAGTTCTTAAAATGTGTTCACTTGTGATGCACATCTGCAGATTCAGGGACCTGCTGCTACAGCCAGAGGAGAATGTTTGATCGTGTGCTGCAGCTCCGTTACTGTTACCTATACTGACCTGGCAAACACCTGTGATGCAACTCTGAATTTGGGGAAAACTGCATAATCTCAATCTGTAATTGTCTTGGTTTCTCACACTCACAGTCTCTTGCAGAGTACTGGTAATCACAATGCACTTCCCTAGTGCACTGCAGGACTCATAATGAAATTTTGTGCTGGTTTATACTGAATGCAAAAATATTGGCTTTTTGGAAAATCCACTCTATAAGTGCTCCTAGTTTTATGGTTTAGCTGATAACTTACATGGGAGTCTCACTACTAGAAACATTTCCCTGTGCTTTCTTCATTTTCCTGGTGCAGTTCATTTAAGAAATTGATGTCTCTTTTCCCTGACTTGTAATTAATGTTGATTTGTTCAGATCACTGCAAATCTGCTATGGCTATTGTGTATCAGCCACTTCAAATGCTTCCAATTCCTCCATAGATGATGGGTTTTCATGTGCCAGCAAAACTTCAAACAAGCTCTGTTCTAAACCGCAGCTTCAGAAAGATGCTGTGTCATGCAAAAAACATAGAACACTGCATTGATAAGAATAAAATATTAGTTGGGGAGGACAACAAAGAAAAAAATTATACTGTCTAAATATTGTAGTGGTAATATGTGTATTCTTTTTGGGCACATTTTCATTAGTACACAAAGTAACAAACATAAACATTATGGTAAATATTAACTACTTCTGGCATAGTAGTACCAGGGTGTTATGTGTGAAGAGTCCTAAGTGCTTATTAGCCAAAATCTAGGTTTCCACAGCCTCAGTCCTGAATTAACTTCCCAGACAAGTAAACTTGTGACACTGGAAGAGAGTATCCCTATGTCTTAAAACCCTACAAATGATTCAAAGTCAAAAATCCTGCCTTCATGAGCTTGAACTCATACATGGGGTCAGAACTGGAAATTCTTACCTGCAAGAAAGTGAGGCATAATTTCTCTTAAATTGCCTATAATTGACTGAGCCTATGAGTCCATGTAGGTTATCACCTGTTAATTTACTATTTTTTTCTCATCTTCTGTGTGTGAGTTACAATGGTGGAGTGAGAAAACTTAAGTTTTTATCGATAGAAGCTTCAGGATCTCCCCATGATCCCTGTAGGCTCCTCCAGAGAGGATCACCACAAGCCATGTCTTGGCAGCCCAGACTGTCCATTCAAAATCGAAAGAAAGCCCTAATTCATCATAATTTAAAAATTAATCAAGGGACATCTTGTATGGTATTGATTTCCATGTAGTCGATGGGCATTTTGTGTCCTTGAGATGCGGCTCAGAAATTCGGGTGGAGAAAGGAGTGAGGAGCAGAAGCTTGTGCTGGTGCTGGAGGGAGAGAGGGAGCACGTCTCTTCCCCTGCCCTCCCCAAACTCTGTCACTCATCTGCACCGAATGTCTTGTCCTGCTCTCCCCAGGCAGCTGGGGGTTCAAGCGAAGATTTTCAGATCAAAATAAAATGTGTGGGGAGGTTAGTCTTTGTCTATAAAAAGGGCTTTCTCACCCCATTGAAAAATTAGTGTCCATTTTCATAGTGGAAGAATGGCTTTGAGAAGAAGAAATACAGTTAGCTGTTACCTAAGGACAGAAAAATTATATCAATCACAGATGTGACTGGATGAGAAGCAATCACCATAGAAGATGGTGCTCAGCAGCCTGGTAAAGAAATACTCCAGTTAGCTTATGCTTGTAGTTAAATAATTGAAGTGGTTATAATCTTAAGGATGGATGGGTAATAAGTAAGGCAGTAAAATCACAGTGTAAAATATGACATTATTTTGTAGAGTGCTGTAGCTTAGAGTTCTGAGGGTGTGGAATCAGATTTGCAATGCATACACCCATACAGACAACACACATGAGCATATTAATCAACATGTGCACAGAGTGGTTCCCAGTCAAGTGTCCCCACTAGACTTCTTTAATTTAAGATCTCGCTGAAATTATACCATGTTCATCACGTTAGAAAAAGAAAAATAAACATTCATATTTTCTTGACTATTTGAGTGTAGTGTCAGTTAGTTTGGTGGTACAGATTTTCAATCATAACGATTAATCTTCCAGATAACTTTTCCTTTTATTTCTTTTAGAAGTTTATAATTCAGGTCTGGAAGACAAATGATTTCATGCTTGAGGTATAGCAATATATCCTTATCCTTTCTTCACACAGAGCTATTATTAGACAGGGTGCACCCAAAAGGCACTCCAAGACCACTCCTGCTAATTTATAATGAGAAATTCCCTGGTATCACTAGGTTTTGACAGTAAAACCCATGATTTATTCATTCCTGCTGAAGATAACTGATAATGTTAGGGTGGATGGCAAATGTCTCACAAGAAAGGATTTTTTTGCGAATCTCAGTCAGCACTATGTTATCGATAGTTACCATGTCTTTGATATGATACCACTGGCAATCCATATGAAAAGTAGCCATGGCCTTTGCCTGCCTAAGCATAATGATTTACTCCCAAAAAATTATTAATAGTATATTAGCTCCTGGGATAATAAACTTTAAAGTCAGACTAGATGTATTTTCCATTTACAGTGATTACCATAGAATATTTTTATGTAGAAAAGGAAAACAGTAATTTCTGTGACAAAGTAATAAAACCATGCTTCAAGTATATTTGCCCTTGGCCACTGATTTTGTCTGAATTATGTTTCTTTCAAAATTTCAAATATGATTTTCCTTTCAAACTGTCAAAAATAATATGCATAAGAAATGCGGAAGAATAAACAGGTGTCAACCATGCACAATCTACCTGCTAGCTGATATCTGTGGCATTGCATCATTGCATCACTTGCTGTGAATAAAGCTATATATGCAGCCTTCCCTTTCCTGATGCTAAAAGTGAAGAAGAAAGAAAAAAAAAACAAAGCTCTTCATTTTTTTCTGTGTTTATACATACGTGTGGGGGTGTGTGTATTGTGCATATAAATACATATAACTTGCTGCAAGGTGGGAAAGTACAAGGGATTCCCTCCATCCTTCCAAATTGACTTTTTATGAAACAAAGGTCTGTGAAGGAATTTTAATAAGTGTGGGCAATCTTGTGCAATGCATTGGATACAGTGCAGTTGGTAGATTGGTGCAAGCACAAACAAACAAATGGTTATGCTGACATTCTTTCTCTAATTTGACTGTTTTGTCTGTCTGTTTATATTTGACTGTGTAGTGTTCAGATCACAGAAATGATAGATCAGGACTATGTGGCCTTTCTATGCATGCACAAAAGTCTTAATTTCATGTTAATTTATTCATGTGTTTGACATACTGGTTTGCATTACATTTCTAAAAAAAGGGCTCCAAGGTTACTAGCTCACTCCATTGAAAGCAAGTACCTGCATTTTTCCAGCTTTCATGAAACATCACAAGCGACATGTCAAGGTGATGGCAACATTGTGGGTTTTGCCCTCACCATAACTAAGTGGTATAAAATACCAATCAAGTTGCTAATATCTTGGATACGTCATCATCAATCATAAACCTAGAATTCAAACCCTCTGTCAGCAATGAGAAAGGTAACACAGTTTCTGTCAAGACTGCAGGTTTTGTAACCTCTGTGTGTTCTTGTATACTGCAGAAATCTGTCAGATGTTATTGCTACTTTCTCTTCCTTTTTTTTTCTTTTTTTTTTTTTAGACCATCAAGAACGGTGTGTGTATCAAAAGAGTGTCTTCTATGGACAGTCTTGTTTGTGATCATTCCTACATTAAGAGAAGGAATAGCTATACTATCAGTTCCATATGCTCTGACTTTATTGTGGTAAGGTCTATTTAGTTGACAGATGTTTGTACAAATTTTCCTGAGCAAAATTAGTAATTCTGAATTTTGCAGATCTACTGCAACTTACTTTGAAGGGGAGCAGACTATGATAGAAGACCTAATTCATCTCAGTCTCTATACTGCCACAGATCTGGAGATAAGCCTAACAGCAGCAGCAAGTATGAGCCTAAAGAGACCAATTATATTGGTCAAGGCACCTTGGGCTCAATATCACAGTGCTTCTTCTAGGAAAAAAAAAAAAAAAAAAAAGAGGTCAAAAGTCAAGGAGCCAAGGAAGATTCTATTACACAGGATGCACTACATCTTTAAAGTCTCACTTTATCTGTAAGAAAGCTGTAAGACAAGTTATCAGTTGTTCTACCTGATCCTTTCCTTGGATATTTCTGAGAAGTGGTCTTTGAACTGCCAACTCAGTGTTTCTTGCCTTACTTTGACAGATCTTAACCAACACTTCTCATGGGGCCTTTCTCTCAGAACCACTTTAGGTCATTTTTAAACAATTTTTGAAAATTCTCTGCTAGTTTTGGAGTTTGTAGCTTGATTTTGTTCCAATTTCCTTCCTCCGTTCAGGGTAAATGATGAAATATTAACTTCCAACTTTTGTATATCCACTGAACAAAGATTCTTAACCTGAAATACCAACCTGGGGAGTTCAGGCCATGCATTCCTTTCAGCACAGCAGAACACTGGCTCTACCTCCTTACTTTTCTCTCCTAATACTATGGGCCCGACTCTGGCTGTTTTTTTCAGAAGACAATTTAGTTCTGTCTTCACTACTGAGAAATCTTTATCTGCTTCTGGAGAGTATTTTGTAAAATCAAGTCAGAACTCCTTATAAAATCTTTGACCTAGCCATTGTGAGCTGTGGGTGTGGATCCATACAAGTTCCAAACTTCACTGACTTAAGGACAAATCTACAGATGAAAAATGCAGTAAAATTTTGAAATGTTTTTCAGCCTCTTATCTTATGGTTACAACTGACAACTGCCCCAGTAAATAGAGCTGTGCATGGCCATACTATGGGCAAGATTTTCCAAGCCGTCAAGATCCCTTTGGGCTATTTATGCCATATAAACTGAACTTGCAGAGCACTATGATGCATAGATTGAAAGTTTAGAAAGATGCTACACTTGGAGTTCTGTGATTTGCGAACAAGATACTGCATTAAATAAACCAGTGGCCTAATCAAGTCTGTGAGCTTTTGTATCACTTTTTGTCCATTCAAGAAATCTAGCATACAGAAAAGTAACCCTCTCTCCTTTTTTGTAGATCTTGTAAATGCATATTCATTATTCCCTTAAATCCATAGCTGGAAGAGAATTAATGGCTAGAACATCACTAAACTTATGTTGTGCAACATACAAGTTTGATGAGGTTCTATGGATAAAAAGTTAAAGTTCCTTAGTGTTAGAAAAACACTGGGATTGCAGAAGTCATTCAACTAGGTGTTTTACAAGTATTTGTACTTTTCTTTCCTCAACAGTAATGCCAACTAACACAGGTTATATCAGTGACTTTGCTGAGTGTTCAACACTTTCTATGCTCCCAGTAATGACTGTGGTAAAAAGTCACGCTTCAGGGTGTAAATTAATCACTGGCATTTAGAGACTGAGAGAGAATCAATAAAAAACCTGTAGCAGTGCCTACCTTAACAAATTTCCTTCTAAATACACTTCAGATTATTTTGGCCAATTATCAAGTAACTTTTCACTTAAAACTTGCAGCTTATTTTTATCTCAGACCTTGCCAGTATCCTGAGTTAATAATCCTTTCAGCACACAGAAGTTCACTGCACAGGACTGCTTCGGTGGCACTAGGGAAGCCGTGGGTGGCTCATCTCTCTCTGACCTTATGCATTGCATATTGCACACCAGCTTGTAATTCAGTTTACAGGTGTTTCTAGAAAACTATTTTATATATGAGCCAAATTGAAATGTCCAGACCATGTCTCTGCTCATGCAGACGCTTTCTGGAATTTGAACTACTCTACTAAAAAATACAGCTTTCTAGGGATGTCTTACAACCAAATGGAAACATGATGGAAAGAAATTTCTAGTGAATAACAACGGTGAAGCACCCTGGCATGGACCCAGTACAGACAGTGAAATTGAACATCTAGTTCACAACAAGTTCACAACATGAACTTGTTCCATCTTTTTACTATTTCCTCAGTCCATAGAACCCCACCTATGTGACAGTGCACCACTCCACTGTGGTGATCTGAAGCTCAGGTTCTTCTGAGTAAGGTATCAAGAATTGTAATCACTGCAGAGAGATGGACTCCTTCCAAATGGGACTGAGACAGATCCCAGATTCTACGTTCCTATATAAATACTTCTGCTGGCCTAAAGAGCCCCACATTAAAGAGGAGGACCACTTGGGCAGTTCAAAGCCTCAACATTCACATTCCCAGCCAGGTTTCTAGATTGCCAACAGAATATGCAGGGAATAGCACATGATAACCTTCTGTAAATTAGTCCCAGCAAGCTCTAAAAACAGGTGTGTGATTGAGCTGTATCCCAAGGAACTAGGCAGTTTCAACCCATTAGATTTCTCAGTGAGGAATTAGAGATTTCAGTTGTTCCATTTGTGATTGAAAGTCAACATTTCGAGTGCTACATAATACAAAGTACCAAGGCCAGAGGTGTAAATTCCTTGTAAAATACCTTTAAAATAAGCACATGAAAGTAAACCACTGCATCACCTGCTACAGAATTCTGTGACTAAATCTGGAAATTTTGAAAATACCTAATGGAAAGAATCAAGAGCAAGAAAAGCAGCTCTTCTAGCTGCTAGGTTCAAAAGCTGCAGGAATCTAGCAGTGAATTCCAGTGCTTTGAAAGTATAAGAAGGAAGCAAAAGGAAACCTTTCCCTCTCATAAATATGATAAGGAAAAGCTATGTACCTTTGCAGTCAAAAGGTATTGGTTTGTGGGTTTGGTTTTTTTCTTTTTCCTTCTCATGCCTTATATAATATAAAATCTATTCCTAAGATTATTTTTAAATATGATCTGCTTGAAGGCACTGTGCTCATTCCCTGGGTGGGAAAAATGCTTCATTTAAGTCAACAGCAATCTGTACTGCTGATTAAAAAACAAGTGCTGATGGGCTTCACAGGGAGTCTCATCCATCTAGCCTTAGCTAAGAAGCTGGTAGAGAAAGTGGCGGTGGGAGGAGGGGAAGGATGGTGGACAGCGTTCCTTGAAACATTGAACAACAACAGCAACAACAACAAATCATGAATTATCTGTACTTAAAAGTTCTATCAGTGTGGAAAAATGGCTCTGAAAAGAGAATTTCAAATTGTTTGATGATTGCATATCCTGGGAATTCAAATGAACTTTGTCACCACTGCCAGTTTCATAAAAGAATGAAGTCTCCAGCAAGGCACAGATGGTAATTCTGAATGAACAGATGATTATGCCAAGAGAATATTATGCTTGGGAACACATTTTATTGGTATATGAGTAAAGCTGTTAGAAGGACAGTTATGACAAAGAGGACCTAGCTCTTTACTGAACACCTGAATACAGTAGGGAGTGGCTAAAGGTTATTTTGTGAAATTTTCAGTCCTGCTTACAGGGAATTAATTAGAAAACTATCCAGAAATACTGAAGATTAAAATGCTACTATAATTGGTGAGAACCACAAAAGATATGTAAAAAACATCAGATATTAAGCTGCATTTACCTAACCTGAAAAGAGATTACGCAGCAGCTATTGGATTTCCAAATAGAGGAGCCAAATTCCACATTGATTCTGAGTATATATTCATTTCAGTGAAGCAAAAAAAGTTATGCCCATTGATGTTTATGGACTCACAAGCCCAGACATATGCCCCTGGTTGTTCTCTAAGTTAATTGGTTTGCAGTTGTTAAATGAGTTGACTCAATTAATAGAGTTACTCATAATTACACCCATGTTAACCCATAGGCTCTTTCTTGTGACTTCAAGATGGTTAATGTAAGGGAAGAAAAGTATTACATGAGATTATTCTTGGGGGTGAAACACATTCAGCAGTATGTCTTGCAGGGTGATATCATAGGTGTTGGCCTCAGCTTCTTCCATACACTTTCCTGAGCACATAATTTTTGGAGACAGATGACACTGGTAAAATAGTACAAACTCTGTAGCTTGAAGAAAACTATATTTGTCACCAACATGCGATCAAAAATAATACTTATCCCTCAGAAACATTTATTCTGATTACAGTGATGAAAATATATGAGGGACTGCCTAGCTTATTTAAAAATTATTGATGTTCAGTTACAAAATTATTTATGAAATTAGAAATAACCAAAGGATTTGAATTGTACTGGGGGGAAAAAAAAGGAGAAAAAAAAGGGGAAACACAGTCTTTTAGGTTGCTTCTTCAATATGAGACAAATACAAATTTTAGTGAGGGAGCAATTAGAAGGAAAAAAAGAGATTACAGGGATTCCTGTGTTATTAAATAGAATCCAAGGGTCAGATTACACCTCCATTTTTGCAATGGTACCAGTTGATTTCAATACCAATAAAGTCAGATTAGTGCAAAGCAGTGAGAGACATCATCCACAACCCCATTTGTATGTGTGAGATGAATACATTAACTTCCCAGCAGATGGCTGTGAAATCTTCCAGACAGAGCATGTCTTGGGCTTTCAAGAACCATTTATCAAAAGGAACACTGAATCATCTTCAGCTCGGCAGCAATGACTCCAGGGAAGCAAGTGCTAAATGGTTTAAAGACTGGAGGCAAATATACAGCATCATCAGCTCCAAGACAGTGGCCATTGGTCTGTGCATCACATCAGCTGGGACTTCATGAGCACCTTTTACTTGTTGTTTTGTGGTGTCAGACATATATGTCTTTGAGTATTCCCTTAGAAAATAGTTTTATTTTAATCAGTGAGGGGAAGCAGGTGTGTAAATTACATTCTGAACATCCAGAATTATTTAGTAGCTACATACCTTATTATTCTTCTAGATTCTGCCACTGTGAAGTAAAGACTGGCCAGTAGAAGTTAAAAAAAGAGGAAAGATCTGTATTGGGTAAACAAGGTAAAGATTTCCTAGCTTTCTAAATAGAACTTTTTAATGAAGGACACAGAAACCTGTTTAGTAAAAGGTTATTAGAGTTCAGCTAAAGAGATCCTGTGTAATATTGATGAAATAATAGGATTTCCATTTGTGGTTTTAGGACACCTTCCATTGAACAATGTCAATTCAATGTGCAGACCTAACTTCATAGGGCTTCTCTTCAGTCTAGTGATGTAGCCAAATTTACCTAGTGGGCTACGTTTCTCCTACTCAAGTAGGATGAAGGCAAACAGCACAGGGCAGGATGAGTGCTGAAACTCAGGGAACAAATAATATTCATACTGTGGATTTTCTTGGAGTCATAACAGGATTTCCTAAGCTGCTGATGTAATGCTATATTTTACTTTTTAAAGATCCCATAGCAGACACAGTATTTAGGGAATGTATAATGATCCATTAGAAAAATTGAAGCCTGTAAATATCTGGAGGGCACTGGTCATGTTTGGTTGGCTGTCATTTAGGGAAGAGGAGACAGCTGATATAATAGAAAGTGAAATGTCAGAATCTTTTAATCAATATATTCTACACATAGGAGGCATATGCAGAGTCTGGAACAGACAAAAATGGCAACTTCTTTTCCTAATCCTTAGCAATCTCATCCACAGTACTTTGTCACAAATACATTTCTTATCTTTTTGCTGAATACAACAGACACCATGCAATAATGTATTACAAATGTTAAAAGGGCAAGTAGTGGTTGTAGTTTATTTTTATTGTGTATAAAAGTTCAATTACATTTTGCCAAGTGTAAATAGCTTGACAAAGATTAGACAAAAATAATCTAAGAATGGTGTTATCAGACAAGGACGTAAAGCCATATACCCAGAAATGTGCATTGTTCTACTGGATAGAAATGTCAGGACAGTTGGCATTCAGAGAATGATGAACTGTCCAGTCCTTCCCAGCCTATCTTTACCTACGTGCAACTCCATGGCATCAGCTGGTGGCAAGAGTAGAATTAGTGCTGATATACTTGTCAATAGTAAGACAAAACTTTCTTGTTAAAAAAAGAAAAAAATTTTTTTTTTTTTTTACAGCAAATTTTCATCATAATTTGGCAATAAAGGTTCCACACCAGGATATAACTCCCACTGAAAGTAATATGATTGGATGTTCAAATAGCCAGTAGAGGAAGGCAATATTATAAGTAATTGGAAAATTCTGTTGGTCATAAGGAGTAATATCCTAATGAAGTAACAAAGTACAATATGGGCAAAAGGATGTTCATTTACACACAGAGTTTTATAAGTCCAACTCTTCTATGCAGAAGGCATTTAGTGATTATATGTTTAGCTATTTTAATAGGCATATGTACAGAACCTAAGGACAGATATTTTTTATATAAGCACAAAGAAAAACCTACTCATTCATTTCCTGACCCTTCATTTCTCTTCAGCAGTCTGGAGGAAACAGAAGACAAAAGTTCTTTGTTTTACATCACATTACCAGAGAAATTGTAAGCAAAAAGGACTCATCTTTCATCCAAAGAAGAGGAAGTATGCAGAACCATCCTAGAGCAGAGAAAGAACAAATGAAAACTGTGTGCTCATCCAGGCAGTCTTCCTATAGAGTTTTTCCTCCACTCTGTTACGTGTCTCGATCGGGGAGGCTTCAGTGCCACACCTGCCCCCGGCCCTGGGCTGGGGGAGGAGGGAGGCCTGGCCCCCACTTGGCACCACCCCCTACACGGTTCCTAATTCCATCTGCACAACAAACCTTCTCTTCCGTTTTCTTAAATATGTAACTGGCAGAGGTGTTACCACAACTTTCGATTGGCTCTGCTCTGGAAATCCACCTGGAAAAAACTACTTTCAGCCCCAGGGGAGGCTGGTCGGCAAACCCACGACAATGACTAATTAGAAAGGAGGATTTGCCTAATTTATCTGCTAGGCCAGAACTTTTGGCATGACAAATAATAAAGCAAAAACACTGAGGCAAAATTAACTGTTAAATATTTGAGAAGTTCATCCTCTAGAGAGGGCCATGTACTGGTGAGTAAGGATGAAATATGAAAAAGAAGAAAGCAACAATTTTAGATGATTAATGGAAGGAGAAAAAATCACCTCTTAGAAATATCTGGACAAAAGATGTATATTATCAAAACAATACTGACAGAGTGACATGCTGGAAATATCAGTAAACAGTTCTGGAAAGGAACAATACAATTTAGGTCATGGCCTGAAATATTCTTTTTATAGCTTAGCTTTGAACCTGTTGACCAAGTAGAAAAATTGAAATCCCTTCCCCAATAGACCAAAAATACAACTATAGATGCATAATCAAAGATAATCAACCACAAAACATACCTCTGTAGGGAGCTGCTCAGAGAGTTGTAGATTCTTGTACAAAAAATGAATCAGTGCAGCTGTGCTGAAAGTCTTATTACCACTTATTTTCAGTTTTTAAAACCACATTTCTAAAAGAGGTCATTTGTTCAAGTCTATTTTGTTTGAAGAGTTAATTTTATTTGAAAATACAACCTATTAAACTGGAATGTTTTTTATGTATCCTGTACCTTGTTGGGTTGTGGTAATGGGCACATTACATTCTGTCTGGTATAAACGCTTGAGAGCTGACAGCTTCTTAGAGAAAATGAAGTGGTATCTTTTTTTTTTCTTATGAATCACCAAATAATTAGTTATCTATTGCAAACACAGGGGGTATTATTCATACTCATAAGTGCTGGATATATGTCCCTGTACAATTTGGCTTTGAATTCTGAAAGGAGGCATTAGCTGAAACATGTTTTCACTTGCAAGCCCCCTCTGTTTTTTATGGAAATGCCTGAAAGACAATAGAACCCACAAAGCTGTTATTTGTAACATTGTTTTTCAGAGTAGCACAACATCTTAAAGGATCTTCTTCCCAATAAGTGGAAGGATGGAGCTGTCACTCCTGCTTTCCCCTTCCAATACATCCGTGTTTGGAATTGTCAAGTAATGATGAAATAATTTTACTGTGAAGTCACCCCACTGAGACTGCCAAAATCACTTTCCATAGTATATTATAGGAAGTCTACTGAATAAAAACCTGGAAAAACATTTCTATGAGCAAGTCAGGAATGCCTGGCACAGTCTGGAGGTATAATTCAGTCTTCTGCTTGTGAGGGGAGAGGCAGGGAGGACAGGGAAAACCTTCTCTCAGAGTTTCACATCTCTTAGACCTCATGCATCAGTGTAAGAATTTCTGCTGACACTGGAAACAGACAGGTAACAAGAAACTAATGCAGCTCACGTAGGAGGATACAGAATTTTTGGTTCAGGAACAAAGTTTCTATCTGTCTGTCTATCTATCTATACATACATAACAGGAAATAAGAGAAATATTTCAGCCTTCTGCGTACAGGTGGGCAAAAATAGTTAAATGATTTACCTGCAGTTATAACAATTGTCCTATTGTTCACCCTGGAGATACGCTGTGGGTACTTTATACCTTCCAGTACCTATGGGGGGCCTACAAGAGAGCTGGAGAGGGATTTTTTATAAGACCACGTAGTGATAAGACAAGGGGTAATGGCTTTAAACTGAATGAGGCTAAGTTTAGATTGGATATTAGGAAGAAATTCTTTACTCTCAGAGTGGTGAGGCACTGGAAAAGGTTGTCTAGTGAAGCTGTGGATACCCCATCCCTGGAAGTGTTCAAAGCCAGGTTGGATAAATTTCTGAGCATCCTGGTCCAGGGGTTGCACCCCTTTCTGTGACAGAGGGGTTGGAACTAGGTGGTCTTTAAGGTCCCTTCCAACCCAAACTATTCTATGATTCTATCCCACGGTGTGCAACTGCAGAATCATAAAGCATATTGGGCACATAGGATAATTTTCACAGCTACAAATAAGATGATGTGTTAAAATATGGATTTTAGGACTCGAGGGATACAGGTTCCAGGATAGAAGACATGTCTTAGTGTTGATCCTGAAGCTAGAATAACACCATCAAATATTGAAGAGTAAAGCAATTCCCATAGGATTTTGCTTCGTGGAATGTTGTTAATCAAAGGTAGAATAAGATTGAATTTTTCAAGAAGGAATCCTACACTACTTCTCAGAAAAAAACACTACCTCAGTTCTCAACAAAACATTGTAATTGGGGGGAAAAAGACTGACATTTGACACAAACAGCTCATGACAAAAAAAATCTAGAGCTGTTTAGTGCAGAGTTGTGCTCAGTGCCACTCCCCAAAACATTTATATTGACATAAGTAGTGGTGAATCAAGACGTGACTTCCCCCTTACCTGTGGAGGCAAGCTGATGTTAATAAATATCTGTTCTGTCTTCAAGCAAATCTTTCATTGTTTTTATTGTATATTAACAATAAGAGGCTATACAGAACTATGAGCCTCATTCATTGGTAAATTACGTCAATCTAAAATTGGAACAATAGTACTTAGTAATAATGATAGCAAGACCACAGTAAATAAAAGAAAGTGTAGCCTCAAACTTAAGAAAAGGTAGGAAAGCATGATTAGCCCTTCCTAAACTGAAACCAGAAATAAATCGACCACCATGGCTTCATTTATTTTTCCCTATATGGCAAAATACAAATCTCTGGAAGGAGATTATTATCTTCTCTTCATTACTTTCCTGTTCAATTTGTTAAGTAAACTATATTATTTTGGCTCAGAATGATCTAATTTTCTTCCTTGGTCAGTATTTGTTACATTGCCATATAATCAGCTTTAGATGAGCAATTTTCATTCATGCAAACTGTGATAAACTCAGTGCATTGAAATTAGCTATCTGGGGAAAAATACTGACAAAACTGATGCTCCCAAGCCATACTTGCTGTGTCTGTGATCTGTTGAATGGCCAGATATTACTTAGAAGAAGTAACCAAAAAGATCAGACACAGCAGTTCTGTGAACTCATGACAGATCTGTACTAAGACTTGTGACTGGCTCAAGGGCACTCTTACTAATTAGCCTGATGAGGATTTTAGCATTCTTAGTGCTATTATTGAAGATGAGAGGCATTAATCATCAAGCCAGATGACCTGTTCTTGTTAAAGAGGTAGGAGTGACTTATGGACATTCCTAACCAAAACAGACAAAGAAAGATGACACAATAACTATCTAAAGGCAGAAGAGAAAAATTATATTTGGATGTGAACCAGGCCAGATATGCGCAAATACTACCAACCTGAATGTTTAAAGTAACTTTGGATAATTATTTGACCCCTCTTGACATCTAAGTGCATGATAAGTGAATGAAAGAACTGGAGGTGAGATTTTGATCTCAAATTTTGAGTCATCATTTCAACCTAAATGTGTTTCCAGATTCTAAATAACAATCAATAGTTATTAACAGTGCTGTTCATCTTTCCTCTAAAAATTGCAAATACTTCAATTCCTGTAAAGCAAAGACACTATTCAACTAATGTGAAGCTTTCCACATTGGATTATGCCATTTATTTGAACTAAAGAAAATAGTGCTGGGAGGAACTGTGAAAGGTTATTCAATCCATCTTTGTACTCCACTGGTCTATTTATTTTAGTACCCTGTCTGTGTAGTTGCCAGGTCTACCTAATTAATTGCTGATATCACCATTTTATACTGTTTACAAGAACTAACAAAACTGAAAGAAAAAAAATCTGCCAATCTTTTCATTTAAGAACTGTCATTATTTCTACTCCTATCTCTTTACATGATAAGTTGCACTTCACAGTATCTTCAACTAAAATCTGTAATAAAGGAAGTTGTGTGGTCAAATATGCTTATACACTTCATTCCAGTGACAGAAAATAGAGGATTTCCAGATCAAGGCAGTCAAGGCGCTGCAAGGATGAAGTGTGAAATAATTAAAGATAAATATCTCATAAATACTTAAAAATATATCTTTTTAGTCTGGGAACTACAGAGAGGGGGGTTGGGCTTGGTGATTGGTTGCAACAAGTAGGGGTACTGCATAGAACAGCATAATGATTGCAAAAAAACCCCTGCCTCTAGTGATTTGGATTTTTCACCTCATACATCATTTAAAACACATTGAAGTTATTAAATCAGAACATATCCTTATAAAAAGTACTGAAAAGAAGTGAGTCAGTGCACTTTGCACACTCCTACAGTGTTACTGCCTTAACTTACTGAGTATGATTCAGTTGTCCAGGCATAAGCTTGTACTGTCACTTGAGATGCCCCAGGTATCCTCCCCATCTGCCTTTTATGTCTTCTGAAGAGTAATTGTCTGCTGTACCAGATCCAGTGTAATTTCTGCCAACTCCATGCAGGTGTCATGAAAAGGTTACATGTCAGGTGGCTGTAGACTGAATCCCACCGGTTGTGTTCAGCAGTTGCTGTAAAGCACAACTTGCGCTACAACAGTGAAAAATATCCAGAGTCTGGCATTGGGAGTGTGGAGAGAACACAATAATTAAGTTCTTTTGCAGGGTAGGAAATATGGAGACATCTCACATTTGCCTTGCATATTGTCAAAATTTGATGATGTTTCTGGTAATGGGGAAACCTGATCTCTACATCCTTCTATACTGCAGTTCAGAAAACTTCTCTGAAGTTAACCATTTGGCAGCTTCCTCCTCATATCTTCTCTTCCACTTCTTAGTTGTTCAGTTAGATGGACTCCAAACAGTAGTGTAATAATTTTAGTTCATTTCTCTGTGTAAAATAAGAGTGATTCTACAACAGGCTGACAGCACCCTTTGATATATTCATCCTTTATTACAGCAGATTACAGCATCTGACCCTCCCTGTACATTATGGCTTTACTGTGGACTTTTTTCCTAGTTATTGAAATAGATTTTGTCTGTAGTCTGAGGGGCTTTGGAGAGAAATGTTCTTTAGCTGATCTTTGTAATTTTTTTACTTACCTATATATATTAATAATTGACAGTGAGTACATGATTAAGGGTCACACCAGTACACGTATGTCAAGAAAAGCGTTGTTCTTCATTGCATCATGAATTACCTTCAGACAGTTGTAAATTAAGCTGTATAGATGTATGCATTGCTTTAAACCACTTTTTCATGGAAAAGGTCTCATTTCAGTTCTAGGAATTAGCTTCTTGCCTTTATTCGTCTTAAAAGGAAAAACATATAGTTTTATTCCTGCATTGATATAGTTAAGTTTTTCTGCCTTTTCACTTTTCTTTAAATGCTCTTTCACTTTCCTTTTAAGGAAGACTATATTCAAAACTCCCAATACAGAGCCTGATGAAATCTTTTCTACATATAATTAGCTCAGTGATAAGAAAGTTGAGAAAGGCTTTAAGGATCCTTCTTGACCAGTTAAAGCTCACAAGTCCTTGTGGCATCTCAAAATCAATCCTCTATCTAATCAAATATATTGAGAGAGCAAGAAAACGAATTAGTTTTCTCAAGTTGTATCTGTTATGGATGGAAGAAAGTAATAGATAGCCCTACCCTTTACTGACCTCATTTTCATTTGGATTAGAGTTGTTGCTGCTAAACTTGAAAGTACTGAGATACTGTTTTAAACACCACTGAAAGGTGAGAATCGTAGAAGGTGTCAGGTTGGAAGAGAACTATAAGTATCACTAAGTCCAACTTCCTGTCCCTTGCAGGACTACCTAAAGTTAAACTATATGAATAAGAGCATCAGCCAGACACTCCTTGAACTCTGACAGGCTTGGCATCATGACCAGTTGCCTGAGGAGCCTTTTCCAGTGACCAACCATCCAGTGGAGAACCTTTCCCTAATGTCCAATTTAAACTTCTCCTGGTGCATTCCTTTTCCTCATGTCCTGTCACTGATCACCTTCTCCTCCTCTGCCCACATTGAGGAAGCTGTAGACTGTGATGGTGTCACCACAGTAAAGAGGTGATAACATGTAAGAGAGGCAAAGAGCATATAAAGTGATGGTAAGTAGGCAAAGGTTCAATTTGCAGTGTAATTGCAAGCACAAGGAAAGATTCCATTTTCCTTGTGCTTGTTCCTGCTTTTAAATTTCTACATATATATTCCTTCAAAGGAATGCTCCATAGTGTGTCAGCTATCTAGAGGGATAAACTCATGCTCATTAGGTGAGACTGCTGCCAGTCATGTGACATGTCATGCATACTGACCACGAGGACAGAAATAAAGGATGCTACAGCTGTTCCTGGTAGATCCTCTGTTGCTTGTATTTTGTGTCCCTCTTTTTTCCCCATAGTGCTTTAGATTTATGCAACATCTGACTAAAATTCTTATCTCATATAGTTTGCCAACATTGATATGCTTGTCTCCAAAGGCATTAAATAAACCCACATAAGTGTGGGGTGCTTAATACCATCTTCTCTGGAGTAGAGATTTATGCTCTGGTAAATTACCTTTATCTTTCGCGTATTTCCCCTGCAATGTCAGGTAAGTGCTCCTCTATAAATAGAATGCACTTAGAAACAATGTTGATTCACAAGTTCACTCTAATGGAGAGACGTGCTGTCAGAAGAGCAATGTCTAATTAATTCTCTGGTTTGATTATTTTCACAGAAAAAAATAATGTGTTTTACACTAACAAGTTAGCTTCTGAGAGCATATTATTCTAATCAAAAAGAAAGAAAAGGAATCACGTTTTCCTTCTGTACATATATATATATATTTATTTATATATATATATATATGTATATTTCCACAGTTTTCCTTTCAAAACATGGTGAAAGATATGTCAGGCTCAGTTTGTGTTAAATGGAAAAAAACTGTGAGTTTTCCCAGCCTTAACTGAACACTCTGCTCTCCAGGCATGCTCTGCTACTTGAGACATCAGTATGAAATTTGATTCCAGTCATAGTAATAGCTTAATACATCATCTGAAATTTATGCACCATTTAGTATGTGCACCACTGTTTCTTCTTCCATAAGTCTTCAAGCAAAGGAAGGAAGAGACAGAACCAGTACCTTAGACTGGTGCTTGGCCTTTCTTTCTCTGTATGTTTTTCACTTGCTTAGGTGGGTGCCATAACTCTATCAGTAATTTCCAATTTTGGGATCATTATTAAGATACCCAGATAAACAAAGAAAGTAATGAAAAAGAGGAGAAACAGACAATTAGGAACTTTTGAATAAAGCTCTTATTAGCATGCAGGGTATCTTTCACTACAACAATTTCTTTCCATTAAAAAATTGATAAGGAAGTCTAACGGGGCCAATTCTCTCTCTTCTGCTCAAAGTGCAGAGTTACTCCACCACATAAAACAAGACAGCTGCTGTGGTTAAGTGTAGGATTAGTTCCCAAGGACTTTTTTTTCAAAAAACCCCCTCAGCTTAAAATACAACTAACAGTTTCATTCCTCCAGATTTTGTCATATCTGTGCTTTTTAATTTTTTTTTCCAAGACCTGTGGAAATGTAATAGGTTTCACAAGCTCAATTGAAGTAACTCCCGTAGCATTCAAAGAAGGAAAAATTATGTGAGACAATGAAAATGGTGAAATCCAGAGAATCCCAGCAATAATATGGGCCAGTTCCATCAGCACTGGTGAGTACATCCTATCCAATTCTCTGGACTTCTGCATGACTGATTTGTTTAAATTCTTCCTAAACTGATCCTCCTCTGTTAAGCATGTTTTCATTGCCATAGCCTGGGATATGGGAATTCTGTTCTGAAACCCTGAGTTTGCAGTGAGACTCTAAGAGATATTGCTTTATGGTGTCCTCACCTGTAAAACCAAAATTGCTGTACTGAACACTTTTCATAACAGTTTGGATGCACATGTGAATGCTATATCAGAATGGCTTTTTATTAATATTCTCTGTATGTATGAACGAAAATATTAAGAGAGTTAAAATCACACCTAGAATTAGCCATGCTATTTTTTAATGCCTTTCAATGTACCTCAGTCCCATCTTCTCTCATCTGAACCACACTGTCAAGCAAAATCAACTCTCCACAAGGCTCCTATGAGGAGTAATCTATCAAGGACAAGTGTTTAACAAGTTTTCTCCTCTACACTTTATCTGTGTTACCACTGCATATTATTATGTAACTGAGAAATAGAGACTGCACTTATATTTTTGCACTTGGCTGTATCCCATGAACGTACTACTTTCTCATTTGACTACAAGAAAGGCTTGCATTATTGTGCCCTAATGTATTGTAGCTAATACCTTTTTACTTGAGAAGACTGGTAGCCTGTTATTTCCTTCCAAACTTTTCATAAATCCACCAGCACATAAGCAGAATGGTATCTCCACAGTTAGCAATTTCCTATCCCTATGTCCACAGACAACTGCTTCTAACCTGTGGTGAAACAGGATTACTAATAACCTGCTCCTGACATTTCTCAACATCTTTCCCTGGATTCCTACAGTATTGTAGCCTAAATGCTATGGTTTACATCTAAACTGAAATATGATTTGTGAGAATGCAAAAAATTGTATCAAAGCTCTGCAATGCGTCTATGCTAAGATCCTTGAAGGTAATTAGGCCTAACTGCAGTCTAGGTGAACCTCTAAGCCAGAGTGAGGTACCAGGTTTCTCACAAAACACAGGCAGCTCTAATTTTTAAAATAGGGTTCTTCAGAAATCAGATAGTACAGGGTGCTTCTGTACTACCTCTGAGTGATATCCAGAGAGGGTTGTTCTGATGTCACAGCATCTAGAACAAGCAGAAAATACGATGTTGCTTTTTGAGCAAAGCACTCTGTAGTCTTTTACTTCTTTTATTAGTGTGTGATAAGCAGTCCCCAATATTAACAAGTCAGCTAATTGTTCAGCTTCAATAATATTGCAAATCCAGGCCAGAGTTCATCAATGTATATGGTGCTGCCTAGAAAGAGAGCAGCTAATCAAAGCTGAAGTTTCATGGACTCTTTGATCATGAATGTGAAAAGAGAGGGAAAAGTCAACGTTCCTTAAAAATCTGTGAATACCAAAGATAGCTACCCCCTCTGCAGATTTGAAATCTATATTTCTATTGTTTTGCTAGAGGGCTTTTTCAATTAATATTTTGTTTCACTGGAGATGGCTGAGAAAGGCCTTTGATCCTAAAATACCAAAAATAAGGTACTCTTTTCAAGTGCTATGCCTTATTCAATGGAAAAAGACAAAAGAGAAAAATAAACACACCCCGAGACAGACATGGTTGTTTGGAACAGGTTCACAGTTTACTAACTGTCTCTAATATAAAAATTCCCTAAGGAAAATGGCCAATGCTGAAAATACTTGTCATCACCTGCAGCAGCAATAGAAACAAGGTAACACAAAATCTACATCCTAGTGTCTGCTGAGCCTTATTCCAGGGAAGTAGCCCACACAAGGAAAGTTTTGCAAAGGTCAGTCAAACGTGTGCTCAAGTCTGTATGACTCAGACCAGGGAACTGAAATTACATCCTCGGCAATTCTGGTAAGAAAAGTATTTAGCCCACTGAACTAGATAACAGTTTAAGCTAAGCAGCTTTTCCTCTTGTGTATATTTATTGCAAACCACCACCAATATTTGACACGTTTGTGTCTTAACTAGTAAGACACAACCTCTCACTTTCTCCCTTTTATCCTTATCTCCTGCCCTCCCCTGGTGTAATGAGCAATCTTCTGTACAAAATAGTACAGGTTGAATGAGTAAAACAGAAAATGGTCTCTTGGGATAGGAGTAACTGAGAAAAACAGTGTTTCTGAAAGTGATATAATTATAGATAAACTTAACACTAGAAGAATATATAGGATTGGGTGTTAATTAAATTTAAAATAGTTAAATAAGTGAGAGAATGTCTAGTTTTGGGAAACTCTTATGGACTTCTCAGGCTTCAGTTGAGCCATGGCTCTAAGGTTCTTGTTAGGTACCAGAGCACAAGCATTTTGACAGCCTGAATGTAAGTTACCATGCACATGTAACCCCCCCAAAGAAATAGTAAATCTATGCATCTTCCTCCTTCCTCTTTTCTTTCTTGAGTCAAAAAAGCTAAAATAATAATAAAAAAGAAAATTAATCAAATGCTGCAGTACAAGATGTCTGACTTACATGAGGAATGGGTAAAAACAGCAGAAGATTCAGAACAAACTAAAAGATAGATGTAAACAGTTCTGAACAAATTATATAATTAAATGTATTTAAAAATACATTTTGTACATTTTTGTAAAGTGAACAATTGCTTACTGACTTGCAAAAAATCATTAATGAATATAGAAAATTTTAGTTAGAATCTCCAGAAACTTAGAAAAAATATGTGTTTTTAGGAGGGGTTGGTCAATGAAGAGTTACTCTTTGTTTTTGAAGAAAACCATTTCAAAATATTCTGTCATCCTGAGCCTGAAATTCACAATGATAGATAGTGAATACACAACTTAGAAGGAGATAACATAAACAATATGTCAAGTCTAAATGGAGCTTTATGCATGCTCAGAAATACCTTGCTGTGCTAGAACATTTTTGAGTAAGCTCAACTGCTAGGGAGATATAGCTTCAAACAGTGCTGTGCCAGCCCATTGCACACCATAGCAACACGTATGGTAAGTTAGGCAAATGCAGGAGGAATGCAGAAAGAAAGATGAAAATGCCTAATTCCTAAAAGAAGTGTAATTTAAGAAACAAGTTTTTTCTGGGATGTAGAATGACAGCTACAGAGGAGAGACAATTTCCCTGCTGGCATGCTCCAAGCTCTGATAGGTAATATCAGCTGTAGAGTACCTTCAGTTCAGTGCTGCCATTTCAGAGATCATTTGGGAATAACCTTTTCTCGCTTTGATCCTTTTGAATCCTTTCTATCCTTTTCTATTTGATCTGCCTCAGGCCTGGTTTTTTTTTAATTTTTATAAGTGCTTAGGAACACATGAAGAGATGACTCAGTTACAAATAAAACTTTCACTCAGTACTCAGTAGGTAACTATGCTGGTTTCATAACACTTGTCAGTGGAGGGGATCTGATCCAGCCTATCCAAATCTAAAATGGAAAAGATGTTTATTTCTGAGCAGTGAACTCTCTGATAATGAAAGTCAGCCAAAGAAACAGAGATTTATGGATCACCAAGAGATCCATCCTTAGAAATAACTGTCAGCCAGTTTTAGATCTTGACTAATTTCGATGATGACATATCAATATTATCATTAGCACAGTTGTTAGCACAAGACAGTAACACAATGTTATGCCTGTATTGCTACCTGAATATGGTTTCAGTCTCATGGAGATCAGTGGTAAGCTTTCACTGACTTTCACATTAGCTGATTGAGGTTGTTAAAGGACCACAAGTAAGCTGTTTGAATTGGATTTATCTAACTTTAGAAAGCTAAAAGTTAAGCATTATATCTAATTTACACATCCATGTTTCCAGTGCAACAAATGACTGGATGCATCTCCAGAGTGTGCTTCATTTCCTTCGCAAACTAGTGTCTGAGAGAGGTGGGAGGAATCACCCACTCTTCTTCCTTTGACTGTAGAGAAGCCTCGATCACTGTCTTGACTTGCTGCCTAAGTTTTAGATTCTTAAAGCTGAATGATTTCTGTGGAATACAAATCCAATCCCAACAGCACCATAAATGTGTGGTGCAACATTATCTCCATATATCATCTGCTACTTTTGGCTGGGATAGAGTTCATTGTCTTCATAGTAGCTGGTATGGGGTTGTGTTTCGGATTTGTGCTGGAAACAGTGTTGATAATTCAGGATGTTTTTTGTTATTGCTGAGCAGTGCTAACACTGAGTCAAGACCTTTTCTGTTTCTCACCCCACCCTGCCATCAAGAAGACTAGGGGTGCACAAGAATTTGGGAGAGGATGCAGCTGGGACAGCTGACCCCCAACTGACCAAAGGGATATTCCATACCTTATGGTGTCATGCTCAGTATATAAAGCTAGAGAAGAAGAAGGAAGGGAGGATTTTCAAGGTAATGTCTTCCCAAGTAACCGTTATGTGTGATGAAGCCCTGCTTTCCTGGGAGTGGTCAAACACCCCACTGCTTGTGGCAAGCAGGGAATGAATTCATTGTTTTGCTTTGCTTACATGCATAGCTTTTGCTTTACTTAATAAACTGTCTTTATTTCAACCCATGAGTTTTCTCACCTTTTTTGTAATTCCCCCCATCCATGATGGGGGTTAGCAAGCATCTCTGTGGGGCTGACTTGCCAGCTGGGGTAAACCACAACACAGTAGAAGAGGTAGACATTTTCATATCCTCCTTGGTTTACTCAAGCTAAAAGAGATTAACAGAAATGATACGATGTGGCAGAGAGAAAAATCTGCATTAGAAGAGCAACCAAGACTAAGACAAATGCTATGTTTGGTTTTTCTTTACTTACTAAGATGAAGATCATCAGCTTGTCTGTTTATTGGCTGATAGTGGTAACATTTAAATTAACAATATCTGCAATGATATATAGTGTGGAGAGTTACACTTGGTAAGGCTCTATAACACAAAGAGAAAGTTGGTAATACATCAAGTTAGTAATGTTACATCAATAGCATGACTCTAATCAACAACTGAATGGCTGCCAAGCTCTGCAAATGGAGTCAACACTAAATGGATCTCTCCATCTCCCACCACTTGTTTTATTACCAGATAGAGGTAGCATAATGCATTTCCCTGCAACTCTATAGTCGTGGTAACGGTCAAAGTGAAAGAGAAGAAGAGCCTAAAAAGGGATATTAGAGGTTTCCTTGGAACAGAAGAGCTGTTCAATTTGTCTGTTAGACATATACCAAAGTAAAGTGCTGTGATCAAGAGCTGATATATGAGGGACTTCTGTCGCAAATGTATAGATTCAAGAATAAATCTTTGAAATACAATTATAAATGTTTTATGTGTCCCTGAGGCAAGCCTTTCCTTAGCTCTGAAATGAATATCAATTTAAGCACCTGGAGGAGATGAAGGGGGAGTGGGAAAGAGGGTGGTTCAGCACGGAGAGGTGAGTTGATGGGACATCTAATGCCAGGGTTGTGCTTTGCTTTTCTTTCTCCCCCAAACCCTAAGAGGACAAAGCCAACCACTAGGTTAAGCACAGACAAAGGAGATTCTGAAGAGCATCAGCATCAAAAGCAAACAGAGCTCTTTGTAAATGTTTGTTGTAGCTGGTTAAGCCGCTAAGATTTTACAGCCTGGAACCAGAGAACTGGGCCTCTGATGAGGATATCCCACCCCTGGAAGTGTTCAAGGCCAGGCTGGATGGGGCTTTGAACAACCTGGTCTAGTGGAAGGTGTCCCTGCCCATGGCAGGGGGGCTGTGACTAAACAGTCTTTAATGGTCCCTTCCAACCCAAAGCATTCTATGATTATGGCCCTGTTGGAGATTTTAAATTGTTTTGGATGGTCAGTATTTGAAAAATATGGGTCCCTTAGCAAGAAAAGTTAGGAAGGAAGGTTGAATCATTGTGTAGACTATTTCCTCGATGTTCTAAGATGTTTTTTCATTCAGAAATATATATATATATGATGTACAGTATTCATTTTTATATTTTTTCAACGGAAATATTTTGTGATTTCTTCAAGTATATCACTGCAATAAAGACAGGCGATTATGTTAGAAGCTGCCTTAGCCATGGAAACCTTCTGAAAGCAACATACATCTCCTAACATTCCAGACAAATTTGGATGTGCCAAGAGAGAGGAACACTGTAACACCAAGACAATTAAAAATAGCCATTGCTCAAGACATTCCTGGTAATGTTCTTGGTCTGATACAAAAGTTAAATCACCAAAATGAGACGGTAAGAAGCTGGCCACATGACAGTGAAAAGTAAACAGTGTGTTTCCTTTGACACTAATATTTTAGGTCTGTAAAACACATGGTCTCATCATTAGATGTACTCAGCATCAGCCACAACTACTTTCCAGTCATGTCCCCATACCACCGATTTTAGTACTGATACTTTAAAATTGCCACCTTGTATTTTTCCTCCCGGTTGATATCCTTTTTTGATGTAACTTTATATTTAAAAAAATTCACTGGGGCCTGTGCTCAATATTTTAAAATCAATCTGTAAATCTTTATTTTAGGTTTTAAACAGTTCAAGAGTAAGTTAGAGTCTTTCAAGTATACCATTATTTATCCAAGTCCCAAGGGATAAAAATACTTAATACGTGATCAAAATCTAGTTCTATTTTTTAAAGTGTGCATCTGACTTTTGATCTAATCTACAGAGAGAGCAGGCTTTTAGAAATGATGCAAGCTGACAACTGATGTCTAGCTTATTGACATTTAGAAGGGTAATTGTTTGCTGGCAGCTTGTCCAGAAGAAGTTTCCAAAGCCTCAGTGTACACATCACCCAAAGCTCTCACTGAAGGCCAATCTTCAAATGTCACTGGTAGAACATAAACAGATAAAAGGTTATCCTAATTAAAGCTGTGATGGGATAGTTCAGGACTATTAAAAAGAGGAAGAGAAATATTACAAAAGTAGTCTAAATAAAAACTTTAGCAAGAGAGGAGGCTTTTGTTGCTGGTTTGTTTCTTTTTTTTTTTTTAATTTATTTTGCAAACAAGTAGTTAAGACATATATTTCTCTTTTAATCAAGTACATTCCTTTTAACTTATATTAATCCTCATTTTAAATGGTTCTGTCTACGCTATTGAAGCTCAGAATATTTTTCCCTTTAGAAAAGGAATTTTCCTGTTGGAACATTTTGGCAGGTCTTGTAGTAACAAGTAAGTTCTGAGATTATGGGGAGCACCAGAAGAGGCTACATAGAAAAGCCATGTGAAGGATTAAAACAGTGCCAAGAAGAGTCCTGACAGTCAGTCTCCTTAATCACTGCTGTGTTGAATCCTTGTTCTGTGTGAAATACAATTTTACTACTGTGTACAAAGATGCATCTGCCTCATCATTACCATCTTGTTGTAAATGCTTCTCCCTTTTTCAGCCTCCAGCAAACCATGTGAATGAAGCTATTCTAATGTTATTTGAGGGTACTGTATATGAGTTTTGTCAATCTGAAAATTCAGCATCTGCCTAATGATCTAAAGAGGCCTGGCCTGGACAACAAGAAACACCAGGGAAGATCCAGCCTTGGTCAATGCACCATCTCCCCAAGTTCCCCTCTGAGGGCATCAATATTTGGCTACTTTTCCCCTTTGTCTGAAGTTTTTCTGCAGAAGGAAATATCCCATATGACCCTATTGTCTTTTTTAATGTGTCTTGTGTTATGCAGAGCTATAAGAATCACTTTAAAATCTGTGAACTGCAAGAAAAGAGAAACCTCTTCATGACAGTCTCTTCCCTTCTTCTCCAACACTGCTCCCAAGAGAATTTCTGTAGGTGCCAACACACACTGTTGCTCTGCCATCAAAGGACTACTACTGCAAGAACTGAAGGGTTTTTGTGGGTTTTTTTGTAATATAATTGGCATGTTGGTCTGAACAGGTCTTAGGAGAAATGAATATGTTCACAGGGTAATGCCTAATAGCTCAAAAAGGGAACAGAGAAGACTGAACACTCATTGCACCAGAAGTTTTCACATAAGGGTACATACTGTCAATCCCTCAGCATGAGTGACTGGTGTAGCACCCACATTTAGAAGAACTAGGAGTGTAAATGTATGTAACTTGCCATTCATATACCATGATTAACTACAAATAGTAGTTAAAATACAAGGCATGTCATCAGTGCATAGACTAATTAATTCCTCATCACTACAACCTCACCACATGGTGAGTCACCAGAAAACTCTTTCTGAACTACAGCCATTTCCCCCAAGGACAGTGCAACAGCAGAACATTGCTCTGTGTTGAGTTAGAGCACAGGATGAAAATATATGTATAGTTTCTGCTGGTATTTTAGTTCTTGAATACATTCCTCAGTTCATACCCTAAAACAGTCCGGAATAAATTACTTCAAAGGAGCAGAAGCCAAAATAATGATTCCTGAAGTGATCTGAACACAGACTCCAAAACCTACAGGCTCCATCTTAGAGCTCTAGCTGCATTCTGAAGAGTGCGTTGTTAGGAACAGACAGAGTGGCGGTTCCCAGTCTTCAATTAACTCTTTTAAACATATCCACAGTGTGGAACAAACTGTCTTTCCCATTCTCAATGCATGATACCATGAGCAAATATGTCAACACTTACTTTCCCTGGGTCCCTCTGTCTGCATCTTGTCAAGACTTCTCATTCAGAATTGTCATCCACCTCCTGCCCCATCCATTTTCCTATGCTGTTTCCATCAATGTGAATGGGATCTCCCACAATTTCACCTCTGCTCCACAGAATAAAGCTGCAGTGAGCTCCTTACTCTCCACAAACCCTACCAAAGTGCCAATGGTGCCCTTACCCAGTAAGGTACTGGTTTACAGGGGTTTACTGCTACTGATTACAGGGGACTGGCCTTGTGCCTCCTTAGCATGCTGCTCGTTGAACCTGGTACTGCTGGTCCGTCTCTTCCCTTTGGAAAGCCTTCATCTCCTGCTCACCCACCTGCAGCATCCAGGCAGAGACTGCTCAGCAGCAGAAGGAGCACAGTGCTGCTCTGTGGAGCCACCCCAGAACTCCCAGTTCTCATAGTCTTCTTAAAATCTGCTTATTCACAAAATCCTTCTTCATCTATGAGGCTAATCCATGCATTAAGAAAGCATGAGTATTACAGGTTTATAACTGACACGCTTTGCAGATACCGGAACTGCAATCTGATTGCAGAACATTGTTTTTCTGGTGAAAACTCCGCCTTTATCCTCTCCTCCAAAATTCAGACTTGCTTCAGATCTGACAGTTATTTTTTTATGGACCTTTCTGTATCCTGTTTTGGATCAAGGATTCATAACACTTTTTTGCCAAATATAGGTCTGCTGCCTACACAGCAAGAAAACATTTGGAGATGTGACATGAGAGTCACATAGGAAGGTGCTTAAAAAGACTATGAAATTATGAACGAAAAATATTGTCAACAAGCTCTCTTCATATAACTTGGTATATTGGGCTGTGCTGGATTAAACAGCCCACAATAAAAATAAATTAATCATCTATTAGCTTTTATTTGCGTGTAAAGATAGGATAAATATAACATGAGGAATTCTGTGCTATCAGATAAACAGTTGATCTCACAACAAATGTAAGACAGCATTCCTGCACGTCTTATTCAGAAAAAAAGAAAAGAGGTAGAGAGGTCATATCAGCGATAAGTGAAGAAATTAGTACAAAGCAGGTTTTGTAGCATGACCTCTCTGTGGATTGTGTCACAGGTCGGCATTAAAGCAGCACATTATCATTGTCACAGTTTTAGCTGTGTGTGTGTGTAGTTTCTTCTCAGAAGTTGGTCCAAAAATATTTACAATTGCTTCTTAAGAACAACCCAGATCAATCTGTGGAACTCCAGCTTCCTTTCTTCATTAATTGCGAGGACAGTTTAGGGCCTGACCCCAAGCCTGTTTAAAGCCATGACTCGTTTCTAACAAGTATCAAAAGGATCTGTATAAGTATAGAAAAATCCACTGTAAAATACATAATGCTATTGGTTTTATTAATCAATTCAGCAGAATTAAAATCCTCCCTTAATCCCCTACCAACTATTTCATACATTACATGGAAAAGCTGGACATTTGCTGAAGGCAGAAAGGTCACTTTCAAAAAAGCACTGTTTTGCATGTAATTTCTGCTGTCAGATCCGAATACATTAGGATGTGGAAGAGCACAAGGGAGGTCTACAGTGCTATTTAAAAGCTAGGAATAAAAAGGGATGAGTGAAACGGCAGAATAATGAATAGGAACATTATCTGTATTCAATTTGGCTATCTTAACACCTTAATTAATAATTTAAAGTAATTTCTTCTTCAGTGACATTTCTCAGGAAATATTTATTCTGCACCTGCTAAAATCTGCCACCTACACAACTTCAGCTAAATTAATATCATGAACAAAAATATTCTGTTCTCTCACAGAGGGTTAACAACACAGCCTGTTATTAAGCTTACCTGACACTTTGCATTATAAGATTTTACTTTCAATTACTTATAACTGTGTTAGACTCTCACTCATGGTTGCCTGCCAGGTGCTACTTTAAGATGACGTTTTTGGAAAGTTTCATTCAAAACAGTCAATCACAAAATTAAGACAGGGAAAGAACACTGATTTCCTACACTGAAAGTTTTACAGTTTATTGTTCTAGGAGCTGCTTTAAATGAAGACTTCAATTGCCAGAAAGTCTTTCAGTACTTGAGCAGATTTGCATGCAAAGTTGATGGAGTCAGTCTTATACTAGTGGTCACATGCTACAGCACTGACAGGTTATTTCTTAAAACAGCCTTTGGGCTGTCAGACCAGAGAACGTGTGGTCTGCCATATGATTTCTTTTTTTAAATTAGGGTATTTTTAGTCCTTGAAGACCGTATTCCCTGACCATTTATACCATTTTCATTTACAATAAGTTCCCTCTCCCTATGAAAGCTAAATGAGAGCAGTCCAGATAAATTAATAGAGTAACAGCTCTTGCATTCACACTAGGTGTTTGGTTTTCAGAGATTTTCCTTTCCTCGAGGAGACCACAGGGTTCTGGCCCAACATTTCTAGCTGCAAAGTGCAAACATCATTGCTAAGCAACACAAATTTACCTCATAAACCATTGCATATGAACCTGGTCAACAGGAAAAAATTGTGTGGTGCTTTTATGGCACATGTGCACATACTGCAACCTGTTCAGATGCCCTTCATTCCTCTTTTATCTGTCAGCCCGCACTGAGCTTTTGGAGTAGGTAACTGTGCTTCTCATGGCCAATCTATACAAAAACACAAGCACAAAGATAGAGGAAAAACCTGGGGATATTATCCTTACTTGGATACCAAGCATTTTTATAGATACATAAATCTTCCAATACCATCTCTCAGAGACAGCTATATTTACAGGTCCAACCCTGGCTGTGCTTTGTTCATGCCCCAGCCTTGCCAGCCCCCAAGATGCATTCACTTTTCTCTACATGTGTCCTAGGCAATGCAAAGGTCACCCTGTGGTCAGGGCTGGCAGGCTGGACAGCTGCAAGGGAGGACCATGTGGGGAGGAGGGTACAGTAAGGAAGACTTGTCACTGGCTTCACACTGAGGACATCTGCTTTGTCCTCTTCCTAATCCTCAGTATCTGGCAAAGGTCCCTGCTTCCCTCTCTCACAGACTCATCTGAGGCACAATGGCCCACAGTCTTGCACATCTTCTCCTACTCCTACCCAGGAGCATTTGCAGAGATTGAGTGCAGCCTTCTTTGGTGATGTCTAGTGCTGTTCAGAAGCAACTGTTCTTGAAACCAGGTGGAGTTATTCTACAGGACTTCTGTTTGGCACCACGGTCAAAGAGGATTATCATGATATTTCCTGCCTTTCATAGCTTTAATTTCAAGGCTCTTGCAGCTCCAGGCTGGCTCTGCTAGCTGTCTGATTCCAGAGTATTTCAGGAAGGCCAGGAGATAGTAGCTATGAGAAACCAGCAAGGTTCTAATAGCAGATTCTAAATAATAATAGTAGGTTCTAAATGCAGATCTCTAATAGGAGGCTCTAGGAGGATTTTTAGATACCCATGTGCAAAAGTGTGACAACATCTCACACTTTTTAGTCTCCTTTTTAAAAGTGCTCTTCACTCTTTCCTATCCATGATGGAGCCATTTAAATGACCCTGGCTGGCCTGACTTCTCTCATCACCAGTGATGATGAGATACAGTGTGTCAGGGTGGGAGTAGCACTGTGCCTGACCCTGTGTCCTGGCCTGCTGTGCAGAAGATGTCTCTTTCCCAGAGAAACTTTCTCCACAGAGAGTGGTCACTAAACAAGCTGCTTGATCACTAAAGCTTGATCACAAGCTGCAATGATCACTAAACAAGGATCCTTTCAAAGCAATGGCCATTGCATATATATGCATATGGTAGTCTTCCACTAGTTTGTGGAAGACAAACTAGTCTGTGGCAGACATGGTGGTGGGAGGGTCTGACAAGGATGTGGTATGCCAGCAGCTGAAAGTGAGGAGAGCTCGCAAACATTATGGGTTGCCCCCACACTTCATGCCACCTATACTGGGCTGTGCTGCTGAAGTGTGCTTGCCATCATGCAGACATCTGCTGCACAAACAGGAGGCACTTGTGATCTCATAGGTGCAGCACCATCCTGCCCCAATCTGCCTCCCACCACTGCTGGTGGGGCAGGGGCAGCACCAGGAGACCACAGCGCTGAGTCCATAGCCCTCCTCACACTGTGCAGCACACACAGCATTTTGCATGCAGATAAAAGTCACCCTTGTTTCTCTAACAATGTCTTAAGGCATATGTTTCCAGTGGGCTGTCCTGTAATGAAGTGTAAGGCTGGTGTCTCCGTGTCTCCTGGCTGGTGTGGAGGCACAGAGGTGTGTGGGCAGCCACCGCCATGCACGGCAGCTGCTGTGGGACACAACAGCACCTGGCAGGGCTCTGCTCTGCAGGCAAATGCATCAGGAAGAGTTTGTCAAATCCAGGTCAGCCAAAAGCTGATTTGGAGATAGGGGAGGAGGAGGAGGACCTGCAATGTGGGTGAATTTCTGACATTGGTAGGGTATGTGGAGCAGACCAGGGGAGCAGCCTCTGTCCCACTTTTGATTGCGCAGCTTTCCCAATAGCATGGGGATCTTCAGGGAGTCCTTCAGGAGTGTGGCAAAGGCAGGGCACCACAGGTGTCCTTCTCTGCTCAGGTTAGGGTTAAGATCAAGGATAGAGTTATGGTTAGAGTTCAGATAAGGGTTAGGGTCCTCTCGGAGCTTAATGGAGATTATTTGGAATCACTGATGAATTGTGAGTCATTCTTGGAATAGAATCAAAGAGATAAATAGAGGGGAAAGGCTCTATAAGGAGATACCTCTGCAATTTCTGAAAGAGTGAGGGAAAGTCAGAGTTTAAGAGAAACTGAAGAGTATGAATCAAAGCAATAAAACTGCAACAGCAGGATAGAGGTTGCACCTTTGTCTTCCGAGAACTGGATACTGAGTGATTTTTGAACTGGTTAAGACAGTACTGTCTTGTTAGCTAAGTTCCTCAGGTCCTTATGTGCTCCTGAACAGAGTGTAAGGAATAACTTGTACAATTACAATGCTGATATGACTGCAGACTGTTGCCAGTGTTGAATTAATGAGAGGGTTAATGACAGGTAAAAGAAGAGGGTGGAGGAATTTCTCAAGTGTGAACTACTGGACTGTGCCTGCTTTTCCTTTTTTTTTTTTTTTTAACCTTACACATAGTCATTGTGTGTCACTCAACTTTTTTATGACTAGGAAATGATATACTAGGACAAAACCCAATGTGTCTGATAATGCATATGATCAAATGTGTTCACCTGTGCTAGACTGATCTAAATTAAAATTTTCACTGTGGGAGCTTAATGGCATCATTTTTTCCCTGTCACATGTATGTGTGGAGAAGTGAGCTATTAGATGTTTGTGCCCTGAAGCTGTCTGTAAACTGATCCTCATCGTGAGATACATTAAATGCTGTGATATGGTATGGGTTAATGGGAGTAACTGAAGGGGAAGCAATCCACAGGCAGAAACAGCTGGTCCCTGAGAAAAGCTCAGACTGTGTGTTGTCTCCTTCTTTTCTTCCTGAAGTAAAGAGCAAGTAGAACAAAGGTGGCTTGCTTGCCTTGCCACCTTGGTCTTTGGGAGTGCCAGAACACAAGGGTATTTTGTGGATGTAGAACTAAGAGGAAAGGAGGTTACTGCAACTTTTTGGTGGGAAACACACACTCTGTAAATGGTGTTTCAGCTTCACTGTGAAGCTGAAAGAGCGGGAGCAGGTATGTGCTAAGACTGGAGAAACTGCAGTATGGGGGAAGCAGTGTGAAGTCTTTTTACAAGACTCTGTTTTCATGTTGCTCCTTGAAGTTATAGATTTTCTGGTCTTTACATTATTTTAATACGTATTGGTAATGACTACACATATGGATTTCAATAACCAAATAAAAAATCTATGCCAAAGAAAAAGTTATTCAAACGCTTCTTAAAATGATACTGACCTTAACATTGTTACTCCTAGTTTCTTCACTTGCTCTTTCTCGAGTCTATTCTATTTTTATTTATGTGGGATCTTTTATACTCCTTTCAGCTACCTCTTCTTTATTACATGCATTATCCTAACATGTTCAGTGCAGAAAATAAGTCCATTCAAAGTCCAGTTGTTCTGTCACACTAAGGACTATTTGTTACACAAACATCTCCATTCAGATGCACTCAGTGACAACCTTGTCATATGGCTGGTATTTGCAGTGCTCTCATAACCACAGTACTGTGCTTAGATTCAAACCAACCTAATTGCATGAAGCAAAGAACATGTGTTAGATGAGATTGTAAGTGTAAGCAGAAGTTGGAAAGTAATTGCTTCCAACTAACAGGCCTGCACAATCTCATATTAGAGGAACCAACAGATGTTAAAACAGCCCTATACATAATATTGATTTATTTTCCAGCTGGTTCTTACTTAACTGTGTCTTATGATACATCAGTGACTCACCAATATATTATTTATGAAAGCAGGATACATTTAAGTTATATTTAGAATGCAAGAGTACCTTACTAGAAATATAATATTTAGCATCTCATGCAAGGAATACAGAGTAGAGAAATTACTGTTTATGGGCCTAGTTTTCACAAGGTGGAAAAGAGGGTAGTCATTTATATGCTTGTATAGAGAATGCAAAATACTGCTGGAGCAAAGAGGAAAGATACTGCTTTATCTACATTGGTGCTTGTGACCACAGAGAGTGTACACATTAAGCTTTTTTTGTTGTTTAAAAGAGACTAATAATGAGGCAAGGTCTATCTGAGTTATAGAACAACCAAAGAGTTATGGTACATGGTTAATTATACAACACTGAGGTGCATTACAGGAAAACTATGTAGTTTTAAGCATTTCTGTTTCAGGATGCTTAAGGATGACTTGTGATGACTTATGTCATTACTTGCTATAAGGAACAGCTACGCAAATAGTGCTGGACAAATAATTCTTGTGTTCTTCCCATGTAAACTGTGAATCTGGCAGGAAGTCACATGCTCTGAAATATATTTTAATACAACAAAAAATACATTATCCATGGAAAGGCAGGTAAAAGTTGTGCAATTCAGTGAGATGTAACTTCAAAAATAGTCTCTCAGAAGTTCAACGTCCTAGTAAGGCACAAGTTACAGAGTTAACTGAGGGAAAATTGGTCCAAAGTGCCTTCCTGTACATGGAAAAGAAAGTGAGGAGGAAGAAGGAAAAGTTGGTTGGTTCTTTGTCATTGTTAGAGATAAAATAAAACAGTAACTTGAAATCTCTAAACGTGCTCAGCAATATGACTGTATCTTCCTGTATTTGAACCATACACAGAGCTGGCAGGAATTATTCTACATTTGGGGGACCATATTTCTGCTTTTAAACTGCACCTTGCTGCTTAGAGGAATGTGAGTCTGAACAAATGAGAGCTGGTCTGGCATGTGCTGTATAGGGGCAGTACAAATATATCCTTCCTTAAAGAGATTACCTCTGACAAGACTAAAGAAAGAATGAATATTCACTATTATCAGAACATTTTTTCCCTCCTAAATATTTCTTTTAAGATTATCTCAAAAGTGTAATGCTTATTAGAAATTTGTGTATTGGAGGTTTAAATATATTTTCTCTTGGCATGTGTCAAATGGTTCCTGTTTCTGAAAAGACTTAAATCTACATGTAGATTTCAAAACAGACAGTTACTGGAAATTATCACTGTTTAGTAAATTCCAGTATGAATTATTCACTAACATAATACCTATACAAACTAACTTTATGTACTGACTCCACTGGTCAAGACAGTATGAAATTAGTGTTACAGGAGTAAAACGTGTTATTTATTTAATAGGCCACTAAAGCTATGTTTCTGTGATTATGTATGAAATTGTAATCCTTTAAAGTGATGCTTTCAATAATTAAAAGTCATGCTGCACATCTATCTGTTCATAGTATGCTACTAGCCTGGCTTTTACATCACTGTATAACATGTTGTTTTCAGTTTGTACAACTTGCCAAACTTTAATTGTGGTTTGGTATAATATACTAAGATTTAGGGTAAGGTTGTTTTCTTCTCAAAGTACGATAATGTATCTGCTCTTTAAAACAAGGCAAAACAAAAGTATACATTTTTCACACTCGAAGAAATCTGCATCTAGAATTTAAAAATGGATCTGAAACCTGATTGGACTTGAACATGGTTTTGAAAAGCAGCCCACACCTGTCCTAGTTACAAACTATTCAAAAAGTTATATCTCATATATTTTCTGACTGCCAGAGCTACCATAAATTGCCCAAGTATTTAATATTACCAGGAGCACTCTAAGAGCAACAAATAATAATAAACTTTCCAGACTCAGAATTCTTGGTGCTACTGCCTGTTCTGACTCCAGGGAGACAACTGGGAACAAGGGATTTTTTCCCCAGAGCACTTCTCATCTCTTCCAACCAGATGTAGAATCGCATTGAAAGAAGTTGCCTTTGAGAACCATACATGGGATAAGACTAGGAACTGCAGAATAGGGTAAAGGAGCAAGTGTAAGCTGTAGAAGTGGCTGTGACTTCTGCATGTGAGAACCTCTCCTCAAAAGAACTCAAAAGGCCTTTAGACGAGGAGGAGGAGAAAAACTGAAAAAAGGATCTCCCACCTCCCTCATATAAATGAAAGAGGAACTCAGTGTTTGAAATTTTTATGTTCTTCTGGAAGGAAAGGTATATGTATTCATACATCTTGTGAAATAGTACTTATTTGTAATTTGCTCATGTCCAGGTTTCTAGACATTCCCGGAAAGCGGAAGAAAAACACATTAGACTGACACTTACTTGCCATGCACAGAGAGTTAAAACATAAATTGTCACTAAGTAGTAGACTGTCATAGAGTGGATCAGTTGATTCAGTGTCGAATCTGGGAATGTGCTGGACTTCATGAAACTGTGCTGAGGAGGGAGAGAGAGACTTGCAACATTTGCTATGAGACTTCACTAAATAATGCAGTGGATTAGATTCGTGCTTCAACTCTGTGATTACCTTTATGTACGTCATGGAAAAAGCATGGTGTTGCATGAAAGGTGTAAAGTACTTAGAGCTTAGCTTTAAAACAGGCATCGGGTAAAGTTCTACTTTAACTACTGCAAAGATGCTTTGAACTAAGTGCCTTGGTCCTGGAATTTTGTTAGCATTAATAGAATTCTAACTTTCAGTAAATATCAACTACATATTAATGTACCTTATTACCAAAATATAGATTATCACTATGCAAGTTTTGCATTTATACTATAAAGCTTACCAAGCTTTTAAAAATGCAAGCATCTTCCTGATAAAAATGTAAATATGATCTTTCCAAGTCTGACTCTGAAATGTTAGTTTTGCGATGTCCGTTCTTATATTTAGGTGTGCTTGATGGAGCTGAATGATACCGAATAACTGCTGATCTTTCATCTTTGGTTCACTGATTCAAGCATACAATGAATTGCTGAGTAAAGTGAAGGGTTTTTTGGGTCAGCCTATGTTGCATAACAATGAAAAGTTGCCCATGCCAGAATCTCTGTATATAAACTGTGTCTAGACAGAATAAACACAGAGGGTCCCCACAGGCTTTGTCTCTGTTTATTAGCCAGAACTGAAGCTCCGTTCTCCCTGCTTTTTCAGCACTGTTTTCTATGCTAGCACTATTACAGCTATCAGAGCTACGTTGATTCTGCTCCTGTTACACTTTCATCCTTCTATTATCAGGTTATAGGTATATTTTCCTTCATAGCAGTGTTTGAGTTCTTAGAGAAGTGACTTCTTTTTTATCTGTAGTGTTAAGGCTTAGGGATAGCCTGAGAAAAGCTTTTGCTTAAAGCCAGTGTAATGAGAAAATTAAACATGGGAATTACTCCATGCACTCCACGCCTAATGCACCTGCTGTCCTCCCAGATCGCTCTCAGGATGCTCCAGACCACTCCCAGGATGCTCTCCACAGCTGTTGAATATGAGTTCTCAGTTCCTGCTCTGTTGCAATACTGCTGCCATTCTGTTAGGCTAGCCTAGATGAACTAAGAGACAGTGTCCTTAGTTCCTACACTACTACTGGGACAGGTTAATAATGTTGCCTGAGAAATCAACTACTACTTCCCTCCTTCCTGAAGCACTGGTTAAGGGCTAGGCTTGAGTCAGACTATTGGTTAAAAAGTAGCTATTTTGAAGGAAGTAGATGTGAAGTCAAAGCAAGATGCGTGCTCTACACAGAGCTTACAGACCATGGAAATGAGTAAAGCTTGGCTTTGGAGGGTCATGCTTAGTGCCTCCCTCCAAAAACCTTCATCCTGCCATGCCAGCCTACTCATCTTCATGTCCAGATGTCCAGCCACCACATGCTGGACTTCGGCTGTCTTCACCAGAACAGTGGCTTGAGATAGCAAAATTCAGTCCTCAGACCAGACTTGGACACCTTTATTCTAATTGTCTACAATATTTTGGGCTCTTCAAGGCAATCAGTAGTGAGTATGTTCCTTGGGGCAATGGACATGGCAAGGTGATCAGCAAAGTCTGTATGCCTAAACTCGTTCCAGTGTGACTTTATGGTATATTGCTAATGCAGGTCCTCCTAGATCACAGTGGGTTTGTGGGCACTGGATGAGTATACAGGGTTTGTCTGTTTGACAAGACAGAAATAAGCCCCGCGTTATCTTCCTCCTTAGAGACACAAAGTAACTAGCGTTAAAGAACCATAGAATCATAGAATTGTTTAGGTTGGAAAAGACTTCTAAAATTGAATCCCTTTGCTAACAAAACCCTTCCAAGTTGACCACTGAACCATATCTCTAAACACCACATCTGCACATCTTTTAAATACTACTGGGGATGGTGACTAAACCACTTCCCAACAGCCTGTTACAATGCTTGACAATCTTTTCTATGGAGAAGTTTTTCATAATATCCATTCTAAACTTCCCCTGGCACAACTTGAGGCAGTTTCCTCTTGTCCTATCACTTGTTGCATGGGAGAAGAGATTCAACACTCACTTTGCTACAACCTCCTTTCAGGTAGAGAGCACTAAGGTGTCCCCTGAGCCTCCTATTCTCCAGGGTAAACCAGCCCGACTCCCTCAGACGTTCCTTCTAAGACTTGTAACTGAGATAGTGCTTATCTTCTGTAGGACTTTTATCATCTCTACACAGGCCACACAGAAGTTCTAGTAAAGGGTTAATAAATATGTAACAGTGAAGCATCTGGACTTCAGATTTCACCCAAGGGAAGTCTTGACGATTACTACTTCACTGTAGTCTTGTGGGAACAGATCAAGTAGCAGTTCTGCTGAAGCTAAAAGACCCACAGTGTGTTTTGCATTCAAATGTACACATTGTTCAGCAAGTCTGCAACAGAAGCTGTCCTGAACAGTCAGGGATGCAAGAAAGAAGGGAAACAGCTGCAGGCTATCTGAGAAAACATATACAGACTCCACTGTGCTGCCCTATTTGAGGTGCATTTTTTGCCTGTGAGAATACCAAATTTGTTCATACCTACCTATGCTGTTCAAGTATAGGTGTGTGTGTGACCCATGGAGTCCTCAGTCTTCTCTCTGGTGGTAAGAAGGGAATGAGGAGTCTGTCCTGTGTCTTGCTTTATCTGGAGTAGGCCTGGGGTACAGCATGTTTGCAGAATTTAGCAGCACACTTGTATCCCTGTGCTCACCATAACTCCAACCTTTCCCCATCTCTGACACACATATTCCTGCCTCTCAATGAACCTACCCTACTCACCAGCTGGTCTGGGCTGACGTTCACTGGTGATCACAGACTCACTCATGCACCTATGCTCACTCTAGTCAGTGACGCCATGGACACATAAGCCTCTGACTTGCAGTCTGACTCCAGTTGCTTCACCTCTCCCCCCTGCCCCAAACACACAAGAGCAGAATAAAGACCCCCTCACCCAGGAAATTATTTTGAAATGGAATTCAATGAGAAGACAGAAAGACTGTTCTGAACTGGTTTCTCTTTTCTCCTCAAACCACCATGTTTGCTCCATTTCCCTGTTTTTGATTCCTCCATGTAGTAAGTTTCACACAATCAGATAACGCTTTTCCTGCTCTCCCTGCCCATCCCATAATAAGTGCCATCTCCCAGGGTAGGAACCTGCCCTGTGCAGTGCTGTGCAAAGTCAACCCCAGGGACTCACACTGCTGCGTCTCATCCTGCCCACGGGGCTGATGCTCTTCTGGGGACAACTAGGGGAGTAAAGGGCAGGGTACAATTTATTTCCACTCCCCCTAACACCCCATATTTTTCCTCATGGTCTTCTCAGCATCAGGCTTTGTGTCCAAGATGTGGACACATCAAGTAGAGGGGATGGAGAAACATGAAAAGCTGCCCATTTAATCTCAGATGTACTCGCATGCCAGTCTTAGGAGCAATAGCTCAGAAACAGAAAGAACTTAGGAAAACTACCTCTACTGAATTAAGTTTTCAGACCCTCACTTCTCTGAATATGGCAGCAGAGGTATTATTTTTCTTTTAGCTTGGTTGCTGTGCAATGAACTCCTGAGGGTAAAAGCATAGAATTTACAGAGCACAAGTCAATGACATCCTACAGCAGAAAAAGTATGAATAACAGTTTTTTCATACCGAGGCTCCAGCTATTTAGATTGTTTTTCTTTAAATCCATTTTGCTTTCTTCAACTGCATTGACATATATGTTGTTTATTCTTTCATTTCACACCACACTCCCTCCCCCAAATTAAGTAGTGGCAAGCTAACAAATGAATGAAAGCTTTCTCTTTCTTCCACGTTGCACTGAAAGACTTCTCAGAAACAAAATGTTTTATTTAAATACCAAATAAGGCACCCTTCACCTTTAGGCTAAAACAAAGCTGGGACGCATCTATTTCTGTTGGTCAGAATCACGAAATAACAGAATCACACAATGGGTATGGTTGGAAGAGACCACAGCGGGTCACCTGGCCCAACCTCCCTGCTCAAGCAGTGTCATCCTAGAGGACATGACACAGAGTTGCATCCAGATGGTTCTTGAATATCTCCAGTGAGGGAGACTTCACAACTTCTCTGAGCAGTATGTTCCAGTGCACGGTCATGCTCACAGTAAAGAAGTACTTCCTCCTATTCAGGTGGAAAGTTATGTGCATCAGTTTCTGCCCGTTGCCTCATGTCCTGTTATTTGGTCTGGCTCCATCCTCTTGACACCCTTCAGATGCATATATACATCAATGAGGTCCCCTCTTAATCATTGCTTCTTGAGGCTAAAGTTGTGTGAGAGGGGGTTTAGATTGGGTATTAGAAAAATGGTCTCCACTCAGAGGGGGGTTGGGCACTGGAACAGGCTCCCCAAGGAAATGGTCACAGCATAAAACCTGACAGATTTCAAGAAGCTTTTGGACAGTGTTCTCAGGCACATAGTGGGATTCTTGGGGATAGTCCTGTGCAGGGCCAGGAGCTGGACTTGATGATCCTTGTGGGTCACTTCCAACTCAGCATATTCTGTGATTCTGTGAAAGTCTTAGGGAGCTGAGCCTGTTCAGCCTTGAGAAATGACAATTAAGAGAGGACCTTGATTTGTATATGTATCTGATGGGATGGTGTCAAGAGGATGAAGCAAGGCCAGACAAAAGGCTCTGCCCTTGCTTAGTTTATTGCTACAGCTATTATTCTGTACTGTATATGGATGAGCTTATCTGGGTGAGTGTCTTGGGAGGTAGGAGATGAAAGTTTTAATTCTTGTAGAGAAAAGAGGTCACCGAACTTTCTACTTCCTGTTTTGATCATTTTAGACATTTAGCTGGCATATATAAACTGGAGCGAGGATTGAAGAAAGAACACAGAAAGTCAGGTGCAAGGTGTAGTGAGATATTGACACAAGAAATGCAGAGGTATTTGGGTAGCCACTTCATCCTGCTACTGTACAGCAAGAGCCTGGTGAGAACATGCAGACTAGGGGAGCCTGGGACCTCTGTCCATGCTTCAGACCTGACCTGTGGTATAAGCAGGCCCTTTTGTGAAGAATCAATTCAATTTATTTTGGACAGTTTGAGTAAAATACAAATAAGATGTGTCAGGATCGTACAAAAATTATTTTGACTTTTCAAGACCACAGTTAGGCAGAATTTTGTATCAAATCTTCTTTGAGAGAGAGCCCTGTTCTGCTCAGACCCACTGGCTCCCAGCATAATCTCTCATCCCTCATTTTGGATGATTATTTCTCCTTTACTCAATGTGATTCAATGATCCAACACTGATCATACTGGAATTCAAATTACTTACTTTTGTAAAGTTACTAAACTAACCAAGGGACTCTTCATTGGAGCTTATTCATTACCTACCATTATGAAAAATTTGTGACATTCATAAATAGTCTAAATGATTTTGTTTTTCTTAATTTCTTCTTTAAGAAAAATGTTAAATATTATCGATTTCAAATCAATCCTTGTAGGAAACCTCTACAACACATTACCACAAAAGCACTGTCTCTTTACAAACCCATTTTAAAAGACATTAGTTTGCAAGTTTTGAATCCATTTAATGTTTTCAGGCTAAGTTTATAACTGAGATTCTTGTTTCCTAATAAAAATGTGAGATACTATTAGGGCAACTGCCTGACAGAATTAAATATTATTTATCAACCAGATCTATAATCTAAGAAAAATATTAAGGTACTTTGAAAAAAATTATTTTTCATAAAGTAAAATTGATATTAAGAAGAGAGGAATAAAATTATTTATTAATGATGATGTCAAACATTCTATTATTTGCCTAAGATTGAGATTTGATGGGTGGTTTGCCCTTTTAAAATATTGGCTTAGGATAAGCTTTTTTCCAGCTCTTCATAATTTCCCCTGTGTTTTAAACTTTATTAAAAATCAACATACATAGCTGAGAAAGCTTATTTGATAATTCCTTTTTTGTGCTTTTAAATGCATGTGATTTAGGTCTCCTGATAAAAAAAGAGAGAAAAATATAAGAAAAAATAGCTTTACTAGTTGCTGGTTTCACATTTTTCAGGAGACTATTGAAATGGAACTTTTAAATTCCACTCTTTAATCAACTCAATCTTCTGTCTCACTTGGCGAGTGATGTTGGAGTATGCTTCTTAAAATCACCTCTAGTTTTTCTTTGTTATTACAAAAACTTTCCTCACTATCCAATCAGACATTTTACCAGTTAATGGGGTTCATAATTATTCTTAGCTTTCTGAAACAAAAACATCATGTAGAAATATGAGTGTGTGTGCTTCTGTGTATGGACATACATGTAGCAGCACATTAATTGTGTTCCTAGTTTGGACACTGCTCTGTTTGCATAGGGTGGACATAATGAAGGCTACAATGGCTTACCCATGCACTCAGTTAAAAGTTTGTTTTGTGATCAATTTCTCTTCATCTTGTGCTTTGAAATAGTACTTCATTAAAATCCATGGGCTGGAGGAAGCTCAGGGTCTACAAGCAATGTGCCGAGAGCCTCAGGACTAACAACAGAGAAATAAAAATCAGTGCACTGTGATTGATTTACCAAATTGCTGTTCTGAGCTTTCTACTACAGCTCCCAGCTACGATGAGTGGGTTTGATGATTTTACATACGTATAAGTATGACTTATTTGACATAATATCAAAAATATAGGCTTAATATTCCATTGCAAGAATATTTCAGATTAATATTATTTCCTAAACATATAGTATTTTGGGCTATTATTAAGTTGTTTTCCATAAACAAAAATGTGCAACTTCAGGTTATAATGGCTGAGGGGCAATATATTTAAGCTACTGTTCCTTATTTTGACAGAAAGTGAGCTTGAGTTTTACCTCAAGCATTTAGTCATCTTAGGAAAAGAATAGAAAATGGTTGGCTGCAGAGAAGAGAGGAGGGTGTAACACTACAAACTGAAATGCAGCTACAAATGGGTAAAAGAATGTTTCCTTTTCATATCTGGCTTTAGAAGAATTATTGAGTTGAATGCTTCACTGTCCTTTGAGCGCTTGGCAGTGTCCCTCACAGGATACAAATAGACACAATAAAAAAAAAAAGGATTTAAAACCTCAGTAACAGTTTGTGCTGGTTTTGGCTGAGGTAGAGTTAATTTTTTGCATAGTAGCTGCTCTGGATTTGTGGTGGACACAGGGTTGATAATATAGAGGTGCTTTTGTTATTGCTGAACAGTGCTTACATGGAGACAAGGCCTTCTGCTTTTCACGCTGCCACACTGGTGAGGAATCTGAGAGTGCATGGGAGGTTGGGAGGAGGCACAGCAGAGACAGGTGACCCAAAGGGATATTCCATGCCATGTGACATCATATTCAGTACATAAAAAACGGGGAAGAAGGAGGAAGAGGGGGGCATTTGGAGTGATGGTGTTTGTCTTCCCCAAGTAACAATTGCACGTGATGGGCCCCTGCTCTCCTGAAGATGGTTGAACACCTGCCTGCCCATGGGAAACAGTGAATTAATTCCATGTTTTGGTTTGGTTTGCTTGTGTGCATGGTTTTTGCTTTCCCTGTTAAACTGCCTTTATCTCAACCCGAGTTTTCAAGTTTTTATCCTTCTAATTCTCTCTCTGATCCTGCTGGTACCATAGTAAGCCAATAGCTGCAGGGGCTTGCTGGCTGGCTGGGATTAAACCATGACATAGTTCCATCCAATATCTTGTCTCCCTTAGACTGTCAGTAAATATAAAATAAAATAAAATATAAATAACCACTGCTTCATCTAATATCATGCTGTTTTGTTGTGTTTTTTTCCCCAAAGAAAAGAGATTGACTGTGGCCAACTACATTTTTTTAATATAAAAGAATAGTTTATTTGACCCCAACAAAATACACACATAGTGAATAATATATCAAAACAACTATTTAGTAATTTGTCCAAACTACAATTACAACACTACTGTATCACTTGATTCTTTGTATTTGAATCATCAAAAAATACCAGTAAGGAGTGTATTTCTGTATTCCAGAAAAGGAATAAGGCTCAAACAGGAGGGAATCTATCAGACTTTTTAAGAGGGAACACAGCACTCTTAGCATAGCCATGAAAGGGAGTATGTTCTATATATTAGCTAGTAAAAACCACAGGTGATCTTTCTCAGATAAATGTCACACCTAAATCTTATTTCCTTTATTATTTGTCCTTATTTTTTCCTTATTATTTTTTATTATATTTCCTCATATTTCCTTTATTAGACAATGTGAGACCAAATCTTGAAACTTTTCTGTCATTCTACATTATCTGAGTAACTTCCCACTAAAACAGTACATCCAAATTACAACACAGAAATGTGACAGCTTATTGAAATGCAGTGCTATTAACCCTTCCTGCATGTGCATCAGTCACACAAACCATCATGACCTAAGACTACTATTACATGCTTTAATTTGGAAGTATCATGCTGAGCTCCATCTTTCACTACATTTCTACCCAGGCTTCTGATAAAACAATCTAATCAGCTAAAACAAGATTATATGGTAACTGTAGATGCATAGCATGAACATTTTATCCCTACAGAATTTCTCTATTAAAGTAATTTTGTTTCTCTCATTAATCTCATTGAAGATTATTCTGCAATAAAGAAAGGATGTAATCTGCTACTGACTAATTGCTTCAGACTCTTCAGTACCCATATCTTTCTTTTCAAACGGCTTTCCCCCATGTTTCTTCTGGTTACTTAAATAAAAAGCAAGCTGAGAGAAAGCAGGTTTTGTAGATCTTTTCAGAAGCTTTATAAAAATGCAATAAAAACAAGAGTCTTCAGTGTATTTTTCCCACATAATCATGTTTTTTGAGGTTTTAATTTCCAAGTTTAAGGCCCCTCCAATTCTGCATGTTTTGGTCCTGTCAGTAACCTATTGGAAAACATGAAGATCTCTTTCTCTGCATTATCTGTACTTGCTGGCAATGAGACAACTCTCAAATTGCAGACTTCCAGTTGCCTGGCTATTGAATGAAATCTGAAGCCTTAAGCTGGGAAGAAGACAAAGCAAAATAGAATTTATTGAGCCCAAAATGCTAAGAGGTAATTTCTTTAAAATAGCCAAGGATGAGAAATGCCTAATGTCACAGCTGAGTGCACCCCTGTATGCTCATCACTCTTTCTGACAGGAGCCTCTTCCCCACCACTCAGAAGAGTGCCCTAAGCAACAGAGTCAGCCTGGTGTTCTGTGGTAGCACTCCTCTGCAAGACTATTTTGCTTGCAAGCAATAATTAAATACCATCCAGTATATGTTGAAGAAAGCCAGTAAAAGTGAGCTTTGCTTCCAGCCTGTTGAAGCAAATTTGTGCAGAAATGAGGGAAACTTGTGTTGTGTACTTTTCTCCAATGCTTATTCAATCTGAAATACTCGTGGATTGATTAGCTGCAAGTATTCCCCTTCCCAGCTGAATACCATCATTAGAGCAGTGAGTGACATTCACATTTTCACTGAATAGTCCATTGAGCCCCTGATTATTTCATGCAAAATGAAACAGCTTCTGCAAAAGCGACAAACATAGCACTTCACCTTAGACTACCCAGGAATCTGATTGCTGGATATCCTACAGGGAGGTGGGAGACAGGGATTCAAGGGCTGTCAGGCAGAGGAGGCAATTACACCATAGATTTTTGGGTAAGCGCTCAAGCTGTTTGAAGACAGGAGAGATGACAACATCTCCTTCTCTTCTAGCTGTATTCTTGTGTAAACCAAATCTGTTCAGGTTTTAAATTGTTTCTTCACCCAAATAAAAGAAATATACCATGTCTGTAAATCCTGTGAGGATTTGTGTAAGAGAAACTCATCATTGTAGTGACTGAAAAAAAACGTTTCTATTCATTGCTAGAACAGATCTGTAGGTATAAGGACCTCAACTGTCAAAATCTTAGATAATGTAAGAGTTTGGCCATTACTAGGATATGGCAGCAGCATAACGAAAATTAATACAAGCAAGAATTTCCACTTTGTGAATGCTTTTATCACAAGGCTGTCTTCATTTTGCTGCACTCCAGACTCTAAACTTAGAAATAAAGTAGGGAAATACTGTTTATTCCTACAAAGTTATTGTGAGGCACTGAAATACTTCATAGTAACGACATTCCATAATGAATATTGTAAATACAAATTTCTAAAGTAGCTTCCTGTAGATAGCAGGTCCAAGTCAATGCAGTACATGCTATGGTACTTCTTTCTTTTATGATAGCTCAGCATCACCCCTTATTGAGAGCCCTAATTATTGCAAAAATTTTCTCAATAAATTCGTACTGACACCTGGTAAATCTTTGGCTTCATTTTTCTCTATGGAGCTAGCTTCAAAAGCTGTAGAATTCATTATAACTGTAAATATGTCTGTTGTAAAGTTCAGTCACACATATTATTAACCATCTGAAATGGTTCCATAGGTTTGTGACTACCAAGAGCAGTACCAAGCAATCAAATCTGTATTAACCAGTGTGCAGCATGAAAGGCTGTCAACAATGACATCCAGAACAATATTTTCAGAGGTTTACAAAATCATATATTGTGCTAGCATATTCTCTACAATTTAAGACAGGTAAATCTTCCTTTTACAATCAGTTAGTGGGTGAGAGGACTAGGTAATGGGCCACAAATGCTTTTGCTTCAGCTACTAGACCACCTCCCCAGTCTCCACTCACCAACCACTGGTCATTCTGCTCCTGTGCTGCACAGGTGCTACAGACCTGAGTGCAGCACAGGAGGGGTGAAACCAGTTTACGTGGCCATATTCTTTCTTCCCACGGTTGAAGGTATGCTGCAGCTCACAGTTCTAAAATGCTTTGTCAGCTTCACTGTAGAAAGTACCTCAGCCTTGCCTAGTTTCAATTAAGCTTCTTTAAATGGAAGCTTTTCAAAAAAACCCTCTAAGCCAGGTAACTGAAGATGTACATCTGTAGCTGTCAAAATAAATGTAAAGTAAAATGAAGGTGACCTTATCCTTTCTGTGACATATCCTCTTATACAGCATTTGTTTTCACTCCATCAGATGTTTGTCTGATTCACATTCCTGTATCTGCTGAGTGTACCGTATTCAAACTAGCTTAGTGAACATGTTCACTATTCTCATCAATCAGTCACTGGGAAATGTCTTGAAGTGTATACTTCTTTAAAATACACCAGGCTTTCATCAATAATCTGGTAAATTGTCATTGATTCTATTCAGTGGAATATGTTATTTAGACAATGTGATGTCTTAGTCCTTGTGAAAGCCATTATCTTTCTTTCTAGAAACAGTGAAGAGTATGATGTGGAAACGTAAGGACTATCTGATTTATTCTCTTGTTCCATGAAAATCTTTAGTGGTGATTTTTATCTTCAGGTGAGAGATAGAGTTATGGATTACCTTTGGATGTAATCTCTATTTTACCATGGGCAAGAAATCTACATTGTCAGAGGAATTCAGTATTACACACAGAGACATTAAAATTATATTTCAGCTTCAGGAACAAATGTCTAGGTGCACTTGTGTTTCCTCCCAGTTTGTTTTGTAACTGATACTCATGCAATTGCAGCCTTGCTTTGTCCATTCCACTCTGTGCCTTTCGATAACTTCCAAAGCAGGAAAATTTCACCTGTTTAAGAAAGATGATTTTTATGAAACAAGCCAAGCAGAATGACTAAGGAGAGATAAAAACAGCTACAGTGTCACTTCATGATTTGTCAAATGTCAGAGAATCCAGAAAGGATAAATTCTGCCTATGACAGCAAAGGTTTCATTTAGATCTCATTCTTTTATTCACAGGAGACAGAAATCTGTAGGAAATCAGGCTTTGGATTCTGCTTCTGGACTATTTGCTTAGATTACTTTGAAATTTTAAGGAAGCATATCATAAAAAATCCAAGAACTTTAGATACTTGGAGGAAGCTGGAAAATAAATTACAAGAAAGCAGTAATTTCCATTTTAATTTTGTCTAAAAGTTATAATTAAGAAGTGTTAGTATTAAACCTGTATACGTTGTGGTCTTCATTGTCCACACACAGAATTCAGGTCCTTCTTGGACCTGAAGATGTGAAGATAATCTCTTCCACAATGGGATGTCTTACAAACATTGGACATCTATTTATGCAGTGTTTATTATCTGAATTTGAACAGTACTGGAGAAGACACTGGTGAGGAGAAGTCTGAAGTCACCAAAATACATTAACTATGTGTTTTAGGATTTTTATAGTTTGTATTTTAGCAACATGGAAAAAAATTACTGATCCAGAGAACATTTATGTGTTGGTTTAAACAGAGAAAATGTTAAAGGATATATCCAGAGTTTCAGCCCTAGAGCGTATCTAACAAAACCACAGGCTATAATTAAAATTTGTAGAAATGTTCTAAGGAGATGTCTCCCAATCAATTAACATACCACAAAAAAGAGTAAATTGGACAAGTAGGTATTCATACAGCTATGCATCTGTGCTTATATTGCCATAGTCTATATATCTCTTAACAGCTCCTTTAGGGACCCCACTACATAATATCAGAGTTCCTCATAGCTAACTACATTCATCCATCCTTCTCATACAACTGGGAAGTTGTGGGGTTTCACAAGAAATACACAATTAAAGGAAAAGAAACAAGGCCCTGTTAGCACCCATCTAGAAAATGCATCAGCCAAATGTAGGTACCTGCCTCTTTAGATGTACAAATTTTAGCAATATCCAGGGTGATATGGATCTTGGTTCAGGCCTCCTCTTCAGTGGGACTCTGAAAGCTGCCACTCTTCATCGCAGCCCAGTCCAGTAGGAACTTCCAGAGAGATCCAGAGGACTGGGTTTTGTACAGCTGACATCAGTGCTGCTCTGAAGCCCCACTATATCCCTTTGGTTGAAATCAGTTCATTCCCAGTGAAAAAGAAAGCCTCTTCCTAAATCTCTGTCCTGCCCAATTTGAACCTCAGACTCCCCTATTCCTTCTTACCAGATACTGTGGGGAAGATGCATTCAACCTATCACTTTTAAGTGCATAACTTTCTGGTGAGAATCACATTAGTGGAGATGCCCACAGGAATGACAGGTTTTTTTGTTGCAAAGGGAATTGAGACATGGGTCCCTGCTCTACAGAACTGGCCAAACATTGCAACCTCTGCCTCTTTGGCATGTGTGAGCAACAGGCATGGTAACTGCCACATCCAAATTCCAGCCTTCGAACTTTTACTTCAGAGGAAAAATCGGGAAAGCTCTTGCCTGGACTTTTTCCATTATCTCACGTTAAAAATCATCCGAGGCTTACAGCCTTTTGCTTCACCTGTACTTGATTCACTAACCATATGAGGCATGAACTGGTGTTCAAAATGTAGACATAATAAAACAAAGAAACACTGCCAAAGAAACAAATCCCTCCCCCCAAATCAAATCAAACAAAACAAACTATCAAAACAAGCCCAAACAGATTTCTATTAAAAATTGCTAGGTTTTGCAATTCATTTGTCTCCAATGAATTTTTCTTCTGCTAGGTGTCAGTATTGATGATGCTCACAAACTCAGCTAGGAATGCACTGTGTCATCCTACACCCAAATGAAAACTGTTTATTTCAGTTGCCATTCTACATACTGTCCTAGGAGGATCTGAAATGAGCATTCTCAATTACAATTATGGCTGGTGCTTCCAATGTATTTGTCCACCTCGTCGGATAGTCAGTGTCCAGCTCTCACATGCATTAACTGAATAGCAAATAGGAATATGCCATGATACACCATATACAGTTATCGTACTTTCTGATATAGGTGGATTAGAATTTCACTTCAGTAAAGGGAAATGAACTCATTTTTTCCATGCACTAACTTTAATAATTCAAGAAAGATTATTTTCAGGAGAAATCATAACAGAATTTAAGTTTGAATTTGTGAATAAGCAGGATAGCAAATAACCTTCTTGCAAAAAAATAAGATAGAAAACCCACCAGTTTCTATGTACATGCCCCTTTCAACCCCTTTGCTAAACTCATGGGTTTTTTTGAGGGTATATATCCTTGTATTTTCTTCACAAATGAGCAAAAAAAGGAAACTAACAAATTATACCTGGAGGCGGCAAAATGTAACTCTAATGAGAGCTAGAGCTTTAACATGAAAATGTGCAGAGATTCCAGTATGTTTTATAATTTATAATAATGAAATTCCTGATTTACTATTGGGATCATATATAAAAGTTTAATTATAAATGCATTTGGTTCACAATCCCTTCCCAGGGTTGATCAATATCTCAGGAACTTCAGTAATGCAATTTTTGACCAGGGCTGCTAAGAGTTCAGAAACAGAGGACAGGAAAGAACTCTTCATTCAGTGGGTTCAGACCTTGCTTTATAAGCAGACAGATCCCACAATCCCTTCCATGAAATTCCCTGATTTTTATCTTTTTGTCATACAGGGATTCTTTTCTCTTTTTTTAGCCTCTATATGTTAATAGCTAATTTATAGTATTTTGCTCCTCTACTAACATTTGCCATTAGAGAAAGAATTTGTTCTTCCTCTTGTCAATAATCATTCCTCTTACATATTTAGGGAAATAAATAATCTCTCTTCTCAGCATCTGCTTTACAAAGCTAAATGAACCAAATTGCTCTTCCTCTTCTCACGCAGTGAGCTCTCCACATCCCTGGTAAAACTGTGCAATACCTGTTTCACTTTATATCACTGAGTATTATCAATGGGTGACTTGGTTATATTTATGAATTTAGGTGAGAGCACACAGAAATCAGAAATAGAGATCTATTGGGTCAATATTTCCATCACTTTTCAGGTTTTTGCCCCCTGAGAGGCTTCCTACAAATATGTCTGTTATGAAATGTCTACAAACATGATCATTCTTAAATTAAAACTTCAATCAGAAAATATAAATCAGAAATAAACAAGTGATCAGGAGGTAATCCCCCACGGTAATCAATTTACAGATAAAAATAACAATCTGCTTTCGGAACTTACAAATGAGCAAAGATTGAAGACAAATCTAAAATGAATTGATGTTTTTCTAAAAATTTTTAAAATTTTATAGAATTTAAACTTAACTTTGCCCATAATAGCAGAAGTTAAATTTCAGCCTCTTGTACAAGAATGTCTTTTGAGTAAAAAATAAACAGTACACGATGATTTAAGATATGAAAGAACAATAGTAACATAGGTATTTATTTTATGAAACCTCACAAATTTTTTATCAGCCTTTTCTGGAATTTAGAAAGATCAGACTGGCAATTGTGCATTATACAGCCAAAACATAACTAAAGAGCCTTCTGTCCTAAGACATGTAAATAATATGCCTTTGAAAATGAAAGCTTAATGGTACAAGAATCAGATAGCTAAAGTTCTGTGTATTGAAAGAAATTTGAGAGATGAACTTATTCAACAAAGGGTCGAAATGCAAATGAGCACCAAGATCAAACCAATATTAAAATCATTTCTATCTAGGCAATGTAGCAGAAAAAGTAGTTAAAAGCACAGCTAAAAATATCTACTGTGACTCAGAATATTTGAGAATCCACAGTAAAAACAGCCAGTAATATGCACCTGTGACTCTTTCCCTTTTTTTTTTGTAAACATTTTGTCTTCATTGTTAAAAGACAAACTATTTGTAATGCAATAACTGAAAGCAGAAGACACCAGAAATGTCCAGCCTGCTGAGAAACAGCAGGTTTCTGCTGTAACAGAAACACAATCATAGCCCCTGTCTCTGTTGGCTTAAATATTACTTAAAAATAGGATATGGGCTGTTTGTTACATTACTAGTAGCAGTCATTTATCTCTGAATCATTCAGCCAAGACAACGTGATGAGAACCAGGAATTCACAGGAACAGCAAGAAGTGGTATGGACATTCAAGTGTTTAGCATAGACTGGGAAAATTTATTGTGAGAATTGCATCCAAACAAGGGTATGGAATTAAAAGCTTTAAAAACACTGGGTTGAATAAAGTAAATACCTCTGTATTTTTCCAGTTTTCTTTCCAGACATTGAAAAATTCTGTAATTTTCATTAATGTTCTTATTTTGAAATTACGCTTTTTAAAAATTACCTATATATAAAGAAAAGGTAAAATGGTTCTGTAATGTCAAGATCAAATTGTAAAAGAGACATGTCTTCTCTGCTTTCTCTTTCATACAAAAGGGAACATTAGGATTTTTTTCCTAAAAGATTCCCCATTTTTCCTTCTTTTTTTTTTTTAAAAATTTAATTTGGAATTTTCTTATATAGTTCCATCAAAACATAGAAAATGTTAATATTTATTTAATCTAGCTCAGCATTTTTATGATAGTTGGAGAATCTGTGTATCTATTTATTTATATTTTTAGTCTAACTTCAAACAAAGCTGGATCTAAACATGAAATTTTCAGCAGGTGAGACACATTTGCATTGCCTGATAGCAGCTATGTCAGTCTTTCCTTTTTTTACCTCCATACAGAATTGCACTGGTAATATTACACTGCCTACACCAGATAAGCAGGGCTGTGATCTTTCTGATTCTAGAACAGCTATGTGGTTTTCTGTAGCATCAACAGTAAAACTTCCATCACCTTGATATTTTGTCAATAAACTCCCAAGAACACCTGTAACAAGTAGCAGCTGTAGTTAATGTTTCATTCTATAATTCATTCATTTTTCTGAAAGCTTACACAAAACATGCCAAAGGAATTTGGCCTGTTGTGTCCAAGGTGGAATTCCTGAATCTCAAGGCAATTTAATCACAGTGATTACTGTGATGTGCTCAAGGGGAATATCCAATCAGGTAGTCATGTTCCTTCATTTTCATTAATATATCAGTAAACTATGCAATACGTGAATGTTTCATGTTCTTCTTTGTGCCTTCCTTGCCTTTTACTGCCCTCCATGCTTCTCACCACTGCTTTCGCTGGGTGCCAACCCTGCAGGATGCCTGAATACAAATACCGAAATGCAACTTCAAGTACATACTCTGACCAGCTATTTTTGGGCAGACTATATGTCATTATATAACAGCACATATGCTATAGATCTAGATTTTGGTTTAGCCAAAATAATTTTCTTCAGTGGCTCTGATTTAAATTTTGCACTTAAACCAGCTTGGAAGTAGTTTACCTTTTGGCTTACTGCACCTTTGTATTTCTCTGCCAGAGTTAGAACATCAGGGATCACATTTAATATTTGAGATTCCCCTTTTATTTTTCAATTAGTTCCAGTTTGCATTGTTTGTTGTGTTTTATTTTAAACGTTGGAACCAGCTTTTAGGTGGTTAAAAATCATGCTTCCCAGAGCTGACTGAAAATTCATAAGGCTGTATGAAAAACTGACATGTCTTTCTTTTTTAAGCATACAACTAATTCTCCTTAGAACAGCATCTGTGAGATAGTGTTGGTTGGGTGCTGGAACAGGCTACCCAGGGAAGTGGTCACAGCACCAAGCCTGACAGAGTTCAAGAAGCATTTGGATGATACTGTCAGGCATATGGTGTGACTCTCGGGGATGATCCTGTGCAGGAGCTGGACTCGATGATCCTTGTGGGTCCCTTCCAACTCGGCATACTTTGTGATTCTGTGACTGTTAGTTTCCTCAAGTGTTTGGTTTTGTTTTTTTTTTTTTTTTTTAATAAAGGCTATTGAAGACCTTGATTTTTTATATTTTTTTTAGCCACTGGGTTTTGCTTTAAAAATCCACATGGAAATTGCATAGAAGGAAAGTTCTTAATTTGTTCTGAACATAATTTGCAGCTGTGTTTTTTTGCCCTATGATATTATGCTATCGGTTATAAGAGGCTCCTCTTTTAAAGATGATCATACCTTGACTGATGCTAGTTTTTACAAGTCTATGATTCCTGTGAATTCACAGATGATCTCAGCATACTTCTAGTCTTTGTACTGGTTTACAGAAGACAATCAATGGCTCAATCCCATCAGTGCATGCCCCCAGCCTAGCTCTGCTTAATACCAGAGACCTCTCCTCATCCTGCTTTGTAAACAACCATATGACTCGTTAGAGATTACTGAAGGACATCAAGGGGCCATATTAGATTGAATATTGATCTCAAAGTAGTATGTTGTACTCCTTTTGTTTTTAATAGCAGCACTAATAGCACACTGCTTTTACTTCTGCTCTCTGAGAGACAGATGTTTATGGCAGCTTCCTGGTCTAGAGGAACGCACTTCTTCCCACGTTAAAAATCTTGTATTCTCTCTTTATTTTGGGTACACCCAGCAATAATTAAATAACAGAAAAGCTATGATTTTCTATTTTACAGGGGTACAACTTCAGTAATCTTGAAAGAAGGCTGAAACGGATATATAATTTTATTACTGAAGAGAACTCGGAAAACCTTTCTGAGGCATTTACTACATTTAAATAGCAATATAAGCCTGTGACTGTGTTCATAACACATTGCTCAATTATTGGTATCTTTGGAAACAAAGCAAATTAATCTCACATATACAAATAGGCATAATGCATGAAAGTAATGCATGAGCTGAACAAGTTTCCTATACTCTACTGAGAACAGCACACTTACAGTAAAATGTTAACTTGCAAGCCCCCAGCTGCCTGGTAGAACTTTCAGTTGAAGAAGTCAGGGATGGATATTTAAATTCCAATGTCTAAGAAAAAAAACAAACAACAACAAACCATCAAAGTCCACAGAGGGTAGTAAAAAGTAGATAACTGCAGACCGATTGGAAGAAAAATATTGATTACAGTGAAGAAAATCTCTGAGGGGAATGTGGTCAACAAAGTTGAAATGCTGGAAATGCTGAACTTTGAGTAAAGACACATTCTGTATTCTTCCTATGCTAGTATACAAGGTTATTTTCCTTTCATATTGTAGGGAATTATTACCAAGCTCAATGTTTGAAATTCAGCTATATTTTCATCTGTTTCTTCTAACACTTCTATTTCTTACATGCAAAACATTTTTTAAATAAAGAATGTAGACTCATCCACTGGGTAACACTTGCACTGTTGTCAGTGCAGTTGCTGTGTAGCAATGGCAGGATGAACCCTTACTGCTTTGCTCTGATCAAACTCCTCTAACAAGAGGCTGTAGAAAATATGTGGATTGTCACTGCTTGCTTCTCATGGACCAAAAACTGCTGCTCAGTCTGTTACTGACAGAGATTGACCTGTTAGCAAAAAAATGAATGTTTGACATGGTCAGGAAAGAAGAAAGGGTACCATAAAGATAATGAATTATAGAAGGATGCATTTCTGAGGGTTTCAGACCACTTATGTCCATTGGCCACTTATTATGGAGTGTATGGTAGCAAAGTCCCTTGGGTGTTAAATGGAATGTATACTCATTGATGGCAACCAGAAGTTATCAAGAATTGTGGGATATAGTTAGACTCTTAGACCTTTTCTACTAGACTCTGCTAGATTCTCTCTGTGTATGTTTCTCTTTCCTCCCGTACCTAATTATAAGAACTTTGGTTTGGTACTCTCTCCCTGTAGTGTTTAATTTAAAAGGATGTACAAGAAATGGTCACATAGAGGACCACAAACCATGAGGAAATAACCTAAACTTGTTATTTATGTCTTTACTTGCTTCAGTCTTCACTGACAAGTGCTCCAGCCACACTGCCTATCACAGAAGGAAAAGGCAGCAGCTGGGAGAATGAAAAAACACATGCCATAGCAGAAGATTCGTTTTGAGACCATCTAAGGAACCTGAAAGTGACCAAGTTCATGGAGTATGATGAGATGCATCTGAGGGTCCTGAGGGAACTCTTAAAGGAATCACTAAGCCATTATCCATCATACTTGAGAAGTTGTGGTAGTCTGGTGAAGTTCCCACTGACAGGAAAGGTGGAAACATAATACCTAGTTAATAAAACCCCAAAACCACAAACAAACAAACAAACGAAACCCACCCAAAAAAAGGAATACTCAAGGAACTACAGGTCAGAGCCTCAACTCTGTGCCTGGCAAGATCATGGAGCAAATTCCCCTAGAAACTATCCTAAGGCATATAGAAAATAAGGAAGTGATGAGTGACAGCCAACACATCTTCACTAAGGGCACATCATGCCTGAAAAATTTTGCCTTCTATGGCAGGGTTACAGTGTTGGTAGATGTAGAAAAAGTGACTGAGATCATCTGCTTGGACTTGTGTAAAGCATCTGATGCTGTCCTACACAATTATCTTTGTCTTTTAACTGAGGCATAGGTTTGATGAATGGACCACTCAGTGAATGAGGAACTGGCTGGATGGTCACACTCAAAGAACTGCAGTCAACAGTTCAATGTCCAAGTGAGGACCAGTGACCAGTAGTGTCCCTCAGGGTCAATACTGGAAGTGGTGCTGTTTAACATCTTTGTCAGTGACACGGACAGGGGGACTGAAGGCACCTTTGCTAAGTTTGTTGACCACACCAACCTGTGTGGTGCAGTCCACAAACTGGAGCGAAGGGATGCCATCCAGAGGGACCTTGACAGGTCTGAGAGGTGTGAACCTCATGAAGTTTTACAAGGCCAAGTGCAAGGTCCTGCACCTGGGTTGGGTGCAAATACAGGCTGTGCAGAGAATGGACTGAGAACAGGTCTGAGGAGAAGGACTTGGGGGGTGTCAGTGGATGGGATGTTCAACACAAACCAGCAATGTACACTTGCAGCCCAGAAAGCTGCTTTATCCTGGGCTGTTTCAAAAGCCGCATGGCGAGCAGAGCAAGGGAGCCAATTTTGCCCCTCTACTCTGCTCTCATGAGACCCCACCTGGAGTGCTGCATCCAGTTCTGGGGACTCTCAACAAAAGAAGGATGTGAATCCAGTGAACTGAGCCCAGAGAAGGGCTACAAGAAGGACTGGAGCACTTCTCCTATAAACACAGACTGTCTGACAGGACACAGCAGCACAGCAGATATTTACATCTTTGCTTCTGTGTATGTACAAAATGTAACTCTATGGAAATTTCTGCTGAGTAAAACTTGACAAAGAAAGCAACAGCATCCAGCTTTAGATGGGTGTCTACCTCTAAATATAGTTCCCTGGCTGGTACAGCAGATGCAGGCACCACTTACTCACTAATGTCCAATTTGGTAATCTGCATTTGGGTGATGATGGTGTCTTTTGAATGCTGGAATATATTATCTTCGGCTTTTATATATATATAACTTCATGCAACTACAGCAGAATGTTTTGGGTAAGAAAGATCCGTATATGTTTGTCTCTCATTGTAATAAGTAAGTACATTTGACAAATTCTGAAGAGATTCCTCATAGACAAAGAAAGGTGTGAGAATGATAATATAGCTACCCCTGAGAATGATAATGCAAACTTAAAAAAAATACATGTTTTCTTTGCCAGTTTTTTAACATTTGTTCCCATGATGAACAGTATTCTGCAATCCCTGGATAGTAAGACTCCCTAGTGGAAGCTACTCTCCTGAGACTCAGGACATCTTCCAGTCTTCTAATTTACCCAGAGCTCTACGATGGTAAAGGTGCAAACTGTTCTAGGAAATTCTCCAGAGGCTGCCTACTGCTCCTGCAGAGCTCCAGCTGCAGCCAGAAATACATTAGCCCTCTGTTATCCCAAATCTGAGGCTGCATTCAGAAAACTGCCTTTTCTATTTCCCCTGCTGTCTATCTCAAGATCAATAGCTTCACGTGAAAGAATTACATCATTTCCCCCCTCACTCTGTACAGTTATGCAGGCTGCATAGCTGACAAGTTTTTATAATACATAGTGTGAAGGTGGCTGTTAGACACGAACTACAGAATATAGCCTATCTCATGGCTTACAAAGAACACAGAGTGGGGAGAAAATTAGTGAACATGATTCATTCCCTTTATAATAATGTATTCTTCATTTCTTAAAACACTGCAGTAGAGTAACCTACATAATCTTATCTAATAATCTATCCCATTGTATGTCAGTCTCCGAGGGAAATTGCTTCCTTGCTCTTACCTTATTTGACATTAGTGACAAGTAACACTTCCTTTCCTTATTATATTCACCTACGTGTAACTGAGGGGTTTTTTCTGCAGTAGTTTTTGCTGAAGGCTGTTAGAGTTCAGATTCAGATAAACTTCCAGTGCTCTCCTCTCATGTCTAATGAATTAAATGAAACTTTTTGAATATGGCAGTCTTGATTGTACATGCTATTGTATATGATGCCATTGGAATGGCAAGTTATCATGATGCAGATATTGTCTGATACTCTGAGAACTTGTTTAGTATTCACACTGTAAAGATTTTTTTTCTGTGCAACAGCAATTTTCTGCATCCTTAACAGCAGAATTTAGCAAAACCTCTGAACTCCTGCTAGAGTAATACAATTTTAGGCTTTGTAGTATCTTTATAAATCTAAAGCAATGTGATGCTGTCATGTTTATTCTTATCGGTCTTTTAGGAAGGCAGGGAATGATAATCCACAGTTTAAAACATCAGAAACTCCCATTCAAAAATACTTAGGGGGCTTTTAATTTCGACAGCTCTTAGGTTTGAAACACAGTAATGTCAGCGAAAGGTGATCATATCATTTCTCTTGCCGCATAGCTCTTCCAGCCTAGAAAATCGTATTTAGGAGGGCTGTTCTTCGCGCTTTTCGCCTCGGACCTGTGACATCCTCATCTGACTGCTCTGAGCTTCGCAGGAAAGCTCCTGTCTCCCCAAGCCTCGTCCGCACAACCTAACTCCTCGGAGCTGAATGGAGATACCTCCGGAGAAGCACCGCATGAAAACGCTGCTGGGCATCCTCTCCCTCACTCTCTAGACCTCGTTCCCGAAACTGCCGCTTCATGGGGCGGCGCGGCCCGGCCCCGAGGTAAACGGCCCGGCTCCGATGCACCCTGCCCGGCCCGGAGCCGGGGCGAGGGGCCCGGCGCTGGGGCGAGGCGCGGGCAGAGCCCGGGGGCGGCCCCGCCAGACGCGCCCCAGAGCCCTCCTGACACCCTGTGCCCTCCTGGCATCCTGTGCCCCCCTGCGCGCTCGGCGGGAGCAGCAGCAGCAGAGAGCCCCGCAGCGCTCCCGCCGCAGAGGCGCGGGCAGGACCCGGGCGCGGTGGCGCAGCATCCATCGCCCCGCTTCCAGAGCCTCTCCTGCGGCTCCGCGGGCAGGACCCGCGCGACAGCGGGCACGGCCCCGCTTCCAGAGCCTCTCCTGCGGCTCCGCGGGCAGCACCCGCGCGGCGGAGGAGGCGCCGCTGGCCCGGGGCTGCGCGGAGCGAGGCGCCGCTGCCCCTTTAAGCCCCAGCTGTTCGTTCTGCGGCGCCTATTTTTAGCCTGTCCTCTTGGTAGCATCCAGCTCTGCCCGCTCTCTCTCCGCGCTCCCCCCGTCCCCCCCCGGTGGTAGGTTCCGCACGGCGGGGGGACTGAGCATGTCCGAACGCGCTCGGCAGCGGCCGCCGCGCCGGGGCTGCGCTCGCTGCCGGGGCGGGAAGGGAGGCGCGGGCGCCGCCGCCGCCGCCCGCAAGTAAGTTTGTCCGCGGGCGGGAGGGCGAGGGCAGCGGTGCCGCGGTGCCGGCTCCCCGCGGCAGGGGCGGCCCGGGGCAGGCGCTCGGGGGTCGGCGCCCCCCGTCCCTAGGGGTTGGCTCCGGGCGGGACGCGCGGCGGGACCGGCGGCACTTGCCCGCCCGGCCGGCTCGGTGCGCGGGTCGGGGCCGCCGCAACTTACGGGCTGCGCGCCCCGCGGGCAGCGGCTGCGGCCTGCGGGCTCCGCTGGGCTTGGCTCGGCCACGGCGGGTCCCCGCTGCGCGGGTCGGTGGCGGGGGAGCGCATCCCCTCGGGGCGTGTGAACCCGCGGCCGCGCCGCCGCCGCCGGCAGGGACGGTCCAAGCGCGGCGGGATGCGGGAGCGCGGTGGGATGCGGGAGCGCGGTGCGATGCGGAGCATGGTGCGGTCCGAGCGCGGTGCGGTCCGAGCGCGGTCCGCGGCTTCGAGCGGCTCTCAGGGAGGGGGGCGGCAGCGGAGAGGGCGCGGTGCGAAAATACCGAGCGAGTATCGGCGCAGCCCGCGCACCGTCAGTCAGCGAGGCTGCGGTGTTCAAAGGAGTTTCTGATTTAACAGATGGTACCGCAGCAAAGAAACTGTTTGCGGAGGGGAACTGTAATGACACAGGTTTTTTGCTCCCTCGTATGATAATTTATTCTGGGTGTTCTTTTAGTTTAGCAGGGATACAGTATTTTAACTTACTGGCAGTAGCAAACCCCAAAGTATGCCCCCAGGTTTTTGCCTCTGAAAATGGAATTTTGTTATCAATTTAAAAAAATTCTTGTTTTGTTGTTCCGTTCACCTGTAAATCAGTTTAACATTACGTGTTACTGACGTTAGGGAACGTAAAGTTCTTAACGCTGAAAGCAGCATGGTTTAGTTTCTTTTCCTGAGCTCCGAATTGAAGCTGCTTCCCTATCCAGAGGATGCTTCTTTCTGTTTGCGAAGTTGCATTAAGGTAGTCTTCTAATTAAAGTCATAATAGAGGAAGGGGAATTTGAGGAGTTTTCTGGGAAACGGATGTCACGAAACTTCTGCTACTTTACGCGTCACTGGTGAAAGAGTAGGACTGAGGGTTAGTAAGGTGCTCTTGACGGACAATCTGGCTTAGTTTTCATTAGACTAGTGCGGTAGGCATTGTCAGTCTAACGATCTGACTTTTGACATTTTTACTGTCATGCTTATCTTTGCACAAAGACTTAGATTTGGTGGAGTACTCAGACCTGAATATTCATATAGGCTTAAATGTCTGTATGTTAAGCATTGTCAGAATTTAGGAGCATTTTAAAATAGTTGCAGACTCAGAACTTGCCACTTCTACTGTGCTTATTCTTCATTCTGTTAATTAGCCTTATGCAGATGAGACGAGAAGACTGCTGTGTGATGGTTTCCATACCTCTGCAACTCTTCAACTCTTTCCTTCTCCCAAATGAAGCCCCCGCCCCCGGCAAAGCACCCTTGCCAGACAGTAACAACTGATCTATGGGTTTCTGAAAGCCAGTCCGTGTGATTTGGATTTGGTTCGTGCACGAATAAACTGCTGTCCTGTCAGTTCCATTTTTTTATGAGTATGCAATAATGGAGAAAAATTGAATTCTTGAGTAGATGCCTTTTGCTTTCTGCACAAGACCATAAGACAATGCAGCAGGAAGGAACAGCCTATGTTGATAGCATACTGAAAAATAAGGAGGGAATTTTTTGTGCATGGCAACCTGCCATTTGTCTTCTGTTACTAGATTTGAACTGAAATAATACCAGGTATTTAAAAAATAAAATTGCTTAAAATGCCAGAAGTCTTCAAAGCTGGAATGTTAAAAACACCCTTCCTTATGTTCTTGGAGTTTTGTTTAATTATCTGTGTTGCATTTTACAGTTAGGATGTTTTAATACTATTTATTATAGTTCCAGAGCTCATGCATACTAATAGAATTATCATCAGCATCCTAACCAGATAAGCATTCTCTGATAGTCAAAACATATGCTAATAGAGCATATAAGGATATCCTTAGAATTAATGCTGTGGTGTAATTCCTGTAGAGCCTCAGTTGATTCTTTGTTTCTTGTCCAGATTTGAGCCCAGCTACTGGAGATGAGAAAATTATTTGAGTGACAGTGGGGTTATGTATTAATTGTTTGAGAATGTCTAGTTAACAGCTGCAGTGTTTGCATAGTTCTGTTTCCCTTCAGGCAGAAAAAAAAAAATGTAACTAATATTCTTTCTCAATGCATATCTTTCCTTGAAAACTTTTTGCTCCGCTATTTGCTTAATGCTAAGGAAATATCTTCCATGCTTTGGGTTTGGGGTTTTTTTGGTGCCCTTTTTTTCATAATATTTTTTAATAAAGTATGTCATCTTGCGTTGTAGGAAATCATGTATACTAATTCCTCCTGGATTTGGAGAAATAATAGAATTATGGAAAGAGATGTAAAACCCTTTTTTTTTTTTTGTTGTTGAATTTAATTTAAAACCAAAAATTAACCCTCCATTCCCAAAATAAACCCCCAAAACCTCAAACACTCAAACCTTATGAATAGCGCCATAAGGAATTTTCATAGGGAAGTGACAATTCTTTAAGACTGGTAGCTGGAAGGCAGTAATCTAGGATTGTCAGCACTAACTAGCTGTTAATTCACAAGGTCTCTGAGCACTTGTATTTGTTGATGCGCTACTGTGACTTATTTACCCTTAGTGAGTTGCTGTTGTTTCTTAAGTGACTATAGCAAAAACTCTAAATTAAGCGTATTGTTGAAACATATGGGAGGTGACAACCTTAGAGAAGCAAACTGTTGACTAGTATGGTCAAGTGTCAGATTAGCACAAGATTGTTACGTGGATGTGAATGGGTTCACAGGAGATACTGATAGTTTTGTTTAATAGAGCCATTAACTTAAATTTGGGATGGCTTCCTTGCTCACTGCAGCAGATATTTGTTAAAGCAGGTTGTCTCTGGTGTGTGAACTGTTGCCATCAGGGGCAGAAGGAGCAGTCTGTGAAAGACAAAGAATTGCACATGTTCTGAAGCACGTGGGGAAGACCTTTAGATGTTCAAAACAGACATTGCTCTCTTGATTTCATCGGTGGTGTTTTGTGCCAGGGACAGATGCTTATGTGGTGCACTGCTGCAAATTACCCTGTTATTCTAGCATCTGCTCCAACAATTTTTACTGAAGATTAGACGCAGATACAAAGAAGACATCTCCTGGATATCTCATGATGTGTTATGGATATGTAATACAGTTTAAGGCAGGAAGTGATTTGATCTGCAGGCTTCTGTCACAGAAAGAGCTTATCCTTGGCTGCAGTAGTACAAGTAGTGAGTTTCCCCTGTATATAAGGTTACTGCTTGTATCTCTCAACTACAGATTGAAGCAGTGATTTCTTACATTGCCCTGACAAAACAGAAATAGAGTTGTTTGTTTGGGTTTTTATGTTATTCTACTACCTGTTAATAGAGTACAATCAGAGAGAGAGAGAAATAGGGTGAAAATCATAAACCTGTGTTAATCTGGCACAGGTATTGTACTGAGAACTAATTTAGGTTTGGCTGCTTATCTTAAGTGGCATGAGGACCATTCAGCCCCACTTTGTTACTCCTCAGGAATACACTCAGTTATCTTTACTGTTTGATGATTGAGAAATCCTGGAAGGAGAGGGCTGTTAGAGGTGGGAGAGAAGGGAAGAGAGGACAGCTACCCACAAGCAGGATGTGTGTCATAATGGAGTTCTCAGCAGAGGCCTGAACACAGCTTACAAAAAGGCCGTCTGTCCCAAAACAAAGGATTGGACCTTCTCTGGGGCCAATGTAATGTCCACATAGCCCAGGGGTGGTAACACGAGGGGAAAAAATGGGATTGGGTGAGTTCCTCTGTGAATAGCTTGAGAACATGAAAGGTGTATCAGTCTCCTCTTTATTTTCTTTTTACTGCACCTGGTTGTTTTCAGACTTGGAATGATAAGTCTAATCTGATTTATATATTTCTGGTAAGTTTTTATGTCCCTTTTATTCCCTATGATTTGGGTCCTGTTCTTGGGTCCCCCCCAAGACTGGTACCTACTGAATACTAGTTAATCAACATGGGAAGCCTGACTGATTTGAAAAGGAGAGTCAAACTTAAGACTTGTGAAGGAACAAGGAGATTTTTCCAGAACATCCATGGGCATTGTAAAACTGGAGGGACCTGTGCAGTGACTTCCCATGTAATAGAAACTAAAGGACTTCATTACTAAATATGTTTATATTTAGTATAAATATAAACATATTTAGTATAAAAACTAAATATTTAATATAAATATATTTAGTAAAAATATAAAATTTACTAAAATTTTTGGTTGAATGAGACTTGTCACTTAGAAAAAATTTATTCTTCATTAAAAATTTTGGAGTAAATCTCTCTTAACATTGGTGAATGCATGCAGATCCATTGTGAGCTCTCCAGTTATTCATTAGCCTTAGTGCTTGCTATTAATAACTAAATTTTAAGGTAGTGTTGTTTTTATTCAACTCCCAGCTATCAGGTCTGGCTATCTGCCTGTTTTAAGAGCTACATATTGTCCAATATTTTTATTATAGGAAAGTCTGTATCAGTTGATGAAGACCTCTTGATAAGACTAAGCTCTTAAAATCTTTTGCTGTTTATGTATTTTCAGTCCTGTTTCATTTTTGTGGCTGCTCAGTTAGACTGTTTTCTGTCCCTTGGAAGCTATACCTACTGTGTCCTGGATGCAAATGCTTTTCCTGAATGCACAGTAACTTCACTCACAAAATTAAATGTTAAGGGCATAAAAAAGTTAGGACCATAATAGGAAGGACAGAACATAAAGAAATCTCTAATGGTGAAGTAGGTACAAGTCTAATACTTTGTTGGTAAATCTATCAGTGATCAACAATGAAAGATGAATGAAAGAAGAAATTTCAAACACTAAGCAGAACTTAACATGTTAGCAAAAGCAAGACCATTTTCTGTGGAAGATGGGAACTTTGTTAGTCTCCAAACAGGAGTCTTAGTCATGCAAGATCCACTGTTGTAGTTTACACATTCTTCAATAATCGATGACCAAAGACTTAACACTTGGGGTCAGCCTGGGACATGCCCCTTGCATCCCTGTGGAGACACGGCTGAGGTGTTTGCGATTATGGATGTGAGGTATTTCTTACTGAGCTTTTAAAACAAAGCTGTAGCAGTTCTGTATCAAACTTGGGATATCTCTGGAAGGCAAAGTATTGCCTCTTGAAAGTGTTGGTAGCTTGTTTGTTCAGTTGATATTTGTACACACTTTTGTTCTGGAAGAACACCTCGCAGCCATCAGGACATAACTAGAAACCACCTTGTCTGTCTTCAGTGTGTAGTCTCACGCATGAGAGCACAAAATTCGGAGAAAAAATTTGCCATGTGAGCACGTAGCAGGGCTGCTCAACTGATATGCTTTTTCTTTCTAGACACTTTACGTGTACAATTCATTTCGCTGTAAACTTGTCTTGTGGAAACAGAAAACAAGAATTGTCTGTCTCCTCTGCTCCTTTGTATAGAATGCTTTTGGAACCCATAGATGTGAAACAAATTTCATAGGTAAAGCGTAGTTCAATTTAAGTATTTCTGTAAGTAAGTATCCAGAAACCTTTACATAAACCTTTATATATGACATGCATATAAATATAAAACTTTGATACAAGAATTGTATCAAAGTCAGAATTGTGTTTTTCCCCAGGGCATAACACAACCATATCTTCTTCCATAACGTCTAAAATAACAGTAAATACATTATTAGATACCCTTTAATCTGACCATAGCCATTCAAAACCTTAGTAATAACTCATATTTCATAAAAAATACAGAGCATACTAAAAATGTTAGTATTTATAGCCATGTCTTTGAAATTATAATCACTTGCAAGTCTTCTTTCTACTTCCTTTGTTATTTCAAATTATTAATACTGTTATATTTCAGAAATTTATATTTGTATAATGTTGATATAAACTTAATCTATGTCTTTGACAGTTGAATTCTAAGTGGTCTTATGTATTTTGTTGCACCAAAAAGCCAGGGCATCCATGTTGTTGATAAAAAGACATTTCAAGATGATTGATCAACTATTATCACAGCTTCTGTAGCTTATGAAAAGAGAAGCTGTAAGAGCTTTTAAATCCCCTTCAGAGGAGGAAACACCCCTTATCTGGGACTACAAACAGCAATAGCAAGAAAAATGGATGTAATGGGAAACAAAATACATTTTTTTTCCTTCTGGTTTAATTCTACATTAGGATCTTATTGTTAGTCTCTGTGGGTTTTCAGTAATTTTATCTGGGTTATTACTCTAGCTTTTTTCCTTTTTTTGTTTTTCCTGAAGTCAGTGTAAACATTAACTGCAGTGAAATGTTATGGGCTTAGGAGTAACACTAATTCATTAGTAGTCAGTCTCACTTCTAGATGAAATGCCAAGCCTCTTGTACTTTCTGTTTGAATAGTTTTCAAAGATTAATACTAAGTTTATGTGTGGTCTTAAACTACTCATAGAAGTTCCACTCATACCTTCTGTTGCCATTAGTATATCACCATGGCAAAAATAAATTGTGTATTTCTTTGCATACAGTTTTCATATGCCAGAAAGGGTGATAGTAGCAGGTATTAGCTGGTCCACGTGGAACGCTTGACTGTGAAACTCTTTTCCATATGCCAACTGTCATCCCTTCTTTCTTTTTTTTTCTTCCTTTTTTTTTTTTTTTTTTCACTGAGGTGTACCTCACCTGAAAGCTTATATACCTGAGTTTGTGCTCCACTGAGACGTTTTACCTGATGCAGTGAGAGACTTAGGCACCTCTAAAATGAGAACAGTGGAATAGGTATGTGTAAGAAATTGTAAAGCAAGTTTAGAAGTGGGACTGTCTGAAGTGGCACTAACATTTACTACAGTTAAACTTTTACAGATGTAAAATGAAGATATTACTAGCTGCACAACATAGCATAATATGAGAAGATAAGTTCATTAATGTTGGTGAAATAGTCTGAATACTGTAGTGATGATCACCTTGGAGAGGCTCATGAGGAAATTGATACTTCTGGCATCCTAGCAGAGCTTAAGTAGAGTACCCTAAGGCTGTGGACTGAGCAACTCTGATCAGACTAGATCTGGATACCTTATCTGCTTACCCAGTAAATTATGTCCTTCCTGCTCTCTGGGTGTTGAAACAGTCTTGGTGGAAAGAGATGAAATGCTCTGTGAACACGTAGCTGAAAACTGCATAAAGCTGTTCATGCATCCTTTTTGAGAAGATTGTTTAAACATGGTGACCTGTGGTTCTGAAGTATGTTGAAAAAAGCAGCTGCAGCATATGAGGTGTTGGAACCTGGTGAAGTCCTCATCAAACTGCAACCAGCCTTCTGAATTAGGGGAGAAAAAGTCCTTATACTGATAATGGGACCATGGGAGAAGAGATCCATGTAGCAGTATGCTATGTATAAAAGTCATTGCTATGTATAAATAGTGAGAGTAGGTAAATACAGACAGGAGCAGGAGAGACAGAATTGAGATACAAGAGGTTTTGATTTTGGTGTGATACTTTTTCTTACACCACATAAAGGAAATAGGCATCAAAATTACGTCTGCTGGAAGTCTTAACACAGGTACGTTGTATCCAACAGCATTAGCAAAGGTCTACAAAATGAGTGAACTCAGTGATGGTGGCAGCAGATGTTTTTGCACAGGTGGAGAAGCAGCATGGCTAGATGGAGTTTGCAGTGTTAGGGAGGAGAGTGATGTGATGATGAAATGTAAGGAGAGACTATAGAATCACAGAATGGTTTGGGTTGGAAGTGGCCTTAAAGATGATCTAGTTCCAACCCCTTTGCCATGGACAGGGACACCTCCCACTAAACCAGGCTGCACAATGTCCCATCCAACCTGGCCTTGAACACTGCCAGAGATGGGGCATCCACATCATCTCTGGCCAGCCTCTATCTGACTACCTAGTTTGACACAGGAATGTAGCACAGTGAACATCACTGCAGTTCTGTCTCGCTGCAGTTCTGTCACCATCTCCTAATGTTGCTCTTACCAGTGTTAAAATAAGTTTTGAGCAAGGTGTAGGTCATACCTAGCGATAAGGCTTGACCTTACTGAAGCTTTAAAGGGAAGGTGTTGCAAATGTACCGTCACATTAAGAAACACCCAGAAAAGATACCCTTACTTTCATTCTGTTTTCTTCAGATTTCAGGGTCCTATGAGTACACATGTGCCATAAAACTGTAGCACAAGCAGAACACAAACTTGTTGCTGCTCTTCCTAGTATGCTCTCAGTCACTTCTAACCATTTCTATTTCTCAGGTACACTCAAAGGCAGAGGTTTTTTAAGATGTTGTGTCAATGGGCAGTAGAAATGAATTCCCCAAATGAACTGGCATGTCATCTTCTATGACCTCTTTTGGGGAACATAAGAGACCAATGTTTGGAACCCATGTGGCGTTCTTCAACTCAAATAAATGAAATGTTGATGAAATCTGAAAGTTCGCATTGATAGGGAGGAAATTGTTACATTTCCGTGAAGCTTGCAAAGGATCACTGTCATATCTTCTAAATTCCTGTAACTGCTAATTGCATCCTGCTTTCTAATTCTCCTTTGCAATTACTTTAATTACAACTCACTATGGCAAAAGTACCTGTCTGTTTTTCTGTCTGAGTGAATCCAAGAGGAGGAAGAATAAGAATGAAAATACTTTAAAAATTCTTTATTTATTCCACTTTCTTGTAATACTCAGTCATGTTGTAGATTGGTTTTCTGGTCTTAGTTTTCCAAATGCGCACCTATTCGATCTTTAGATAATAGGAAAATTTGGCTTTAAATAACTTCATATGACAAGCACAATAACTTTTTTTTCAAAAACTCTCTAAATATTTTCAAGGTGCATTAATTCATGTATGCCAAAATGAGCCAGATTTATACTATACCCATGCAAGGTAAAAAGCAGTCACCATGTGAGTTAAGTCACTTCATGTTAAGTGAGTGCTGAAACACTGACACAGATTGCCCAGAGAAGTTGTAGATGCATTGTGTTCAAGGCCAGACTGAATGGGGTTTTGTGCAACCTGCTCTAGTGGAAGGTGTCCCTGCCCTTGACAGGGCGGTTGGAACTAAATGGTCTCTAAGGTCCCTTCAAACCCAAATCATTCTATGATGATTAGTAGAAAGATTTAATGAATAATCTGAAAAAAGTGATGATAATGACTTTTTGATGGATAAATGAATATAAATTGTGCCAATCTACAGAAATACAGACTGAGATGGTGTGAAACAGCTTGCAGTTTTTCATATGCTTGTACCTGACATTTTATACCACAGTGCTTGCACAGTGGCACCATGCAAATTTCAGTGCATCAAGCATTCAGTTTCCATGCCAGGATTAAATTACCCAAGTTTGTTTGGAGTTCTGGACTGTTGCAATTTTAAACCACTGGTGTTTTGTCATGTGTCTTTGTTTAGGAAGATTCGTATTCCATTTAATAAAAATTGAATTGTGATAAATTAATGATTATGACCAACCCAGAGCTGCAGGACATCTGAAGCCTGTAAATGTGTTATGCTTAAGATACATGTAACTGACTAACTTGAATGACAATCTTATTACATCTTCCACTCTGTTCTTGGTGTATTGTTAACCATACCTCCCTGCAGGTAAAGCAAGATAAAATGATAGCTTTTTTTTCCCCAAAGAAAACAAGCTAATCATCCACTTCTTGATCGTGGGTGAGAAATGTGACATTATTCCTGAAGGACTTCAAACTATAACCCTCTGTTTTCTCCAAACACACATCTATTGATTTGTGCAAGAGCAAGTTAGGAGGAACACAGGAAAATATTCTCCATTTGCCTGGTAAATCATTACACCTAAGACAAGATTACTGTCATATTGTATTGATCGTTCCTTAGCATTTGATATTCAGGAAAAGTTTCTGTTCTTTCTTTAAAATTGTAATCTTCTGTGTTGCTTGTTTTGATATTGTCTCAACTAGGCTCTTGATGTTGAAGAGAACATACTTGTATTGATCCATAAAATATATGCATCAATTTGTATGAAGATGAAGTTTGACTGTGCAAATGAGCATTTACATTTATACAGTGTAATAATGAGGTAATGTATTTGTAAGAGTACATGACTTCTAATTATGAATCCCAGAACAGGTTCTGAGGTGGCCATTTGACTCAAAAACTTCTCCCCAACCACCCTTAAATCATCTAGCCTGCCTCTGCATACTTTTTTTTTTTTTTTAATTTTTAGTCATTATGGGTATAGTTTTAGTGATGCTAAAAGGCTACACTAATAGGCTTTTTTTTTTTTTAAAGGCCAATGCAAAAGAGTAATTCATGACACCACCAGGAGAATGTTTTAAAAACTGTTATACTCTGTGTGCTGTCACATAAAGCATGACTTGAGTATGGTTGGTTAAAGGTGAGCTACAAGAACAACATTTAATTTCAACTTCATATTAAGGTATTAATCAATAGAGCTTGAGACAGAAGATTACAGAAACTATGGCTTAGTCTCTTTCAGAGTACAGCTACATTGAAATTCATGCCTAAGCTAATAATTTTTTTTTCCTCCTTGCATGTTATCTGTGTTTGGAAATTCTAGTTTTGGTCTTCCCTACAGAGAGATGCTACTGTTAGAAGTTTTGCTGTAAGTTTATTACCTAAACCCAATAAAACTGTACAGAAAGCAGTAGATCTACTGTGTTTGCCAGCAAAACAAACAGATTACAGGAACAGAGCAAAAAACCTCCTTCATTCTCTTCCAGTTAATTTAATTCCTGCTAAAATCCCGTTTATGTTTGGAAAAGAATGACCTTGAAACATTGCAGTTCACAGTTCAAATCTTTTGGTTGATATTGGCTTTTAAACAGGGTGACTTGAATAAAAAATAATGAGTAGACAGTAGAATCGTTTGTTGTTGCGTTGCTCATTTTTTCACACCCCTATATTTGTTATATGAAGTATAAATTTAGTATTGTGTATTTTTTAGTTTAGTTTTATTAATTTAGTATTCAATAATGACATCTCCCTTTCCACAGTCATAGTTCTTACTTAATACTATCAGCATAGTAATTTTTATAGATGCTTTGCATAATATATCAGCATGGGCCAGATTTTTGCCTGTGACTCAGAAGCTGTTGTAATTATATTGGTGCAGGCAGATTCATCTCTTACTTATGAGGCTGTAGTAGTGGTAGTGAATTTTCTACATGAATGGAGAATTTTAAGCCTGCACCAACATTAGATAAATAACCTCTGACAAGTGTTGAAATTTTATTTCAATTGTGTGATAGTGTTTGGTTCCTGTCAGAGGGCTCTGTTGTTCTCAAACACCCCCATTACGTGCCTGCATTTGCAGTGAGCAAAAGGTAATTTGTGCCCTTGTATATTCCATTGGGATAGTGTGAAGTAATTTTGGTAAGAATGTACTCTGTCAATCTTGCTCCTCTTTTGCCCTGAATGGCTTTGCAGATGCCACAGTTGAGTATGGTGGAAAAAGTGCCTAATGCAGACAGATTGAAATTATGTGAAAACTGCTTGTAATAGTCATGGTGTGATACCTGAAACAGAATAGAGGAAACTATTTATGCACAAATATAGAAAGCTTTAATTATTCATCAGATGCTGGTGAGAAACTAGCATGTGCATCCTGCCAGGCAGAAAAAGTTGGTCCTTTCACTTTAGTTCAACAAAGCCCTAGGAGTTTTTACAACTCGTAGGCATGGGCTTAATTATTGCAGTGTATCAGTTTTACCTGAATTAAGAGAAGGGAAGCAGTATGATTTTATGTTAACAAGATGCACAAAGCTGAACTAACAGTAGAGTCCAGTTAGGCATTTGAAAGGCACAAAAGTGTCTGAATTGCCTGTTTCCTGTGTGGTGCCTGTACTTTTTGGGATGATGGTGTTCTCTGGTTCTGTGTGGACATGACAGCTAAGAAGGGTAATAAGATAAGCCCCTTTTGGCTAAAAAAAGAACAGTGCTAAGCTTGAGGATGACGCACATGGAGGCTCTCCTTTGGACTTCCACCTGGAACTGTAACTCCTTTCCTCCTCCGCTAATGAGATCTAGGGAGTTCCCATACTGGTCACCTCCTGTTTTAACCTGCTGAGAACAGCCTCCTAAAGCATTCAGGTTTCTGTCATTCATTCAGTGATCTGTCAGAAAGTTCTATGGGAAGTATGTGATGTCTGTGTTAAATCCTGATTTCAATTCTACTCTTGTAATCCTAAAAATTAGACTTCTAAACAGTGGACTGAATGTCCAATGTCATTTTAGTAGCCCTTGAGCAAGCAGCATTTTTGTTATTGATATCATTGTGTATAGAGTTGAATCTACCAATAAAAAAGAAGGGATTACTTAATCTTTTTGAAGATTTTCATATTATTAATGACTTGCAAAAAAAAGCTAGAACATTAAGAAGCAACTAAATACATGTTTCTTTTGAAAAAAGTGAGGAAAAATGTTAAAGCTGATTCTAAGTTTTAATTGGAAAAAGATTAACTGTGTATTTGACTTTATTAACAAAGGCATCATTAGGTCCAATTTTCTTCTTCTGTATTGTAGTTGAAATGTCCCATGTGAGCACTTACAAACCTTAAAACTCTGCAAATGGAGAATTGAATACAGGCACCATATGTTTCACTTCTTTCATATTGATTTTAAGGTATTATCAACACTCACAAAGAGACAATTGCAAATCCATCTTAAAATTGAAGTACTTGCCATTTTCATGATGTTTTCCCATGAGGTTTCTGTCTCTGAGATCTGTCTTTTCAATTACCATTTGCTGTCATTCAGCACTCCTTGCACTTTAATTTTATAGCACAAATGCCTCTGAATCCATCAAAATTTATTTCAGTCCCTTCTCTGTTTCCATGCTGTTTTCAGTCCCAAGCAGTTTTTAAGGATTGGTTCTCAAAAAACATTATAGATAAAGTATAGTGAGGTTCAGGAACCAATAGCAACAGTCCATAGTTTCAAGCTTTTCTGAAAAATAAAAATAATTAGAATGTTTCTCTTTTGAATTTTTAGTGGAACTACTGCTTCACCAGGTAGAAACTAGGGCTTCAAGAGAATTTAGGAGTCACGACATAAAATCTTCAAAATAGGAAAACTCTAGGCATGGTAGCATGCCTAGTGATAAAAGCAGAACAGAATGACTTGAGAGTATATGCGGTGCTTTTGGCTCCTGTCTTATGCCCATACATGTAATTGGCCAGAAAACAAAAGAAATATCACAATGAAAGATTTGTATTGTTGGCTACTCTGTTGCATTGCTAGGGTCAAAGCAGTGCAGAGATTCTGTGCTGATACTTTTTTGCAGTTACAGATCCTGGGGCTTAGCTGTTCCCAAGTGGAATTGCATTTGATCATTATTTCCCTTGATTTTCTGCAGTGCTAAATTCCTACTAGTTTTTGGAAATTCAAAAATACTTTGACCTTTACTGAAACCAGTAAGATCTGTGTGTGCTGACGACTGGTGAAATTGGACAGAAAGTTGCTGCCAGAGCACAGTGTACACGATCTCTTCAGGCTCCATCATTTAATTCTGCATTACCTACCTAACAGTTAAATTAGACCTCTGCTCTTGAATTCCTTGATGAAGATGTGTGTCTTTCAATAGATGACAAGTAACTACTTGATGTATTACCTTATTTTCTTAAAATCAGCCCTCACAAATACTGTGTCTATTTTTCAGGTTAAGCTTGAAAATGGCAATTTTTGTTTTCATGTTTTGTAAGTGTCAGTATGGGTAACTCAATTCTATCCCTTTATCTTCTTTTTTGTTTGTGTACATGTTAGAGGAAAATTAAAAACAAAGAGTCATTCTTGGGTGTTTGGCCACAAAATTGGAAGCATGCTAAGAAGCTGAGCATTTTTCCAGTGGGGCATTTTACACTGATCCTTTTGGAATCAATATAGCCTACTTTCGAATTTCTCTAGTTATGATGTTAAATTTTCTGAGTGCGTAAATGTGAATCTTATGCCTCCTACTTTTGCAGGTGCTATAATCCTTAAGCAGTTACTTCCTTTTCAGTGTGATTTGTGTATTTTCTACAATATCTCTCATTTGACAAAGTAAACCTGTGTGCTCTTTCATTACTGAAGTGGTGAGTTTAAATTGGCTTTATATTTTAATTTCTTCTTGAGAGTGACTTTCTGATGTCAGTTTTATGAGCCAAGAAGCTACCTGCTGTGGAATCAGTTTGCTTTTTCTCTTTGAGGGAAGAAAATGTCTATGTACAGGATAAGCACTGAACTAGTTTTACAAGCTTTTGTTAGGAAGTTTGATAGTTTTTTTTGATCCAGCTCTGTCCTTGTCATATCACATTTCCTTAGAAGTTCTGTGGTCTGTATTTTAGTGAACAATCTGATGTTAATATCTTGAGTCATTCTTCGTACAATGTTCTTGCAAGTGCTTGGGATAAAGACTGTTTTAGAAGGAGCATGTATTTAGGGTGGTTAGTGAAACCTAAAGTGTTCTATTCTTCTCTCTGCTGCTTCTTCTGTTCAGAATTGAGTGGGTATAATTTTGGCTGCAAGACTTCATGCTACTTGTTATTCATTAAGTTGAAAACTCCATCTGGAGGTGTTAATCCAAACTGTTATTCTGGTGTAGCCTGTTTTGAAGTTGTTTGCTTTGGAGTGGGACTGAGTTGACCAGTGGTATGTTAAAGAAAGACTGGCTCCTTTCAAAATGATTTTTAGTATATTTAGATGTGTACATACAGTTTCAGAGTGTTTCATATCCTATTTGTTATGTCTTGAGCATGTCTGTGACTTTGTCTCTCTCTCAAACATGTTCATTTTTATGTGCATTCTTCTATTTTCTTAACTTTTTTCTTTCATGAAGTTTAAAATAAGATTGCTTTACCTAGATTTCTTGCAAATTCTTCAGGTGCTATTGCACATAATGCTTGCATATTATAGTTTCATTTAAATAAGAAGGTTTAATTTTTTTTTTTTTTAAATTGAGGTTTAGCTGTCAGATGAAGTATTATGTCACTCTTCCATATGCAACTGAAAGTTGATAATTTAGTCAGTCTTTTGTGAGCAATTTTTTACAGTATTTAAAATTCCTGTCATATAACAGAGGATCAGTGTGAAGTATTTTTGGAGGGATAGTTTCCACTGCTTTTGCTAGATTAGTCGTGAGATCTTGTTTGTAATTAACAAAAAAAAAAAAAAGGCCCATCAGTGTCCTTTCATATGGGGAAGAAAACTAGGGAAAAATGTAGGGCTGAGATAAGGCAAAAAGAAAAGTTCCTTGGCAGCATCTTGGATACAGGTTCATGAGTTGCAATTTTTCATTTTAGATTTTATTTTCCTTTGTAAACTATTTAGGGGGGAAAAAAAAAAAGAAAAGAAAAGGTAAGACTATTTTTGCAGAAAGAATTATCTCTTCTAGCCTTTACCTGCATTTGGATACTGCAAAATACAATAGTGAAGTCTTAGGCATATAGCAGTGAATAAAAATGTAACAGTTATAATAATAGCCTAATCACAGAGAAAATCGGATACCCAGTAGACTTGCCCTCTTTCCTCGCAGTCTCATGGGAGATGATACAGTGTATTCCTGCTGCACAATCTTCCTGTTTTCCAGAATTTGCCCACCCCCTGCTGGGACACTGTAATTTCTGGCAGGGATGGCTGCTAGCAGGGGCCTCTGGGAGAAGGTGTCGATACAGAGCGTGCATCTGCCACCATGGTTGCAGATTGCATGCAGGTACCATCACTTGCCTTCTGGGCCACTTTGTTCACCCTTAGATAATCTTCCTAAACATATGTACCAATATTTCTATTTTCTCTCCTGTGTGTGTGTCTTCATAAACCAGCATGACTTGAACAATGCTAGTTTATATACTCTAACCCAGGAGTAGACTAAGGGCATATAGTAATTAATATTTAGTTTATTAAAAGCCAAAATAGGTAAACTAACATTTTTCTCAAGTTCTGTTTATGTATAATACTGAGTGCTCATTTCTACCATCTTCTTCCCCCTTAATTTAATCTTAGTGAAAGGAAGCATGTCAGTTCTATAAACCATATTTAGAGCTGTGAAAAATAGAATTCACTGCAAAATGGGATTCCTGATGGAAGCAAATATGCTTCCAAACAGTAGTTCTGCTTCCCAAAAGGACAGGCCCATTTTAATACCCTGTGGTAGGGTGACAGACAGGGCAATCCAGGCAATCTGCTTGTCTCACTGTAATTTGCTACATATACTTAGTCCTGAGCCACTTAAAATGAAAACCACCATAAACCCCCATAACTGGGGTATGTGCCCCACTAAATTTAAGCTTTAAAGATGGGGGTTCTCTTCATTCATTGCTGGCCAAAGAGTTTATAATTCTGGTTTGCATATAGGCGTGCATTGAAGGTCTAAGTTACTAATAAAATACAATAACTATTTTTTCAACCTTTGGAAATGCATTTTGCCAGCAGATGAGACTGCAGTTGGTATACCTGGATAGACAAGTTGTGATTCCTATATAGTTTGTTTGGCAATATTGTACACATTCTATTGTAAATTCAGAAAATAGGCAGGCAGCTCCTAATGAAGTTCAGTGTCGAAAACAGGGAGCCATTTGTATTCTTTGGGCATGAGGTTCTTTAGCTATGTCAGGATGATAAACAGAAACTCCATGTTAATCTGACTTAGTAAGGAGCTTTCAGGATCGCAAATTGGCAGATTCGTAATCTGACTGTTTGTAAACAGATACAGTTGTTGACCTTATTCATTGTGGATGTGCTTCATCACTATAGCTTTAGAAAACCATAATACATTTCCCCCATTACCTAAATTGCACTAATAAAAATGGAAGCCAGATCTTTCTGCCACAGATTTCTCAAATAACTGCATTATCCCGTAGCTGAGGAACTGGTGCTGTTTTTGTGTTCTTATGCAATGCTTTTAATCCTCAGTGATCGGCATCCTTTAAGAATTAGAGCATCCAGTTTTTCACTCCCATTATTTTTATGGGCACACAGTACACAGACACTTGTGCTGCTTAGAAACCACCATGTGAAATAAATTGATTAATAACAAGCTGTATTTAAGATTTCTCCTGCTGGGCCTGTTGTCTTTCTATTACTTTTCTATTCTTGTTTTTATTATGCAAAATAAATTATGTTCGTCATGTAGCTGGCTAAGAAAAGATGAACACTAAACTCTTAAATTCTATCTCTTTAAAGTGCTAAATGTTAATTGGGTTTCTCAGTAGAAACTGTCTTGAGAGTCAATATGACTATAGTATAATTGCATGAAAGCAAAACATCTGCAAGACTGAAGCAGCATCATGTAGGTTTGTTTTCTAATAAGGTACTTGAAAAGAATTAAAATGATTAATATTTTTACATGCCACAGCAGTAATATTTTTTAATCCAGTGGCTTGTATCTTCAGTTTCTCACACAGAAAGCACCGAACAGGATTTGCTAGTGGGAATATTAGAGACCTCTCATCCTTGGAAGCTTGCTTGCATGCCTTTTCTTTTTGGGATTAGGCTGACCAAAAAGGTGTCAGGTTGGGTAATACTGTTGCAAATTTATCAAGAAAATAGGACCAGATTTCAGAGACTATATTTTTTTGCATTTTCCTAAACCTACTTCATGCCCTGTCAATCTTTTCTGTTCTTGTGTCAACGGTGCTTCCGTTCAGAGATGTGGTGGTTGTATTCCTGTTGCATTTTGATGGCAAGTTGGGTGCCTGGAGGGCTTTTCATATTGCATGTCCATTCAGGATATCAGCACTTGATCCACGTATCCTAGCTGCAGAGTGAGAGTGTAATGGGGACTATGGATATAACTACTGCTCTGTAACAACTCATTTTCCTTTTACATGACCTTTTTACCTCATGAATTAAAAAGGTCAAATCCAGAAATAAGTAGCAAAGACAGTGTGCATTATTCAGAAGTGCTAGCTGCAGCCAATTTCCGCCACTAATAGAGAAGTAATACATTTACTCTTGCTTCTTTTTTTTAAACCAAAAGAATACCTGAAGCTGACCAAACAGCAGATGGCTAGGTAACATCTTTTTCTGAAGAGCTTTTAATTGATTTTATATTCATTGATTTGTGAAGTCTCCCAAAGTCTTGCAGGAGCTGCTATATTTCTTTAAACTTAATGGACTCCTGCATCTTCTCCAAGAAAAAGGCTAGGCCCTGATATTGGAGAGCATTTCACCACTATGAAGGTGGCGTGCAGCACATCATGTCCTGGCATATTGCTTCTTGCGATTAGTGGGCAGATAACTCTGGAAAGCATAATGAGTAGCTCTACAGGAGACTGAAGCATCTGTCTCTCACCTACTTGATGTCTGTGCTTCATGTGTCTCACACCCCTGGCATCAGTGTAGCCTTGCATCAGTGGAAAAGCTGACTTGGACTTCTGGATGTGACACCATCAGAGAAGGAATTTTGAGTCTCGCCTTCAGGTGTTTTAGTCCTTCACTGAATCTGTCGTTAACTTGATGTGGTAGAATGCCAACTGCTGCTGTTTTAATTCACACTAAGTAACAACAGAGTTCATTGAAGTGAGTAGAACTACTTAAATAATTAGGAGCAAATCTGTAAACTGAGTTGCAAAATCTGATTGAAGGTAAGCTGAAAGAGAAATAGGAGAGCAGCCGTCTTGCAAACCACTACCTTTTTCACCCACGTGCACATGTGTGCACACATACTGTGTGCACAGCACCTTACTAGTGTCTCTGAGGAAATTTGCAGTCAGTTGCAGTTTGGCTTAACATGCACTACTGCTACTCAGTATTCATAGAAAGACTTTGGATCACAGAATGATCCACTTTTCTGTAGAAAATTATTTGCTATAAACCTTTTTGTTGTCTCTTTTTCTCAGCTAATTCTAATGACTATGACTGACTTTAGTGGCTTTAAACAGAAAAAGAGTAGGTTTAGATTAGATATTAGGAAGAAATTCTTTACTGTGAGGGTAGTGGGGCATTAGAACAGGTTGTCCAGAGAAGCTGTGGATGCCCCATTCTTGGAAGTGTTCAAAGCCAGGCTGGATGGGACTTTGAACAACCTGGTCTGGTAGAAAATGTCCCTGCCCATGGCTGGGGGATTGGAACCAGATGACCTTTAAAGTCCTTTCCAACCCAAACCATATTATGGTTCTGTGACTTTAGTTCAGCTTCTCCAGCCATTTTAAGTAAGTAAAATAGAAATTCAATGACAGCAATGATTGATCTGCCTATCATATATGGAACTAGGAAACAGTTTGCAGTGTTAAAGACCTGAGTGTTTCCTGGTTATATTCAGTTTCTGTTTTGGGAAAACAAGATGTCATAAACTGCAGAGTTAAGGAGAGAACTGTAGAAGAAAGGTAAGTAATGAACAAATAAAAAACACATAATGGAAAGATATTTATTTTGGTTCCCTAAACGTGACAGAGACTGAAAAATGTTTACCAGTGTTCACAACTAAAAAGAGAACCAGGTCGTTCTGCCTTTCTTCCCTTCCACTGCCATTGTAAACAGTCACTCCTAACTGACTCTCTCAAACAGTTTTGTGTTTTTAGGCATTATCTTGCACGTCATCATGCTACTACATGCTGTCTTCCCTACTGAGAAACTATTATAGCACAGTGGACAATAAAGGCTGCCTGCTGTGATGAATGTTGGCTACCCAAGGGCAATGACATCCTTCCTGACTTCACTTCTGAGTTGCTGACTATGCCTCCCAGCAGACCTATATTAAAGATCTTAAGAATAAATTGATCCTCAGTTTCATTGCTTATCCTTACCTGGTGAAATAAATTATAATAAAAAAAAATCTTAAAAAAAGGAAGAGTGTTGCACTTTATTGTTTTGTACAAAGCAACCAACTAACAAAATTAATATCGTTAACAAGTAGAAGATGCAAGTTAGGACAAATGGAGAAAAATGTTTATTTAGTCTTTTCTGCAGAGATTGATGATTTTATATTTTACTTTTATTTTTTCCCAAGGTTTCAAAAATGTCTTTCAACATCTGACTCGTGTATGGTTGCTCCAAGCTGCTCATAAATAAGGCTGATCAAGACTTCTCATTGATCAGACATTGATTTCTTCTCTAAGGCAAAATAAACCCAATAATGCTGCATTTATCTTCTTGTAGGAATATTCTTTTCATGTATTTAGGTAGTTGCAGCAGTAGTTTTATCAGTTCTGGAGGCATTTGGAATTTCAAAGTATTTCTAAAGGCCAGTTTGCTTCTGTTTTAGTTGTCTGATGTTTGATTTTCATTTATTTTACATTTAACTTTTGGTTTGACTGGTGTCTTGAAAAGTATGTGACACAAACTGTAGCATTGTGATTATGAAGATTTTGCAGATTCCTCAGCTGTTGTTGCATTCTTTGGTTTCCAAATACTGTTTTTAATTTTTTTTCATACAAAAAGGACACCGCTATGACATTGTCTCTCTCAACAGAGGAAGGATGGATTATGAAGGTGGAAAAAAAAAGTCAGGGTCATTTCAGTTATCCTACAACAATAATTGCCTGATCTCTGGTGTTGATGTGCTATGTTTTTCTTGCAACGAAGCTACACTAGGCTTTTCCCTCTTTCCAGCTAATGGGCTGTTTCTAAATCTTTCAGGTTCTACTATGCAACAGACATATTTAATTCCTCAGGGTGCAGAGGCAAGCAGGATGGCCTTTTTATTGCCTGTGTCTTTCTCACAAAACCTGTAATTAAGTCTGACTTTACTGAAGTTGCAGGTTCTTATGGGGTAGTGACATGGACATGCATACTGTTGTCCAAAGAGAAGATTCCAGTATCTAGAACCTGGAAAAAGGGATGCTTTCCAAAGATTCTTAAACAGTTCTAATAAATTTTGATTTAGAATAACATGCCAAGAAAGAGATGAATGAACAGTCACTTGTGCACAGTGAGTAATAGTCTCAGCTTTTAAATTAGGTGTGCCAGGATTTGGAGCCTGCCTGCACATTGCCTGGTATTCTGGCTTGCTAAAGACTAAGGCATCTCCACAAATGGAATTTCCTGGGCTAAGCTCCCAGCGTGGGGTTTTTGCAACGTAATCCTTTGAAGCTGTTTCACCAGGTGAATGTGACCCACTCCAGGAGATTGTACCCCAAATTCGTTAGCTTGACCTGTATTCTTAACCAGTTGTAATCATCTTCCCATATTACCCAAAATGCTTATTCTGTTTGCAGAATCCTGTAATACCTACATTATCCTTCACAAAAATTATTTTCAGTTGTTCTGGTAGCCATCAGAGTCCTGGGGATGTGCCACAGCCAATAAATATGAGTCTTACCTCTTGTGATACTCTCTCCCTAAAAAATGTCCTAGAAAAAAAGAAGTTACAGATCATATGTTTGAAGCTAGTTTGGCAGCCAGGGACCTAGTCTTCATTACAGTTAGCTAATATCTGGACACTCCTCTCCAAAACCCTGCAGAACAATCATCTGTGTTTGGCATATCTGGAAGCCAGAGGGGCTGACATCTGAGCTGGTGTGCTGATTGGGATTCATGAGCTCCCAGCACTTCAGGAAATGCAAGCCTGTGACTAATGTCTCCCATAAAAAAGTTCTAACTTGACAGAGTGGATTAAGGTGCTTCTTAGTGCATACATTCCAAGTATTTTGAGAGAAATGATTGCTTTTAGTGGATTTGAGGCAAGAAAGAGCTTTCCAAAGAAAAACATTAAATAAAATAGGTGAAACCTAAAGTTTATTGTTTCTTCTCCCAAAGGCTTGTATTTCAGTATATTTTGGTAATGTACTCTTCTGTCATAGTGAAGATTTTGAGATCCAAACTGAAGATAAGCATGTAGTATTCTAGTTTTGGTACTTTGTTTTCCTCCTACATAGAAGTCCACTAGTGACCCCAGAAAACCAAACTCCAATAGAATAAAAGTAGTAAAAAGGGGGGCAGGGGGGAAGGCAGCTTATTCTTGTGACATGAGGCAAGTGCAGTTCTCATGAGTAGTGGCGTAACTCAGGACTGTGAGCTATAGGCTGTTAAGTATTCTGCTAATCCATGTGTTCAGTTTAACAAATAAAAAGACATTTGCTTGGATATTTTACTCTTTCCTTACAAAATAAAGTTTCTGAATCTCCAGCAGATCACTGCACTTCCATCAGTTTACACAGTTAGGTTTCAGTCCATGTTTTATTTCTCTCTACCTGTCCTACAGGCAACATGCTGGTATGCAGCTTTGAACTTCACATATGGTTGTTTGCATACCAAAGGAAAATCCTTGGTTGTGGAGAACCCTTGGTAGTTTCTACTGGATATCAAGATAACAACGTAATACAGAGAGGACTATGCATGCTTGTAATAGTAACCTAGTCATGACTGATCCTTCATTTTTACCCCACTAAGACCATGCAAGAAATACTACAAAACTTCCCAGACAGTTGAAATGAACTGGAGATTTTTTTTGTGGTGTTTGGTTTTTTTATTTTATTTTATTTGTTTGCTTGTGTTTCCCTTTCAATCAGACATAAATCTTGTACTCTTGGCAAAAAGTTTTTTTTCCTGCAGAGATTTGGTGAAGTATTGTACCAGTAGTTGCCAAAAGACATCTCTCCAACTCTTGTATTTTGTCTTGGAAGAGGACCAATTTCCTTGTCAGATTTTGGCTAGTAAAATAACTACATCAAAGCTCCTTCCCTGCTCTTTTTTAATTTCAGCAAATTATGGGGACTATTGATATTAAACTAGAACTTCCTTCAACATCTTTGCATTGATTAGACCTTTTATAATGTCTTTGTTGTGGTACTATAAACCTCTTGCAGCAATAGAAATACCATAATGGGTGAATTGAAGAACTCTCATTTAAGCAGTAGACAAGCGCAAGTGTTTATATTAAGATCCGTAATTCCCACATTTAGCTTTCTGCTGGGAGGAGTTAGAAACCATGCATAATTTTCTTGGAACGTAGTTTCAAATGTCAAATATCTTATTTTTTATTAATAAACTATTTGATATAAGTAGCCTTATAGGCTGTTTGTTCTAACAGTGTATATGGTCTGCAAGATGCTCTTCTATACTTAAAGGGATCGTGTTAATGCTCAGCTTTAATTCATGGTGTCTAATCTGCTGTCTTGCTAATCATAAATTTAACAAGTCCAAAGAGGTGGACAAAGTGTGTTCTGGGGTGCATCAAATACAGGGTGACCAGCTGGGCAAAGGAAGGGATTATCCCACTGCATGCAGTGTTGGTGTGGCCTCATCATTTAAGAAGGATGTGAAGGTCCTTGAATGTGCCCAGAGGAGGGCAACACACCTGATGAAGGGGCTGGAGGGCATGTCCTGTGAGGAGTGGCTGAAGACTTTGGGGCTTGTCTAGTTTAGAGAAAAGAAGGTTGAAGGGCATTGCTCATTGTGCTCTACAGCTTCCTGAGGAGCAGAAGGGGAGAGGGAGATGCTGAGCTCTTCTCCCTGTTATCCAGTGACAGGATATGTGGGAATGGTTCAAAGCTGCACCAGGGGAGGTTCAGACTGAGCATTAGGAAGCATTTCTTAACTGAGAGGGTGGTCAAACACTGGAATAGGCTTCGTGGAAAGGTGATGGAAGCCCCAAACCTGTCAGTATTTTAGAGGTGTTTGGACAATGCCCTTAGTAACATGCTTTAACTTTTGGTCAGTCCTGCATTTGTCAGGCAGTTGGACTAGATGATCACTGCAGGTCCTTGCCAAATGAACTATTCTATTCTGAAATATTTCCTGACTTGTTATTCACATTGTTGTGGTTTAACCCCAGTTATCAACCAAGCCCCATGCAGCCCCTCACTCACTGCTGCACTGGTGAGATAGACGAGAGAACTGGAAGAGTAACGGCAAGAAACTCATGGGTTGAAATAGACAGTTTAATAGCTAAGATAAAAGCCACATGTGCAAGCAAAGCAAAACAAGGCATTCATTCACCACTTCCCATGGGCACAAAGGTGTTGATCCATCCCCACGAAGCAGAGCACCATGACACATGGCGGTATCTTGGGACGGCAAATGCCATCATTCTGAATGTCCCTTCCCATTCCTCCTTCTTCCCCCAGCTTTATATGCTGACCATGATGCCATAGATCCAGAGAAGAGCAACGAGGCTGGTGAAGGGACTTGAGCACAAGTCCTATGAGGAGAGGCTGAGAGAGCTGGGGTTGTTTA
>JAWWES010000081.1:132666415-132679250 GCA_035583135.1 Lophotriccus pileatus
ACAGTGGGGTTGGATCAAGGGTTGGACTTGATGATCTCAGAGGTCTCTTCCAACCCAGTTAATTCTATGATTCTGTGGTATGTGGGATATCCCTTTGGTCAGTTGGGATCAGCTGTCCCAGCTGTGTCCCCTCCCAACTCCTTGTGCCTCCTCTCTGGTGGGGTAGGGCAAGAGGCGGGAAAGGCCTTGACACCATGTAAGCACTGTTCAGAAATAATGAAAACATCCCTGAATTATCAACACAGTTTTCTGCACAGATCCAAAGCACAACCCCATACCAGCTGTGAAGAAAATTGACATTATCCCAGCCAAAACCAGCACCAACTTTAGCAGTTCTGTTCTTCCATTTTTTTAAGCTACAGACAGGTTTTTTTTTGTAACCTTCTTGGTTAACTGTCAAAGAAATGAGAAGCTTCACTGGGACACATGGAAGTGTGTTACTGTTTTTGTGACTGTGAGTCAGACCCTGTCTAGGATGAAAAAAATGGGATGAATGCAAAAAATAATGAAGTGAACTGTGCAGTTGGGGGAGGTGACGGTCCTGCTCCACTTTGCACTGGTGCAGTTTCCCTTTGAGTGCTGTGTGCTGTTTTGTGTGCCGCAATATAAGAAGGATATGAGAGTTTTGAGGATGGTCAAGAATCGAGAGGGGAAGCCATATAAAAAGCAACTGAGGTCCCTTGGCTTGTTCACCTCGAGAAGAATGTCAAAAAAATGTACAGGAACACCTTCCAGTCCAGGTGATTTTCAGAGCTTACCTGAAACTGTAAGAGATGGGAAAACCATTTCAATCTCTTATTCTCTAACTTGGTTTGTTCTTCCCAGCTCTTGGCCTGAGGGCAGCAAAGGTTAACAGCAGTGCAGTATTTCCTGTATTTCTATATGACAGTGAGCACAGTGATGGTGGTAAAACATGCTGCATTCAGACTACCTGTTCTAGCTTTAATGCCAAAGATATTTTGGCCCCACAGATAATTGATGGACTAGGTATTTCATTATTTTTGTTTATTAGTCAGACCTTAACTCCTATGAACCTAATGGTTTTCACACTGAAAGATATAGAAAGCTGGTTGAAGCAATCACAGAACACATTAATAAATTCTTTGTGAGAAGTGTGTTATATTGCTGAGTTCCCAGAATTCACAAAATATGAAACAGGGAATGATTAGCTGTGTAGGAACACTAGGGAAAAAACCTGAGAGACGAGCAGCAAACCAAATGTTTGCTACTGATGTAGACTGACGAGGAAGAAAAAAAGAACATACCAAACTGGAATGTAGAACCAGTGTTGCCGTATGCAAGATAATAAATAATCCCTATGGTACTCAGTCTGCATTGAATAGTGTCTCCAGTTTTGGGCACCCCTGATTTAAAACATAAAGATCAGAAATCTAGAAAACATGATCTCTAGAAAAAAAAAATGAATTCTAGGTTGATGTTTGGCCTAAAAAAGAGACATACTGGGGAGACATGGGAAAATCACTCAAATGTATAAAGTGCATTTGTGAGGAAGAGGGTCAAGAATTTTTCTCTGTGTCTGTTGGGAAAAAAACAAATAATGAGCTGCAGTTGTGGCAAAGAATACTATTTTCAGGAACAAATATCTAATGTTTAGAATAGCAAAGCTATATTTCAGGTTGTACAATCTCAATCCCTTGAGGTTTTTAAGAACAGGTTATAGTTAGGCCAATATGTATTAGAAATGGCTTAAATGCATCATATTTTGCTTTGGGCAAAGATTATAAAATTAGTAGTCTCTTTAGCTGTTTAGCTCTTTTCTATATTCACTAAATTTCTGACACCTCAGTGACCCACTGATCCTTTGTTCCACCTGTCTGCCAAACAGAGCCTTAACATAGCTAATCGTTTCTTTGTCTGGTTTGAGTTTTGGGGTAATCCTCTCTTTTTCTCTTTAGTTTTACTGACTTTGTAAAATAAAAATGTGTCCTCTAAGAATGGTGTCTTCTGTGAAAGTTAATTTTTTTAAATTCTCCTTGGGAAGAAAATTAGTAGGACTTGGTTTGTGGATCTTTAGGAGTGGAAAGTTAGAACTGGCTGCAGCCAGGATTCTTCAGAATAGGAATGGGGAGGAGAAAATAATGAAGAATCACCTTTAGGGGCCACAGTCATGTATGAGCCTTTTCTGTTAAGACAAATCCACCTTAGCTACTGTTGTGCTTGGTGGGGTGAAAGCTGCATAGTGCCAAGACTTGGAATACTTAATTTATTTACCAAACCGGAAGTGTAATTTTTGATCTAAAAAGCCTATTCACTAACTCCACAGAACTGACCAATAATTTTGGTTTGAGAGTGGTACAGTCCATAGGCAGCAGTACTCTTGAGTCCAGTTCCAGCTGAGAACTTCACAGTATAGTCAGCTTTCTTCTTGAAAAGGAGAAGTAGAAAACAGCAAAACTGGATATATATATAAATTTTGAAAGGAAAATAAGATACTGTAAATGTTGTCATATCTGTATTTGTGGCTTTCAGTAGAGAGGACAAAAACTATTAATGTCATTAAATGAATGGCAGTGGGACCACCACAGTGATTATGAATGAAAGGAATATCTTAGTGTTGATAACAGAGGAATAAATAGGTAGATTTGACAGCTGATTAGGGGAGACTTTTAATAAATGAACTGAGAAGAGCTTTTTTAATACAGTTAGGAAAATCTGCACTATCATATCTTGAGATATAGTCATCAACCAGCTAATGACTAAGCACAAATATGCTTCACATTGTATTGAATAAATATCATTCTCTTTTTATTTTCTTCCTTTTGAATAACACAGCTTAGTGAAAGTGCTTGAGTGCCTCTTTAATAAGAAATAGATATATTGAAATCACTGTTTTACATCATCCTCTAAAGTTAAGTGACATCTTTAATTTAGATATAAATAATTATCACTGGAGCTGTAGTTAAAGCCATTATCATAGCATTAGATTAAAAGTCAAAATTTGAAAAACAGAATCCATATATTCTTAGGATGAATCTGTTACTGTTTTTGTCTCTAGCATATGTAATCAGGTACAAAAAACCCCGTTATGCCTCTTTTTATGATGATAGCTAATAAAACTCGTGTGCTTGACATATTCTACTTTATCTGTCCGAGTTGTACTCACTCTACTCCCTTTTGAATTAGGTCAGATAACTACAGCCAAAGCTCATCGCTATTTCTCCATCCTCCAAAGGTTTCTACCTTTGTCTTGGCTGACTGGAGACTCAGGTCTGTATTGTTCTGTTCCCTGCTATTGATCACATTTAGCTGACTTTATTTTACTCTGAGGAGAGATGGCTTTTATCTGTTAAAAAATACAAAGCTCATGAAATACTGAACTTAGCTTACAGTACCACTACATTTGGTAATAGTGCAAAAGAGTACAGGAAAGAGAGCAATTCATCAGCTTTGGTCCCAGGAATTGTTTATCTCTGCATCTTTATTTATGTGAAATTACTTATGATCCCTGCAGTCGTCCCTCTGCTGCTGTAAATTATATAACTGTTATATTTTGTCTGCAGCATTAGCAAATGATATATAGAAATCTGATTCACAGTATCTCAAATTGGCTTGTAATCAGACGGAAATAGGACTGGGTTTAGATGGTGAAGATTTGATAGTGGGGAAGCTGCAGGGGTGGCTTCTCTGAGAAGACATCAGGAGCCATCCCAGTGGCTCACGGAGCTAGTTTCAGATCTTCCAAGGTGGACCCACTGCTGCTCAAAGCTGAGCCTGTCAATAATGTGGTGGGGCCCCACATATAACAAAGAAAGGGTAAACAAAGGGCAGCTGTGGGAGAGGAGTGAGAGGAAAAAAAGAAAGAGAGGAATGACTCTGCAGGCACTAAAATCAGTGAAGAAGGAGGCAGAGGAGGTGGTCCAAGTGAGAGCAGAGATTCCTTGCAGGCTGTGCAGAAGACCAGAGGGAAGCAAATTGTCCTCCTTCAGCCCATGGGAAACCATGATGGAGCAGATACCGACCCTGCAGCTAGTGGAGGAGCCCATGCTACAGCAGATGCGTGAGTTCTGAAGGAAGCTGCAGCCCACAGAGAGCCTATGGAGAGGAGACCATGCTGGAGAAGGTCTTCTGGCAGGACCTGTGACCCTGCAGGGGATTCACGCTAGAGCAGTCCATTCCTGAAGGCCTGCACCCCATGGAAAGGACCCACGCTGAAGCAGTTCTGGAAGAACTGCAGCCCATGGGAAGGATCCATGTTGGAGCAGTTCATAGGACTGGAACCCCATGCTGGAGCAGGAGTGGCAGAGACAAAGCATTATGGGGTGACCCCAACCCCTGTTCCTCATCCCCCTATGCTGCTTGAGAGGGGAGATAGAAGTTAGGAGTGAAGCTGAGCCTGGAAAGTAGGAAGGAATGGTAAAAACTTCATCAGGCTTTATAAATCTTTGTAAACAAAGAAAAATAATGAAAACCTGATTAGTCCTAGCTACTCTCTCTGAGCCTTCTCTGTATGCATGCTCTTCTCTGTTCGTAGGCACATCCACTGCTTAATTAATAATAAATTATTGATAGTCCAACAATTGTGCCTAGAGAAGGACAAGCAATTTTTAGCAGTCTTTCCCCCTCTCCCCCATCTTAGGTTTCCAAGGAACTTAGATTTTAAGGTGATCTAGGGGAGGTAGAGGAACGTCCCTTTATCCTGAAACCATAGGAAAGGAAGCTGAGTGTGCTGCGGTGAAGGTGAAGGAGGGCAAAATACCCCGGGCAAATGGTTGGTTGTTTTTTTCTGTCTCATTTAAAAATCAATAAGTTTCTTTAGCATGCTCACAGAGAGCATGAGAGGAAATTTTTTCTTTCCTATTGCAATAGTTAGGGTTTGTTTTGAATTGCCTACAGGCAGAAGTGGATGATCTAAAAGGGAATGAGTGATAGAGCACAGCTATGCGACCACGTTGAATATACTATGTGGATTTTGTGGCAGAAGCTACACTTAGTTACGAAACCAGAAAGATACATATTTGGTATTTTAAAATGTAGGGAAGGAAAAGAAGCAAAAGTAAGAAAATGAAAAGGAAGTATATTTTGAGGCACTGTTATATTATTTTAAAGAATGAAAGATGAGGGTTTAAAAACTAGGGTTGAGAGAATTATCAGCGGAGGTCATGCGAGCTGTCAATGGAATGAGGAGGCAAATTCATAATTCTCTGTTGTTGTTTTAAAAGCAGAAATATTTAACCTCATTTTGGAAGAGGAAAACATCTGTCATGGAAACTGTATGATTCAAATGAAAAGCGTACAGTAATAATAATGTAATTAATTTGTAAAGAAGAAACTAGAAGTTTAAGAAGATTAAATTAACAGGATTGCAAATGTAATCATAACAGACAATAGTATTAGATCTTTAGCAACTATGTGGTTGCTGTAAAAGTGTGCTGACAGATGAAATAATCATCATAATCAAATATATGAAGTTAATTTATATATTTCTAAAATTCTTTTCCTTCAGATATCAGAAAAAACATATTAATGAAAAAATAAAGAGTTAATACATCTGAGTGGCCATAATGTTGGCTGCCCTCATGATTTGCAGTAGTAAAATAAATTTCTTATTAAACTCTTGACACTGAACTGACCTTTGATCAACAACAGGTGGCAGTCAGGCTTATTTTGCTGCATAAGAATTGCTATTAAGATTTTATTTACATTTCAGATAAATCAGTCTTTACATTAGTAACTACATTTCAGCTCTTTTATTTTTCTTTATCATTTATTTGCTTAAGAATTCACTAATTAGTTAGCTCCAAGAGCTGCCAAACTAAACCTTTAATTTTTTGTTTGAATTGTAAGGTGTCCTTCCTTCAAGAGTTAGGGCAATTAAACAAAACAAAACTAAAAATGAAGCTCAACTCTATAGACAATAAATGTGGTTTGTGTTTCGTAAAGGTTTGGGGAAATTATTTCTTCTAATTTTGGAATAGTTGCACAAGATGCTAAAAAAGCTGAAATGAGTGATCTGAGGCAGAGTTTCATAGAGCTTAAGGCCAGAGGTAATCAATCTCATGTATCCACAGGCTACTACATTTCTTCCGGTTAATCCTGTATGATCCCCTTAACTAGACATAGCTTGTGTTTTCTGAAGCACAGCTTTTGGGAAGATATTGTGATCCTACGTAAATATCCTATTATACTGCAAAGGACTACTTGCTGTAAAACCATCTCACATTGCTCTGGCCTTAAGTTTTTTTACAGTGCTGTGTAAAGTATTTAAAAAATCAGGTGACATTTTCTTGCTTTCTCTGTATCTACGTATCACTCGGCTCCTTTTCTCTGTGTAGTTCAGACCATTAGATTAAAATAGTTTCTGCAGTTCCCCAAGTATGGAAGAGGACAGACATCTACAGGAGAAAGCCAGTGTTTTCAAGTCAGAGGGTAGGAGAAAAGCGCTGACCTACCTACCAAACATGTTCTGCTGTAGGTGATCGTATCCTTTTCTTCTGAGGGTTTGTGGTTTTTTTTAACTTTTGGATCCCAAAGAGTGCTGACAAGTTTATCAGAAGGTTATTTTCCTAAGCTTCAGCAAATCACTTTAAATCACAATAACTTTTAATAAGGTATGGTATTTCAATAAGGTGTGCTATATAATTCAGACACACTGAATACCAAGATTACATGTTTTTATCTCTGGTGGCATTCAGTAGGCCTCTAAAGGCCTCAAAAGATATGAAAGTACAGTTTAGCTATACAAATGTAGTTTGGTCTAGTGGGTGATCTAGCTGATAACAGGGAAGTGTTTAAGTAGTATTACAGTCTTTTGGATTGACAGGGGCTTGTCAATACAGAGGCCCTTGGGATGTAATTATGAAGAATTTAGAGCAATATGTTTGTTAAAGGTCAGGTGGGCATTTCACAACACACTTGTGAGGTCTGAATAATATCCAAGAATCTTAGATTCTCTTACATTACTAGCAATGTGTTGGTTTTATTGGGATTTTTTTTTTTAAGTTGTTATGATTAACGAAGTAGAGCAGTGACTTATTTTGGCAAATGGAGAAATTTTGTTTCAACTGAGTGATTGCTTTGCAGCAAGAATAGAATTAGTAATATTTCTAGTTAACTTCATGCTTTACTTGTCTGGTGATTTGTTTCTCAGCGGTCTTTTTCCACAGATAGTCTGAATTAACTGACTGCCAAGTCTCTCTTAGGTTTTTCCTTTGCATTTTAATGCAAGCATGACACTTACATCAAAAGTTAGCACATATTTTCTTTAATGTGGCAGTACATCAAAGATTTCGTGAAGTGCAAAAATTGTTTTATTCCCATTAGCTCTCATTGTCACTTCATCATACTGTATCTTATGTAAGCATGACCATATTCGTTTTTAGTTGCCTAAGTACTGAACTAGAGTTCTCTCTCTCGTTTCTAATTTTTACATTTTATTTCTTCACTTGTTTTATTCTGCAAAAAGTCTTTGAAATAGTGATGCTGCTAATGAGCTTCTTCCATATTCCAGCTTTTCCCAGTGATATGAGTACTGAAGTCATGTACTTTCCATTCTTTAGGTTATTTCTTTTGAACTGGTAAAATTCTACATATAGTTCTTTTTATTTTAAAGGTACAAATTCTCAAAATCTTTGGCTTCTGTTGTTCTTTTGTGATTCAGGATTTCCCATTGCCTGTGGACAATGTTATGTTCTGCTCTTAATTTTCAAGACTTACTGAGCATAGTAGTGTTTCAGTTTTCAGATTTTTTCTCATCTGCTCATTGCCCTCTCCTGGATTTCAGTATTTTGAAATTCAACTAAGTCAGGTTTATAGTTGGATGTATGTAGTTCCTGTTTCCTGCTCTTAGTCCTCATCTATAAATATACTGAATCTACCTCTTCTGAGAGGAATTATATGTAATTGTTTTTGTAACCTTTCAGAACAGAAATTTTAAAGTGTTTTCTTCTTGGTGTTTCCTTAAAGCAGAAAATAATCTTTTATCCTGTTGTTGTACCAGCATTATATTTTAATTATCCCAGTTTTAGCCATCATTTCACATCCCCTTCCATTTTTTAACTTCTTTATACATAGACTTACAGGATCCTGGGATAACTCAAGTTGGAGGGGACCTCAGGACTCTAGTCCATCCTCCTGCTCAGAGCATGGTCAGCTGTGAGATCGGTCCAGGTTGTTCAGAGCTTTATTTAGATGAGGTTTGAGAAATTCGAAGGGGAAATGCTGCACAACCTCTCTGGGCAATACGGTCAGCGCTCAGCTGAACTCTCTCCAGTTTAACGGTGTCCTTGCATCGAGGGCAGGCAGCAGAACTGGATGCATTATTTCAGGAAGAGTTTGGTGATTTTTCAATGAAGCACTATGATCCCTTCCCTCTGTCTGCTGGTCATGCTCCTGTTAATAAAGTCTGGAATGCTGTTCACCATCTCTGTGCCAGGACACTCTGCCGACTCATGTTCAACCTGCTGCCCTTCCACCCAGGCAGTGCTCAGCCTGTGCCACTGCAAGTGTTTTTCCCTTCCTAAGTACAGGACTTCGTCTGTCCATGCTGAATTTCATAAGGTCCTTATCAGCTTGTGTCTCCAACCTGTCCAAGCCTCCCTGGGTGCCTTTAAGCATATCAACTGGTCTCCCCTAATATGGTCCCATCTGCAAACTGGATGACACTGCATTCTGTTGCTTCCTACAGGTCATTGATAAATTTCATATTTTGTAATTCTGTATGAACGTTTTTTGCCATACTTTTCACTATAATAGAGTTGTTGCTTAAGAGAAAATACTTTTACTCTTGATACTTGTGCTCAGATTTGCATGGGTTTGAGCAGTCAGTGCGAATCTCAGTAAATTATGCTTAAGTATTATTTGCTGCAAATGAAAATGTTCTCTGAGTTTTTGTGCCAGTTTTAATGACATCTTTAAGATACCATTTTAGAAATCGCTATTGCTTCTAATTTCACTTGGGAAGTTGCAGAACTTCAGTGCAAAACGACTCTTCTTACTTTAACCAGCCTTTCTTAGCAGTGTAATGCGACTGTTTTCAAGAAAGTAAGGATGGTTCTCCCAGGCTGTTATGCCACTTTGTCCTGAGGACTGTATCTTCCATTGGAGAGACAGTAGGTTCAGCTGAAAGAGAGCAGCTGACACAGTTACCCTTGCTAAGCCAGTGAAATGCTATGGGAAACATTTTTGTGCAAAACTAAAAACTCTGTGCAAAGGAAAAAAGATCCAAAGTCCAAATTAATGTCTCATTTAATATATTTGTTGACTGTATCAGTCTTTTTTTTTAAATTATTATTTCCTAAAAGGATATAGTAGTGCCTAGATGGAATGGAAGGTGATAATGCCAGCAAAGTTTCTACTGAGATTGGTGGCAGTGCTGGGTTAATGGTTGAACTTGATCTTAAAGGTTTTTTCCAGCCTGAATTAATCTGTGATTCTCTGATTCTGTATCCAGTGCCTATTTCTGCACCAGTCACCTTCAAGGGAAGCTGCTTCAGCTACTCATCAATTTTATACCTGTTGTCCTGTTTTCTGAGAAACTGCAGTACCTTATGTCATCCCTAAAATTATTTTTTATATCCAAGAAGAGACAGAAAGCACTAGAAGCATTCAGTTAGAGTTCTTATAAACATAAAAGCAGTCATACCTACTAATTTAAGATGCTTGTGAATGGTGCTTTTGAATGGGAATGGAGATGATCATCAATTGATTGAATAAACTGGTGTTAAAATTTTCAGTGTCCAAGTTCCACTAATGGTTTTGTGATCATAAGTGACTGTGTCATTTTCAAATATGGGAGCTGGGCTTTCGGGTCACAACCTAAATACTTCTGAAAATTCTGAAATCCTTGCTGTTTCTAATAGAAAAGGAATGCCTGACTCATGTACACATTTAGGCTCCACATTGTATAACTCAGCTGTCTGAATGGCTTAAGATACTTAATGTGTGCACTGGGGCAGAGGTTGAGTTGCAGTCCTTATTCTCATCCATGTTCCATCTCTGAGCTGCATATCTGACAGTGTAGGCATAGCTTAGACATACAGGGAATGTGTATGCCCCAAATCCATTGATTTTCAATTGGAATGGACACTTGGCTTAGTTAAAGCCTTTAGGAATTTCCAATCAAGACAGCTAACTTGCAGAGTGCATTTGTTATGCTCTCAAAGTAGAGGGACTGATGTTACTGAGTGGCAGGGAGAATAATTGCATGGGAAGGAAAATGTACTTCAGGCTTGATGATATTTGTGCTGCTTGCCCAGCTGCAAGGCTGTGATTCTGGAACAAGAGGGCATGGAAAGGAAGAGGGAGGTTCCCTTCAATTCTTTGCAGCTGTACAAGTTAAGGAGACACACTGAAACAAAAAAGCCCTATACAAAATAGAAAAGAAAATGCTTTAAGAGCAGCTGTGAAATTGAGACAAAAATGTCATTGCCCAAACCCATAATGAAATATAGTGCTGTGAAAATATCACTTCCTCGCCTGGAAGTAACAAGACATTTTATCTTGTGTCATTTTATATGATCTGACATGGAGATGTGAAGTCCCCTTGAGCATCTTAGAATTTAGGAGGACGTTTGTAGACAAAAATCTGCCCGTCAGTCAAGATCATGTAATCACGGCTTCTTTCTGATGAACAAAACGTTTGTATTTATATAGCACATTTACATTTAAAAATCAGCAAAACTAGGATAGAATGTTTGAATTTGTAAGCTATATATTTTTGCTTTAAATTGAACATTTGAGAGTAGGGCAGAAAGGTTTCGTTAGCATCAATATTACATTTTGTGAGGGCAGGAGCTGTATGGACTGACGTTCATAAGGGGAGTGAAGCAAGGTCGGGAGCCACTGCAGTCATGTGGGAAGAGTCATGGTGGGAGAAGCTCCGAGTGGAGGGGCTGCTGTCTGCCTGCACTTTTCCAGTTGGTAATTAGCTGCTCCTTAGGCAGTGAAGGACTGGAGTGCTGCAAAAGGGACTTGATTTTTGGGGCTGGGAACATGCAGAGCACCCAGGGCACTGCCTGGGCTGCTCATCATAGTTGCTCTTCCCAGTTTGTGCAGCATTTTTAGACTCTGCTTCCAGTTCTGCTGGGAGCTGCTTCTGGCTGCTGCTGGGAATGGCTGAATCCTCCTGTGGGAGGACTAAGCTCCTGGAGAGCAGCAGTGTCAACCTTGTCACAGCCATTGGCACAGCAAAGAATACAAGCATCTCTGCTTAAACTTGCCTGGAGTGGTGTGGAGGGCGTGCAGGGATGGTCTCAGCACCCCACAAGGTATCTCCCTTGCCACCAACTGCTGCTAATATCCTTGCATGTTGGAGACCTTGCCTTGGAGGGCACATGGAGGGAGGCTGCTGCTGTCCTGGTGTGGGGCTGCAGAGCCCCTGGAACCTCTCCTGGGCACAGGCACTCTGAGTGATGCGCTGACTTGCCTGGGGAAGGAGCTGCTGGAGGGCAGTGGTGCTATTCAGGGGGACCCGTGCAGGCCAAAGAAATGAGCTGTCAGGAACCTGATGAAATTCAGCAGGGGCATATGCAAAGTCTTGTCCATGGAGTGGAATAACCCTGTGTAAAATGATGGCTAGGGACCAAGTGCCTTGGAAGCAATGGTGCAAAAAGGGATCCAAAGGGCCTAGCGAACAGCAGTTTACATGTGAGACAGAGTGTGCCCTTACAGCACAGAAAGTCACCCACTTCCCTCAGCTTCATGGGCAAAAGTGTAGCCAGCAGGTTAGGAAAAGATCCTTCCCCTCTGGTTGGCATTTGTGAGACTGACTGTGGAGTACCATGTCCATTTTTGGGCTCCCCAGAACAAGAAGGGTGTTGACTTACAGAGACCAAACAAGGTGGTCAAGGGGCTGTAGCAAAGGGCATACGACACAAGGCTGAGAGAACTGGATCAACTCAGGCTCAGAAGAGGTGGCCAAGAGACCATCTTAGTGCTCAATGAGTACCTGAGTGGATGATACAGAGGAAATGGAGCTAGATTTTTCTCAGAGGTGTACAGTGATATGATAAGAGGCAGCGGATCCAAGTTGTAACATAGAAAATTCTGATAAGGTGTTATGAAAATATTTTTACTGTGAGGGTGGTGAAGCACTGAAACAGGTTTCTGAAAGAGGCTGTGGACATCTTCAAGACTCAAATGGACATATTTCTGAGCAACCTGATCTAATTATACCTCCTTTGAGCTGAGGGCTGGACTAGGCAGTTCCTCCTGATCTAATTATTCTATTATTCTGTAATATTTTCATGTTTTTACATTTGTATAAAAGTTGGGATTTGTTTTTGTTGAAATAATAACATTTTCTGAGCTCCATATTTAGTAGACCCACACCAGGAAATTTGATGTTGATATTAACATTTTCTTTCTGGAAAAATTACTTAATTTACTAAGCTAGTCATTCAACAAATTGAGCACCAAAACTCAACTAAGATATAAATTTTATAGCTGTGTTGAGCCTGGCAATTCAGGAAGACCTGTTTAGTTGCTTTAAGACACATGCATTTAACTCAGGAACATGAATTTCACTGTAAGTGTCAAGGACTTTTTGATACTGCACTATCACATAGCATTATGCCTAGTTCTTGTTGAATAACTGCTCTAGCAACATTAGGTTTAAGCCCTACCAGTAGGATTCAGTCTTAGGTTTTTTAACTGTTATCTTTTGTTTGTTAATCTTTACATAATTTTGCTAACTTTTTTATTTCTATAAAATTGCCAAGTGTTACCTGAATTCTCACTGGAAGATCTTTACTAATGTACTTATTGTTCAGGATGTTAAAATCAAGGTCCTGAGTTTCTTGATCTAAAAATCTCTCTCTCTTCTCATCCAGGTCAATATAAACCGCCTGTGCAGAGCAGTGCATTCGTAAATGTGAAA
>JAWWES010000081.1:132679350-132717519 GCA_035583135.1 Lophotriccus pileatus
AGCCCTCATGACACACCGAGGCACCCTGCCAGATACCAGCTACTGCACCCAGGGGCCTTCTGCAGGGCAATGTGATTTCTCTGTATAAAAAGATACTATAGACCATTCCTGTCCTGTGTGAACTCCCTGATTTTTGTGCTTTTTCATAGGCTTTTAGGTTTTTAGTCCAAACTGATCAAGGGCTTCAGCACTTCTGCTCTAGTTGCAGGGAAGCCTAGTGAAACCTTTGCGTGGTGCAGTGGCAGAGCACCTTTAATCTGGTACCTGGAGGAGTACCTTGCCTCTTCTGAATTGTTGTGAAGAGGGGAGGCTAGCTGGCCCTTAGGTAGAACATATGAAGCAGCATCTTTTATGTCTGTAGGAGTCAGGACAGGCAAATGACAAGAAAAAGCACCTTGGTTTTCTGAAGCATCGGGTCCCGCAGTGGTTGCACGAGGCTCCAGGGTGAGCTGTGCTCCTGTCAGAATCAGGATGCTCCCAGGGGCTGTCCTGTCCCCTGTGCTCCTGCAGCTGTGGGCATGGCTGCCTCACATGGCCACAAATTCAGCTTGTATACAAAATGCAAATACAGTGCATTTTTAGGATATTTTTTCAAGAAAAGGAGACTTCGGTTGTATTTTTAGATAAGGACAGAATCTGTTCTTTTGTCAGTATGATGAGTTTGAGATAACTGTTGCTGAGGGTACAGTAATGGAATTGCAAACTTCCCATTTGAGGATTTCTGCTTTTAATTAGTTGCCTCTGCAGAATATTAACACTCCAGTAAATCAAAGATATTCTGTAAGTGAAATAAATTATTATAATACATTATGTTCACGTGGGCTAGTTATTTTTGCCACAGGTTAGTACAACCCCATATGAACTCCTTATGGGTTGATCTAACAATTTTTTTAATTGTTAGGATCATCTCTTTATCTATTCTTAGCATTATAAAGCAATCAAAAAATGAAGAGTTGTGTTTGATTGGTAGGCTTGAAATGTCTTCCTTTATCTTTTTCCTCACAGATTTTAATCTTGATTACTATGCAAATGAAAATTCCCAATAAGGAATATTGCAGACAATAAGAAATTCTCTTCCATATCTGTAAACAGGATTAAGAAAAAAAGGCACATTTGAGGAACAGAATTTCTTTGTCTCTTCACTGTACTGTGTTCTGCTATTTCTCACTTTACAAAGACTATTATTAATCACTTGCAATAAGTAAATAATGTTTTGCTTCCCGGAGGGGAAGAGTTGTAGTGGACTTTCATAAAAGTAGCCTTCTATCTGTAGACTGGAAATCACATCAAATATTCTTTAGATTGGTTTAGTTAGGCAGTGATTAAATACTTGTCAGGTGTTTTGTTCTAACAATTATAGTGCATTTGAATTTAAATTTCATAGAGAACTATTAGTTGTGAACAAGAAAATCTTGAGATTCTATTGATCATTTTTAAATTTCATAAACTTCTACAGATAGACTGCCTAAAACTGTTGAGAGTTTTTGAAATCTTAGTTTGATATGTTAATTCTCTTCCTAAAAAGAAATATTGTATTAATTTGGAAATATAATTAAGAGCAAAGCTATTTTCTACAGAAAAGGATGACTTAGGATTTATTTCCTTGAAAAATCAAATTTTTCAGTTCTAATAATACATTACTAATTATAATCTCCACAAAACTTTTAATGAAATTGCAAAACTATGGCTTAAAAACTGTTATCTTCTGTCACCGGATCTTTGAAAGTTATCAGGTATATAGTATCTCAGCTGCTTTTTCGTTTATAACTTTCTCTTAATTTTGCATTTATTTTGTTTACTTGTTATTTTTATTGGATAATCCCTGTTGAATGGGCTGATAAAAGTGACTATCCAACCAGAACAGCATTGAGAAACTTTGTATGTGAGGCTGATATTTCTCATCTGCTTTATAAGAAACTGTGTTAATGTGAACTGACGTTGCTACCAAAGAGGTGAATTCCTCTTAATTTCAGTTTAATTTGAGAGCCAATCCCATGCTTTTAAATACTAAACTGTTGTGGTTTCTGTTGTTATATTGTATTCTGCTCTCATCTGTTTCTCTATCATGCTAATTTTTCTCTAATTAATTTAACCTACAATAGACACCATAATTGAAATAGTCAGTACATATACCAGTGAGTTCCTGATGTGTTGTATTATTCATCTTGTGTACTTATTTCTGTCTTTGAAGAGCAGTTGCTGATACCGTTTTCATGTGGAAGGGAAAGGTATTTAAACAGTTTTAAAGAAGGATGTTTGTTTTGTGAGAGCCATCTTTATGTGTGGAAGATGCTCTGCAGAAACAGGCTCCAAATTAGCACATCTTCAGGACCTGCAGTAAACTGTGTCTCACTGTCTGCCTATCACTGTTATGATGTTCAGGGGTACTCTCTCTTACCTGTGGTTATTATGTTCTTCAGTTTGGAAAACTCATGTTGTACAGTGCATTTAAACTGTGTCCATGCAGCTGGAGAGTATTTCTCCTGGCTGGCATGCTCAGTTTTCTTTTCCTTCTCTAGCGTAGATCAGAGTGCTTCAAAAGATGGCCCAAGTGCCAAATCCAGCCTCCAGTGCCAAGCCATTTGGCCCCTAAATGAGTTTAGCAGACTGAAGGAAGCAATTGTGAGAAGAAGGACATAAGTTTGCTTAAGCGTATGTGTGATATTGCTCCATTTTTGGAGCTGCATCCGTTTGTCCATTTTTTGAAAAGCCTTGCACATGATATGTGTTTGAATTGGGCTTGCAGAGAATGCCACGTTGGTCCTGTGAAGTGCACAGACTACCACTAGTATTTCTGGCTAATTAGAAGTTAGCTGCCAAATCCAAGTCTGTCTGTCTCCTGCAAGAAGTGTATGGTGTCTCCTTCCCCTTCTTGGGTGTGAAGCTCAAGCAGGTCCATAGACCTAAGGGAGCAGATAAAGCTTCTGTGACCTGCTGCCAGTACTTAGGTTGTTGAGGGCTGGTGTTACCAGGTTTAATTCAAACTATTTTGGAGGAAAGAAAGAAAGATTGAAAAGAAGAGGAAAGGACTCTGATGTCCAGGAACCCAGATCACCCTTATATGGACTCAGAGTTTATTCTTGCTGTAGTCTTCCTTGTGGAGAGTGTTTTATTTATAGGGTGTGAGTCCAGCCTGAGGCACTGTGGCCAATGCAGCTGGTAGCTTTTGCTAGGTGCCACTGCTTGGTTTGCTGGTTCAAGATGGACGGCCAGATCAGTCTTGGCCAGTAGTCCAAGAGTTTCGTAACACAGCAGTTATTTTGGAGGAAAATAGTTTTCTTTCCAAGTCATATTCCAAGCAGCCATTAGCATCCATTTTGAGTCCTGTGTTAGAAGGAAAACAAACCTTTCTTCCAGTGTCTAATTGTATTGGCATGTTTATAAACGTAGATAAAAAAGTTGAGCTGGACAAGTAGTGTGATTGATATAGAAGGAGGATGATATTTGGAAAGACATCAGCTTTCTAGTCCCTGACAGTTACTGACTACCTATTCTTGTGTCTGATTTTGATTTGAAAGTTAAGAAAATAGTGTTCATTTATAAGCTCCTGATATGAACAGACTTTAGTATTTTCAAGATAATATAAGCCTAGTTTCTTCTTTTCCCACAGTTGCAGGGAGGCTATGTTTACACATGGTTTCTAAATTTCATGTTTTTAATTGTCATTAGTCCTGGACCATTGTTGTGTTTGTTCTGATACCTCTGCCAGGTTCTAAAGTATGACCAGTGGATGCCCACAAAGCTCTGTCCATTACTGAACACTAAGAGCATGTGCCAATTTTTTTTTTTCTTTGGGATTTTTAAGTGTACAAAAATAATTATCTGGTCAGATTATTATTTGACCTAAATTCTCATGATGTTCACATGGTGTTCACTATGCCCTTTCTTTTGCTTTTTAATTGGAAGTGACAGTGTTTGAATGAAGCTGTAACATGCTTTCTGTCTTCTGCGCTGTTATAGAATTAACGATCTTACTGCTAAACTTTGTTACAGTACTAAACTGCAAAATAAAATCTATTGACATGGGCTGTTTTTAAGCTTACTTCCTTTTCCTAAATAGGAACTTCTAATGTCTTGCACTGTTTTATTGCTCAGGGCTCTGGAAGCTGACTAATACAAAGCGATAAGGAGGCTGTGGGACTTAAATTCTTGTTCAACCAGAACAGACACAGTCTAGAATACAGATGTATGTAGGGCAACAGAATGTGCAATAGACACAGACAGGGGGACAGAGTGGGGAACAGAGAAGGACTGACACTGTGTAAGCAATAGCTAAAACACTGAGGTGTTATCAACAGTTTCTTAATCATAAATCCAAAACACAGCACCATATGGGCTGCTGTGAAGAAAATGAACTGCGTCTCAGCTCAGCCCATGTAAAAAGGCGAATCGGTGTTCATATGCTGGAGCTTAAAGCTCCAATAAAATGGTTGTGTATGCAACAAAAGATAGAAAATACATATTTTTTATTTACCAGTCCATCTAATTAATATAATGTATGGATATAATGTATGTTTTCAGAAATGAAAAGATAAAATAAATTTGTTTAATTTGTTCTTAACTGATCAATGCCATCCCAATTTTATTTTTATAGAAGGTTATTTCACAATAAGGTTCTACTCTGCCTCGTGTAGGGCCTTTCAAAGACATTTACATGATTATATTTTGTTAGAGAAAGTCACCTCCATTTCTACATGAACTTCATGCTATAGGTCTAACACTCAGAATTATTTAATTATCCTGTTGTGTTTATTTACTATGGTTTGGAGTTTCTGTAAAAGTGATTATTGCCTGCAGATTATTTAATTATAGAATTACGCTTGCACTTCAGTTATAACCTTTAATACCACAAGTTCCTTCTTCAAAAGTTGCTAGCACTTGAAATTACAAAGAGGACCTTAATTTTAATGGCTGGATTTTTGTTTATTTGTCTGTTTGTTTTGGTTTTTTTTTTGCATTAGAATGCAAATTGCTTATTTATTTCTACAATCGATCTCAAATAATTAATGTCTGAGCAAAATGGCAGACACCTATCTTGTCATGGTATCAGTTCTCTTCTGCTTTAGAAGATTCAGGAGGTGCAGAGTTTCTGAGTAAGACCCTTAAGATATATTGTGTACATGGCCAGGCTTTTCAGTGTACAGGGATGTACACCCTGTTCAATTTTCCACTGAAGGGCAAAATGCTGGCATTTCCAAAGTAAGTGAAATTCTTTTGCTTTTATGCTAGAAGTCATGGTGTCACATTTTCTAATAATGCTCTTTACCAAGAGTATGCAGGATGAGGAAAATGTTTTATTTTGCTTTTTTAAAAAATGGATTTGGAAGAAAAATATGCCAAGGTATAAACTGAAGGTCAGTTTTGCTGAATGATGAAGTCAGTTGAAGGTACTCATGCCCTAGTTCAGTCATTTCTTCTTGCACAGGAAAGCATGAAAAAATTTCCCAGACAAGGATGAATTTTTCCTCATGCTCAGATTTCATGCTAAGCTTGGGCCTCAGTGCCCTGCAGATATCTCCAGTTGGTGGTATGTTTCTAGTCTTAGCAGAACTGCTCCTGGTAGATTCTGGCTGTAAAAAGATAAGATTTCTCTCATTTTTAGGAAATGAAGTCTGTAGATTAGAGAATTATCAGTGCTGCCACATGTGAAACCTACTCTCAATTTGAAACCTATCTAGTTTAATTCTAACTTCAGTGTGAAAAGCACATGTATGACAATCACCACCTAACAGAGCTCAGTGGCATTATCCAGCCTCTGCTGCATCTTTCACATGTAAGAATAGCTACACTGGTGGTCAGAAATACATTTTCTCTCAGGGGTTGCTTGCCAGACACATCTCTGAAACCTTCGAAGACCGAATAATGAGAGTAGTTGTGTCCTACAGACTTTTTCAAATGCTTCTGGCAATTACATGATTTTGCAGATGTCTCCCTTTTTATGGATGCTATTTTAAATCCCTGCCCACAATCACACCACTATATCAGAGCAAAAGGCTTTTCTTCCTGTTCTTTATTTCCTAATAAAAATCCCAATATTCTGATAAAAACCAAGCCTCGTTTCACAATGTGATATGTCTGCATCCTGCTTGTATGTTTATAAAGTCCCCAGGTTAAATTTTCAACATGGCAAACAGCAAATACCTGCACAAGTCCCATACTTTGCTGATGGGATTTTTTTCATGCTGCTCCTTGACACCTTTTTAAACACTTATGCTGATTTACTTTTATTACGGTGTTACAGAAGACACTTTGGTAAAGCATGTTCTGATTCTGTATTCAGCAACATGATTCAGGCCCAGGGAACAGGACCAACTCACCGTCTGCGTGTGTGCTGTATTGCTGCAGATAGTGGTCATGGGTTGTTGGCTCCGTATTTATGTGGCCATAAATTGCCCGTTTTGCTGACACTTTAAAGTAAATGAAGGAAAGCATCAGCACTGCTGGCTTTCTGGCAGGGAGCCCAAGAGCAACTTGGTATGCCTTGTGTGTCTAAATAGTGCCACTTCGATGGGAAGTTTTAATTAAGTGCATGTCTGTGTGTGCAGAGGAGAAATCAAAGGCACTTGGGAAAGAGAAAGTGTATCTGCTCCAGAGTCATTGAGGAGTAATTTGGTGAGAGCACAAAATGGCTTTCAATTAATTGGAAAATATTTTCTTAAATATTGCCAGAAAGGACAAGAAAAATCAGTCTGAAGGGAAGACTATAAAGTTATTCTGTAGATCTAATCCGTTTACTCTATACTGTTGTAAGATGTCATGGTAGTACAAATCAGAGGTATAGGAGTTGTGAAAATAATCTGATATGCTGGATTTCATTAAGCTTTCTAATTGTAATTATCAGAAGAATACTGGAAGCTGGTTTGCCTACAACCAGTATTTTTGATTTGTCATTTCTGTAGCAGTTTCTAAGCTTATAAACATCCAAAAATTCATTGTTAATACAAGTATAATTTTATAGCAAATATTTTATAGGTAGTGGTATTAAAATTCGAGCTATTGAAATTGCACTAATCACATGGGAATTTTAGCTCTATTTCCTTGTTCTCATAGTTGCAGAAAGAAAATTCACTCAGTTCTCCTCAGACTGTCTAGAGGGGTGGCTTTTATGAAAAGAGCAGTTCTGAGGAGCAGGGATAATTCATTTACCACTAGATATATGATATATTTTGGTTAATGTTTGGTATATGATTCATTGTTTTATCTGCACTATAGCAATGTGAAAAGGGCCAACCCTTTTGTTTGTACAGGTCTTATTATATCATATTGTATTTGCCTTAATCCCTGTTATCTCTTTATGGCCTTAATACAGGATGGCTTCCACTCTCAGTTGGTTAGAGCCTGGTGCTAATAATACCAAGGTTGTGGGTTTAATTCCTGTATGGGCCTTTCACTTAAAAGTTGGATGATTATCCTTGGGGTCCCTTCCAACTTCGAATATTCTATGATTCTGTGAAATCAGACTTATTATTCAGTAAATGTTTTTCCAGAAGAAATGGAACTTTCTCAAGGGCCAGCCCAAAACTGTAACAAACTCCATGAGCAGCTAGGGATGACCACATAGTCTTATCTTTTGTCCCTGGTTGATCTTTCATCTTTAATATAACTCTAAGATACTCTTTGCATTAAATAACCACAGTGAAAGAACAACACCAGTGGCTTGAGCCTTGTCATGGTGAACTCGTTTGTTCCTCTGTAGGACAAAGTCAGCTCCATCTATTCATCTTACTTTAAATACACTGTGAACTGTACAATCAGATGGAACCTTCCCCTATTCCCAAAGCTCCAAAGCTTTTTTGTTTCTTAACATGAACAAAGTTATTTTCTGAACACAGAATTCTAGGTCTGATTTTGTAATGTCATGAATACTCCTGTGACTGGAGTGTCAGAGTGGAAAGATACAGGGGTTTTAGGCTGGATAAGCAAGAAAGGCAAGGAGAGAGTGTCACCCTTTATGTCCATGATCAGCTGGAGTGCACGGAGCTTCGTTTGGGGATGGATGAGGAGCCAGCCAATAGCTTATGGATCAGGATTAAAGAGAGGCCAGGGACAGGTGACATTATAGTGGGGGTCTATTATAGACCACCCAAGGAGGAAGACTGCTTGGATGAGGCCCTCTATAGACAGATAGAAGCAGCCTCACATTCTTACAAGCCCTGGCCCTCATGGGGGAATCCAATCACCCTGATACCTGTTGGAGGGGCAACTCAGCAGGGCATAAGCAATCTAGGAGGTTCCTGGAATGAATTCATGGTAACTTCCTTGTCCAAGTGATAGTGAAGCCAAAAAGGAGAGGTGCTATGCTGGACCTTGTTCTCATGAATAACGAGAGACTGGTGGAGAATGTGAAGCTCAAGGGCAGCCTTGTCTCCAGTGACCATGAAATGGTGGAGTTCAATATCCTTAGGGCAGCAGGCAAGGGTGCACAGCAGTCTCACTACCCTGGACTTCAGGAGAGCAGATCATGTCCCTCTTGAGGTGCTCTGCTTGGTAGAGCACATGGGATAAAGTCATGGATGGAAAAGGAGCCTAAGAAAGCTGGTTGTTATTCAAGGATCACCTCCAAACTCAGGAGAGTTGCATCCCAACAAAGAGAAATCAGGCAAAAATGTCAGGAGGCCTGTGTGCATGAACAAGACACACTTGGACAGGTTCAAACTCAAAAAAGAAGCCTACAGAGTGTGAAAGCAAGGAGAGGTAGTGTGGGAAAAGTACAGAAAAATTGTCTGGGCAATCAGGGGTCAACTACTAAAGCCCTGGTAGAATCAAATCTATCCAGGGACATCAAGGGCAACAAGAGACATTTCTGTTGGTACGTCAGTGGCAAAAGGCAGAGTAGGGAAATTGTGGGCTCTCCATAAGGAAACGGGAGACCTGGTTATCTGGGGTGTGGAGAAGGTTGATATTCAGTGCCTTTTTTGGCTTAGTCTTCACTGACAAGATGCCATTTCAGATGTATACAGCAGATGGGGAGTCTCATGGGAAGGGGACATAAATGCAACAGATGCATAAAAAGAGCAAAAAAGCTATTTATGAGAATAGTTCCAAGAATTGAAGATGCCGTTAAAAGGTTACTTACCTTTTGGCAAATCGTTGGATTTTGCCTGACTTCTTTTAGTGTGGGAGATGAAAAATATTTTGGCATTTATTATGAGAAACTAATTTTGAACAGAATTATCTTATTTTTCTGGGTATTGTGGAGCAAGGGTAGATGCCTCCACTGACAGGAATCCTTATGGACAACATAGGGAAAGTCCAGAACACAGAAAAATGATGTATCTCAGAGTATTCCAATACAAGTAATGAATGCTCTGGTCTTAAAACCTTTGTAAGATCACCACTTCACATTAAGGTAGAGCAGTGGTCCTGTGCAGAGTGAAGGAAGATGTGAGGAACGTTGCATACACCAGGCTTGCGCTCGGCTCCTCAGGCAGTGCATAGGCAGGCTCTGGAATTTTTTGCAGCAGCACCTGAATGATAAAAAGTTCAGAAAATGTCAGAAAAAAACCCTTTTTTAATGTGAAGGTGGTCAAACTCTGAAAGAGGTTGTCACAAGATTGTATGGCCTCTGTCCTGGTTGATAATCAAAACCCAACTGATTGTGGCCCTGAGATCAGCTGAGCTGGCTCTGAGCGGGAGGATCCCCAGAGGTCCCCCCCAGCCTCAGTGACCTTGCAGCAGTCTGTGAAAGAAAGAAATACCTCTACAAAAGGAAGCCTCTGAAGCCCAAATTCCTGGAAGGATTGAAGCTTTGTCCTACTATTTGTCCTGGTGTTTACCACTCTCTGTATTGATTTCTCCCTCAGGACCGGTCTTGGCCACTATCCCAAAGGATGCTGAGCTAGGTTGACCACTGGTCTTGATCCAGCATGGATGTTCTTGTGTGTGTTAAGAGGATATTGGGTTAGGCTGCAGATAAGGAATAAGTCTAATTATGGAGGAGAGATTATTTAGGAGAGGAGGTTAAAGCAATGCAGCTATGCCTGTGATTCATGCAGGGCAGCCCAGGAAAATGCTGACATTGAGATTCTGCATAAGGTTTTGTTTTCTTATCTGTTGTATGATGTATGTCTTGTAGGCCCTCCCCTTTGAGGAGGTGTTGAAGGTCCTGGGTGCTTTGGTGTGATGTCTTTGTAGCTGTGCAACAGCAGTGGGGATCGTCCACTAATGCAGTGCTGTGCTGGGGAGAGCAGGAGCTGTCAGAGCATAGCACTAGCACTGGCACTGCAGAAACAGGAAAACAAATTAATTCCAGTTAAACATGAATGTGACATCACCACTCTGAGGTAAGTGTGACTATTTCTAGCAGCAAACAGGTGGTGGTTTGTCTGACAGTAAAAAGACAGCATTACCTTTCAAAGGGGAATGTGACTTCTGCAAGTGGAGCAAGACTTCTGCTTCAGGACAGGCATGCCTACAAATAAATACTGTTTCTTCCAATAACTTGCATGTGTTATGAAAAACACTAGCAGCAGAAAGAATAACAAGTTGCCTCCTATTGAGATAATGTCTGTCTGTAGGAGATCCAGATGCAAGCTTGGCTTGCAGCAGGTAGCTCTTTGTGTTGTCACAAGTGTCTCTGCCGTCAGAAACAGCTCTGTGTGACTTTTGCTTTTTGGGCACCTGTGTTTCCTCATGCCAGAGCTGCCCTTTGGGCCTGCCCCTCTGCAGTGTGGGTTATGCCAGTAGAGATCCAGGACATCTGCACTGAGAGAACAGCTTCTGGGTGCATCATCTTTAATACAGTGATCAACTTGCATTGTCTGAATTGATTCCAGTTCATAAAGCTGACATTTAATCGACATCAGAGTTAACCATCAATGTCCTCAGCAGAGTTAGTCCAGCTTTCATGTTTTAATAACTGTGAACAGCATGGAGTCGCAGGTAGATTCCTTTCAAGGTACATTCATTAGGGCAAAAAAGATCATTAGCAGCTGGTAATGGATTGTTTCTCAGTAAGATAAACGCAAATTCAGACATGCTTTGAACTGCCAGTGTAGGCTCACTTCAGTGACAAAGGGAGCAGGTGAGCCATGGTATCCTGATTATTCCTTTTACTTCTGTCAAAAAAAGAATCTTTGAAGACCACAAAGTGTTGGAACTATACTGTCCTATCCACTAATGAGTAGTAGAACTAATGAGATACCTCAAAACTTCCTCAGTGTCCACATACTTAACATATACTTGTCTGAACTGCATCTAATTCTTTTCAAAGTGGTGTGTGGCTTTGGTGTCAGGAGAGAAATACTGAAAGTGGTTTCCATCCTTTTCAGTTGTTTAGTCACTCATACTGAGTGATAAGATCAGATCTGGGCATCTATTATGCTTTGTGATGAGCGTGTGAGATGGTCTCTGCCATGCTGTATTCTCCTTTAGTTCATGGGCAATATTCATAAAACCAGGATGAGGAAGGTTTGCTGATAACCATTTGTTTGCAAGAGAAAATTTTATCTGAAGGAATAAATACTATGTGCAACATCCTTACATGTATGACAGTGCAGCAGTCATGATGGAAGTCCATGTTGCCCATAAAATTATCTATTTCCCTGAAACCCCTTCAGGTGAATTTCACACAGGGTCGGCCTCTGTCCTCTCCCCTTCTGGTCAATAAGGGCTCTGCTCACACAATTCTGGTGGCAGCTGTCACAAGGCAGAGGGGAATCTTTATTCTTTATTGAAAGGCTGTATTTAGTAGAGGGTTCCTGAAAGCAAACTGTGCCTTTGCTAAAGCACAACAGCTTTCTGTGGCTTTTACCTCCTGTTTGCATTGGCACCTTGAAATATGTTTGTTTAAAAAAGTGTATAGTCCCTCTCTTAAAAAAAAAAAAAGAAAAAGAGAGAGGGGAAAAAAAAAAAATTGGCCATTCTCTGTATCTTCTTTATCAGAAGCACTCACTCCTCCCTCACGCACCATACCACAGAGATAAAAATTTTCTGAGCTCCTTGTTTTTCTGTACTTCTTGCCTTGTGACATTTTCTCACAGGAAATATTCACAGCATATGCAAATGTTGGAGAGTGTGCTCTCCGTCCTTGTGACTAGCAATGGATAAGATGTATGCAGTTTCACTCTCAGAAAAAAATCGATCACATGCTTCCTGTAATAATGGAAATTATTTAAGTCTGAAGATCATGTCTTTCTAATATGATTATTTTCGTTTTAAATTGACTAAAGAACTGAACATATTCATGTGAAGAGTCTGAACCTAGCCTCACTAAATAGCTTCAGCTTGTATATAAAAGAGTGCAGATATTGGCATGTGATTATGAAATACCAAGCATACATACTGATAATCAGATTTTTTTTTAAGTAATTGTTTTTCTTTCCCTCAAATGCCTCTATAGATTATGTCCAGTTCATCTTGTGAAAGTTTCTGAAAACCAATGTATAGGAAGAGACTTGTCTCCACAGAAATTCTTACTATCAGTTAACGTGTGTTTTGCCACAGTTTGGTGCATTTCATTAAAAGTGACTGTAACCTACATAACATATTAACAAAGCATTTGACAGTTTTGTTTTTTTTTTTGTTCTGTTCAGGCCTTTAACTGAATAAATGATCTGCTTGATAGGAAGGAATTGAACTTTATACAGAGATTTCTTGATGAAATCCTGTTGACTTTGTTATTTATGATGGCCTTGGATTTAACCCTTCCTCTCCCTCTTTTGTTTTGTCCATTATTATAGTCTGTGATTATGGAAAAATTGGCTTGGCAGATTATTATGTTTTATTTTGTAATTATATTGAAAATCCAAATGAAATTTCATCTGCATATATTATTCACCCATTACAATGTGTTACTAGAAGGGAAGTGCTGTTACCTACAAGCTGTGAAGAACTCTTGGCTGCAGAGTTTCTATCCTGTAGCTCTGTGCATCCTGTTATGTTGCTGCTGTTTCATAGGAGATTTGCATCAGGAAGTGAAATGCTAGGACCACTGAAGTACTTGTGAACTCCCACTGGGTTTTCTTATCCTGAATGGTGGCTGGAGCCCTGGAGCCTCTCTTTCTGCCCCCCAAGCAAACCTCTCAGTGGGCATTAAAGTACGGTCAGTAAGGGACTGTAGGAAAAAAGCTACAGTTCTTAATAGGTATTTGAATGCACAATTTTTTAGTGAATGTCTTCTCACTAGTAGCTTTTCAGGATACTTGAAACATATATATATTTATATATATCTATATATCTTTATCTCAGTTACATTTTATCCTCAAACTTTAGCAAGAATCTACACTATTAATTTAAATCAAATTACTTCTAACCCTAATATTGTATTGATACCTCTATAAGGTAGATAATATACTACTATTGTAAATTGTGTTGGTGGGACTTGATGCTGATTTCAGATTTCATCCAAAATGAATCCCAAAAGAAGACCAGCCAGCCCTTTACCCTGCAACTTAGAGTTCAGGATTACTGTTTTGGTTGGCTGCCTATTGATTTTATTGTATGTTTGGCAGATCCAAATATACCAGACCTGCTGTGTGTTCACAGCAGGCAAATGTGCTGCTTTCAGAATTCCAGTACTGGTAGAATTGGTGCCAGGAAGGGGGAATTAAATACTGATGTAATTCTAAAAGTTCAGGAGGTGAAAGCATCCCTGTATATGTTGACAGCCTGTCGTGCTGCTTGCCTAGTAAGAATGGATGGGTTAGCACCACCCCGTGGGTTAAAATTCTGGAGAAAAACAGATATGTATCTTCTGTACACAAGGTGTGGTAGATAAATACTTTGTGTAGGTAAGCAACTTTACTCAAGGAATGGAAGGAATTAGTTAATTTTGTCATAGTCTGTGTTAATATCACATAATTAAAACACTACTTCAGTCTGTTTTTTCCCCTGGAATAATTCATTAATTCATCTATTTTAGCTGCAAATTTATAATGATCTAGTGTTATGTGTACTCAGAGATCATTACTTTATGTCTGCTGAGCGTTTGCAGTACTGGATATTTAACATTTGCAACTTATGGCACTAAAAATCCTAGTCTTCCACTTCCTTCCTGGGAAGAGTGTTCTTGTGACTGTTGTTTGTGATGTTGTTTTTCAGAAATACTTTGTATTCCAGGATTTTACTTAGTGTGTATTTAACTCAAAATATGTTACAGGGAAATTTAATTCATTTACTGATTCGTATCTGCTTTTGAGAAGCTTTTAGGTCTTAACAAATCAAGAATACCGATTAAGAGCCAAAGTATTTGGGAGAGCAAGTCAAAAGCAAAAAAAAAAAGAAAAAAAAAGGAAAAAAAGCAGCTAGTTTTGATCTGGAAGCTGTAGTTGTACAACACATCTGGAGCCAAAATAACAGCTTACCTCCAGCAAAAGGGAGAGAGAGAGGTTCTGCCTCCTCCCTCTCGTGTTCTGCTCTACTCACTCCCCTTCTCTTGCCTCTTAAGCAAGTGCCAGAGCTCTCTAGATGATTGCCTGGCAGGTAGTTCCCAGTCCCTAAAGCAGCAGAAGACGAGCTTGGGGCAGTTACAGTTCTTGCTACATCAGTGAGGAATATAGCCTGGCATCCATCATCAGAGCTAGTGCAGAAGGATGGAGGGCTAGTGGTGGAGAGGAGGCGGAAACCCCACAAGATTTTGGGGTTGCATTATGAACTGCTCCCTGCTTTAGGCTGAAACAGTTAGATCTTCCATTGTAATTTAAGACCCTATTTTTACATTTTAGAATAGAATAGAATAGAATAGAATAGAATAGAATAGAATAGAATAGAATAGAATAGAATAGAATAGAATAGAATAGTTCAGCTGGGAGGGACCTTGCAATGATCACCTGTCCAATTGCCTGACAATTCAGAGCGACAAAAAGTTAAAACGAGTTGTTAAGCAGATTGCCCAAATGCCTCATAAACACTGACAGGCTCGGGGCATCGACCACCTCTCTAGGAAGCCTGTCCCAGCGTTTCGTCACCCATCAGTAAAGATGTGCTTCCTAACGTCCAGTGTTAGCCTCCTCTGGCACAGCTTTGAACCATTCCCGCACATCCCGCCACTGCATAGCAGGAGGAAGAGATCAGCACCTCCCCTCCCCCTGCTCAGGAAGCTGGAGAGAGTAAGGGCGGGCATTCCTCAACCTCCTTTTCTCCGAAGTAGGCAATCCCAAAATCCTCAGTCGCAGCCCCCGCCACGAAAAACCAGCTGTCAGGAGTGGGATTCGAACCCACGCCTCCAGGGGAGACTGCGACCTGAACGCAGCGCCTTAGACCGCTCGGCCATCCTGACCCGCGTGGTGGCGCTCTTATGGCTGTGTCGCTCTCTACCTGTAGGTGTTTTTAGCGATGCAATATTGAACTGTTTTCTACGCGCAGCAAGTGTTAAAAATTATTCCAAACTAAAATGTGTTTTGTGTTGGCTCTATTGTAACTGTAATAACTGTTGTTAATTTGGTACATGCAGCTGTTTCGTTCTGTATCTGAGTTTTAGTATGTTGAGAGAGAAGCAGGCACTGTTGCACAAAAATTACATATGCCATGAAACAGAAGTTTGAAGGTGTACAGAAATTAATAAAAATGTAGTATATTGCATAAGGACATTGGTTAAAGCTGATTTATTTCCTGTAATGTATCTGAAAATCCCCTTAAGATATGTACTAGTTATTCATGCTGAGAGTTCACCATATTAGAAAGGGGACTGTGACACTGAAACAAAATGTATGTTCCCTTGCTGCATTCCCCCCGCCCCGCCCCCCCCCAAAAAAAGCTGCAGACAGGAAGCTTTAAACTTACAAAGTTGGTCAGGATTTGGGAGTAAAAGTCAATCTGAAAGATAAGAGGTCTACTTGTTTGAGAGCATCAGGTTTAAAACAGTGTCTCTGTTTGAAATGTAAACTTAATAGAAAAAAAATCAAATTTAGAAATGGGACAACCAGAATCTGTCAGAAATGGCAAGTATACCTCTGGCCTCAAAACATAATCATTCCTCATACCTTAAGAAGCAATATTTTCCAATGGCAAAAAAGGCTTCAGTCTCTACCAGATTGGCCAAAAATTGATATTAATTTTATTTGGTACTGGTGTTGGAGGAAAACCATTGCTACTGTTCGGAGAAACCAATTCTTCTGGCTCCAGTTTGACAAGGTCTTTCTAGCACTGGGGAGCCCAAAGTGCCGGGCCCAGTACTTTGATGCAGTCTCATGGGTACTGCGTTGAGGGAAATAATGACTTGCGTTGACCTTCTGTTACATGATAGCCCTTCCTGGGCCACTTTGAGTTTCAGTCCTGCTTTAAGAAAAGCCTCTCGCAAAGTGAGAGCATCTTTTGTGTCATTCTTTCTCTGAATAGAGACTTATTTTCCTCCTTATATTTCAGGGTTCTCCCTGGGGCCCTGAAAGGAATACTTACTAAATCAAAAGAAAATTGTCTGAACCCTCTGGGACCAATGCATCTCCTTCCAAAGAGAAAAGGGAGCATGTTATATGGGTGATAATGAGGTTAAACATGGTTAAATGAAGACTTGCCTTAAAATTATGATGCCTTTTCAATATTCTTATAACTTCACATTTTGCCCCTAGTTCTGCAAAAGCACATGTGCTTGATTTTACGGGTATCACTAGTCCTGTTGTCAGACTTTTTTTTTTTTGGTTGCAAAACAAATATAAAGAGATGCATAGACTCAAAATGTTGTCAAGAACCTGGGAAGCTCTCTTCCTGCCCCCTGTAATCTTTAGGGACCAGACTCACTCATTTATATTAAAAATATATTTACATCAGTAGCAGAAGCAGATTGTATGCTACAAACAAAACTGCTGTGTGTCAGGACTGTGTTGTCTCAGTTGCCAGCTTTTTTGCAACAGAACCTCAAGTCTTGTTATGGTCACAGGTAGTAACGGGCTTGAATTGTAAGAGAGGCTTTGTCCTAGGCATATTCCTTCCATTCTAGTGGGAATTAGAGGTTTGAGGGGTGCAGCTGAGAAAAAAAGTAATCATCTTACTCTATTGACATGGGTCTTCTTTATTAAATAACTGATCCTCAAAGCACCTTACAAACAAGAATGCTCAGAAACCTCCTTTGAATAAAGTACACTCCCTTAAATTTCCAAAATAAGTAAACTACTTTTGAAGAGATAAAGCAGATTAAATGTGCGGAACCCTGTGGTGCTTCTACGAGATCGGGAATACTAGAGAAAGTTGCCATAGCATGTCTGCACTCTCTGTGATAATAACAGAAAATGCCTCAGGAGCATGTATTATCAGCAGGATACAGAAGAGAGCAGAGACAGCATCTGTGTGTGGTGCAGGGAAGGGAGAATTCCTTCTATCCCCTGAAATGGGTGATGAGTATCAGCTTTTCTTTATTCCCAAATCACTATTTCACATGAACGTGAGTATCAACTGGAGAGCTCGTTGCTCTGTGATTGCTGCCTGTTGAGTTGGAATAATTTTTTTCCTTAATACTTTTAATTCCAAGTGAAATTTAGGAGTTCTCCAAAACAAAAAATAGAACTGCCTTTATTTTAATGATCATGTCTTCTGTTCACAAGTCATGGGTATGGACTTTTGTTCCTGTTTACGGTAAGTCATTAAGAGCTGTGAGGATAGTGAGTGGATTTCTTCTCTGCTTTCATTATAGCATGTTCAGATGAAAAGCTGAGCTCAGTTCTGTTCCCAACCTGTCCTCTTCCTGTCCAGTAACCTTTCAACTGTCATGGATGGAAGTAGTTACATGTATGATTGTCGATACAGGGTGTGGGTGGGGGTGTGTATTTAACATGGCTGCGGTGAAAGGTAACTTGATAGCTGACACTGGGGCAGAACCTGACCTGCAAAATCCTAATTACTAATTGATGAGTAAGCATCAAACCTGACTTTCAGCTTCTAGCTCAAGTGTTCTAGCAATGAAAAATATCCTTGTGCTTGTTTAGAAAAGTGAAAAAAGAAAAGAATCTGTAAATCACTGAAGATAGGATAATCATGGAAACTCATAGTAACAGAATAACTATATTTTATTGTTAACAGTGATTTTATTTTCATTTTTAGATAACAAATTCCGGAAATATTTGAAGCAAAAGTGCACATTTTTACTCTGTTAAGCTCTGTCCTTATTTATAAAGGCAATAGCAAACAAACTATTGAACCTGAAGGAGCCTTGGTAATTAATTAATGTTAAAAGAATCAGTTGATATTCTGATTCCCAGAGTCTTGGGGAAAAACCAGTGATAAAAGTAGTTTATCACATAACCCTGTGTCCTCTCTTGGCAGTTTCCAGGAAGGCTGGGATAGGGTAGAGCCTGTCAATACCAGAGTCTTGTGACTGTGTTATACAGTATGTAAAAGGAATAAGCAATATGTTAAGTGCAAGATACTTTGCCCTTCAAATATTAGCCATTCCTTAGACTACCCTCACTTTATAAAAGCAGATATTTACATGTTTGATTCTCTTATCCCAAAGAGAGATAGTATCTTTTTTTTTTCTTTACCTCCAATGGCTTTCTATTTGCATGATTAATATGTTCCTTGCATACTGTGAAGAGGAGTATCTGCTTCTCTCTGGTACCCATGCTGACTCCCCATTGATTGCTCTCCAAATTAACATAAGAACTATTTATGTTTGCAACAAAAAGAAATCCTGCTGGTTTTGAGTGTGGTTTTCTTGTTGACATTTTAGGATCTCTTTCAGGCTCTTCTTAATATTTAGACAAACAAATACGTTTGCTTTTTGTGGTGCTGCTGTTGACATTTCCTAAGGGAATTGCTGAAGATGTTAACAACTTCCCAGCACAGGCATGCTGTAATGAAATAGTTCTTTGCTTGTGGCCCTGACACAAATTCTTTTTAACTGATGTTTTTGCTGAAAGTAATGTTATTGTGATAACTTATGTGACTCAGGGTAAATGTGAGTCAGTCCTGGCTATTTTGGGGACCATAAATGTCTGCTAAACTACTTAGTGTTTTGCTTCTTGCAGATGTAATGAGCAGAAGGTGCCAATTTATTGTGTGGCTCAAAGCATCTGTGCTGCACAAACATCTGCAGTGCAGAGCGGGGAGAAGGTCCATGAGGAGCATTGGTAATTGGTGAAGCCTGACGGCCAGGGAAGCTTGTAACTCTACTAGCAGAAATTGGTCAGTTAGGGGCTTGGCTAATTTTGGAGCCAGTGGCCATGAAAAACAATCACATAGCGTAACGTGCCCTTGTATGTGTAGTGTTTGCCCCAAGGGCGCTCCAGATTAGACGCAGACAGATGTTGTTGTGAGTTTGCTTTCACAGACCATGCTTTTGAACCTGTGCATTGTCGTAGCTTTAATACCTGGTCAGTACAAACACTGTATAATTACAGTAGCAATTAACCTAGGACTATCCACTTAAAGAATTTATTTAACCTTTTTTCGGTGAAGGTTTTGAAGTCTCTTTAGCAGGTTGAGTTTAATTACAGAATCCTTGATTAAAAGTATGCAACCAGATAGCCAATTTAGCCTGTGTCAATATAAGCCTGATCAGCTATAGCTTACAACCTTTTAGCAAGACAGTATCTTTTTATGACTGGTCACCATGTATAGCAGCTATGGAACAAATTTTCCTTAAAATACATTGCTGTTTTAAAATCTTTTTAGTTGGAAAGCATTTCTGTTTCTGGGATCATCCTAACCTCAGCTGCTAGACCCTCTGCATTTTCAGTGAAATTGTAGAGAAAATCATTTGCAAGATGGTCGTGCAGTGGCAATTTGTTCTGTTTCCCAGCCCTTCAGCAGAGGCTTGGGGAGAGGCAGTCTTTGTTGGTTTGTGGCTGTTCCCCTGCCTTGAAAAAGAACAAAAACTGTCAGGAAGATATTCATCCTAAGGGTAGACTCCAGTTACATTAAATAGAATAGCAGCCACTTGGAGATGGGACTGGAAGGCAGCCAAAAGGACACTGTGAAATTTTTCAATAGTCTGTCCCTATGCCTGTCTCCCAGTGATCAACAGAGAATGTAATTTCAACCTTCAAACTATTCACTGCGACCAAAGGGAACCAAATGCTGTTCTGGCTCTATCTTAAAGAGCTTTGTAACCTAGATGTGTAGATACTCTTCCCTCAAAGGTGCATGTTGTTCTACTATTGCAGTAAATCATTGCAGGCATTACTACTTACTGATTTAACTAAATTGTCCATTTGACTGTCTTGTATGTGTTTCATAAGGAAAAAATTGGCCTTGACCAGTGGATAGAACATATTTTCAGTTAGAGTTTTGATTAAGAATTTCTTAGATGGTCCTTCCTGCTTGCAAGCAGAAGAGGTCAGCCAAGAATCACCAAGCGAAGTCATGTTTTGAGGCATTAGGGTAGTGATGAGATCAACTGGCTTTCCTTGTAATATCTGTAAAAAGGTTTAATTATATGCTGTAACTTCTTTAAGAAAATATTTCAGATTTATGTATGTGAAGGCAGATAGCCTGTGACTTACAGGAAGATTGCAGCCTTGTGAATCACCAGAAATTTCAGGCGTGTATTTGCAGTAATATCTGTTCCTTCCTTGAGAGAGATCTCTGTACCCTCACATCGTTGTACGTGAGGCATCTTCTGTTGAACCTGGTGGGTCATCTCAGCTGAGGTGAGATCAGAACTGGGTGTGCTGCCACTTGGTTTTGGGCACTGCTGTTCCCTCCCAGGTGGGATCTCTACATATGTCTCCTGAGGGAGCAGAGGAGCTGAGGCCATTTTAATTTTAAAACACTGCATTTTAGTGAAAGCAGAAATATGGAGATATAAGAAAAATAAGAAATTGCACTATATAGATGGTTCATTAAAAGAAAAATCTCATTCCTACTATCAAATATTTGGGAACTCTGTTAAATTTTGTGTATTCTAATATTTGTGCAGTGCAGTGTTTGCATTTTCTTTCCTCCTGGAATGTAGAGTTATATTTGTAATGCCATTTTAAAAACCTAACACCCTGTCCCTTTTTTTCCTACACATAGTCATAGTGAAATATTTGCTTCAGTAAATAGAAAGCAAAGAGGTGGGAGATGCCCTCTGTGAGTATGCTTTGGATATAAAGAAGTAGAGATGACATTTGGCTTCAGAAAGATCATCTGTAGGATTCAGGAATTGAAAATCATAGATGCAGTTGGTATATACATTCTCAGCTCCCACAGAATAACCTCCTCTGTTCTGCAGGTAGGTGTCAAAGTAGAGGGGAGGTAAATGTTCTGCCTGAAGCTGTGTAGTCCCACCCAGGCCATGGACAATCCCTGAGAGTGCCACAAAGTATGGCACTTATTATGAAATAGATGGGCTGTTACACAAATGTAGAGTCTTGTCTAAAGTCCCTAGTGACCACAGCTATTAATTATGAAGAGCAGTAGTTACCACTGTGAGTAGTCCATTAGCTTCAACAGAAACTACATTGATGCATTCAAGAGTAAAATAATGCCCTTCAATTTTTGCATTAACGTAGGAAGGGCAGCTTTCCCAGCTAAAAATCTGGATTTATGATCTGTTCACAGCTAATGTACTCTTCAGGCCAGGTAGTTTTACCCAATAAATTTTTAAAAATGTTTGACAGATAAGGGAGAAAGAGACATCTAATATCGAACTTTACATTACATGTTTAGTAAACATACTAGAATTTAGTGTCTGGCTCAGATTTCTGTCTCTTACTCTGCTTGGGCAGAGTCTTTTGCCTCTTAAGACTATGGTCTATGAGATAAAAATAATGACAGATGTTTTTTGTAATATGTACCGCATGCCTTGCTGGCATGAGGATCCTTAAAATGGGCACTGTTAGCCATGCCCATCCCTTCACTAAAAGAGGGCATCATTCAGCCAGAGCTTCATCCTACCCCTCTTACACCTCAGCAGATACTGATTACTTCCCAATCTGTTTTTCATGAAACGGCCATAAAATTTTCTATTACTACTCCTTTCTGAACACAGCTAGTTCATTATAAATACTCTCTTTCCTTTTTTTTTTTTCTCTCTCTGTGAAAGTTATGGTAAGTAAATGAGGACTGAGAAGAAGACTGAATGAATAAAGGAAGGAGACAAAGAAAAGAGAGGTGAAAGAAGTGGGAAGTGAATGAAAATAAGGGACAGAGAAGTTGCATATGTATAAATATTTTGTTGGCTCTAGAAAAATTAATAGATTCAGGATTATAAATTAAGGAAAGACAGCACATCAGAAATTTCGATTTTTAAAATATGGGGAAAACATTACAAGTGTCTCAAATCATAGTAATAAGTTTTAGTTGCTTCTGACATATTTAAATGTAGACAATAAAATTGAAGCAAAAATAGAAAAAGGGAAACTCAATAGTGAACTGCAGGATGAAGGTGATCACAGAAGGAAGAAAAGTAGAGAGGGAAGGCTGCCTAAATCCACTTTGCTCTAGCACATCTTATGCTCTGAGTCATACTTAGGGCCCCAAACATTTTCAGGAGGTGCTCTCCTAGTATTGTTTGCCTCTCCTAGTATTGTTTTTGGGGCTTGGGGGGGTATTTTTAAGAACACAAATGCCTTCTAAAATCACTTAATGTTTTTCATTCTTTTTGAGGTAACATCCAAAGTACAGAAGTTAAACAAAATTGGTTTGTAAACATTGCAACCCTCTCTCCTTATTCCCCTCTTCCTTCACAGAAACAATGTGGTTTTTTATAAAGAGGGAAAAGTAGGATTATTTTTTTTCCTTTAGGAAAGGGGGCAGCAGTTTGTGCACTAAAGGGAAGTGCAGACTAGCTAGACCTTCAAAGTTTCAGTAGCTAATTCTCTATTGAGAATTGCCAGAGGGCTGGAACACCTATTTTATGAGGACAGGCTGGGACAGTTGGGGTTGTTCAGCCTGGAGAAGAAAAGGCTCTGGGGACATTGTATAGTGCCCTTTCAATATATAATGAGGGCATATAAGAAAGATGGATAGAGAGATTTTAACAGGAACCTGTAGTGACAGGACAAGGGGCAACGGTTTAGAACTGAAAGACTTTAGATGTAAGGAAGAAATTTTTTATGGTAAGGCTGATGAGCACTGGAACAGGTTACCCAGAAAAGTTGTGGCTGCCCCATCCCTGAAAGTGTCCAAGGCCAGGTGGGTCAGGGCTTTGAGCAACCTAATCTAGTTGAAGATGTCCCTGACCATGGCAAGGTTGGTCTAGATGAACTTTAAAGGTCCCTTCCAACCCAAACCTTCTGTGATTCTATGAGTTTATGTTCCTTGTAGCCCCAGAGCTCTGACCTCCTGAACATCAAAAAGTTTTCTCTATTGATTAGCTTATTAATTTGTAAATCTTTACCAGTTCTGTTGATATTTGGTTGATTTCTTATTTAAAAGAAACTGATCCATTTAGACAATTCTAAACCCATCCTTAGTATCTCCTCCTTAGTAAAGGTTGTACTAGAAATACCATCATTACCTTGGTATCATGTGATACCACTGCAACACAAACCTGATTGATAAGGAACAGAAAAAAATCCTGGAACAGAACTCCTCTGGTGTGGCTGTTGTTGTGGAGTTAGACTAATGCTCTTTGTATGTTATTTTCTTGGGCTATATTTTCCTGATATATTTTCTGGTTTTCAATTTTACATCTAGCATTGCTACATTTATGACACTGTGAAGAAGATGATAGAGTAATTGAAAGAAAACATCTTTCAGTTTCTTTGCATATTATTGTTTTCAACCTATAAATGCACCTGAGCATTTATTTTCTTGAGTGTGAAGGGAGCTTAGGGCAATACTGCTGATTCTGAAGAAAATGTTTTTGCAACTAGCCTTACAAGGAAGTTTCCTGGCTCACATTTGAACTTTGTTTTGTTATGGTTAATAATAAGTGGACTCAATATTGTCAAGGGCTCGAATTGCAAAGTCGATATCTGAGACATTGCATAGGAAAAGTTCCTGCTAGGTATTTCATCATATTGTATTATCTGGTAAAAGCAGGAGTTAAGGAGCATCCAGAGTTGCTTAGCCCCTGGAAGGATAAGGCTCTCTAAAATGTTCTCTTCTTAACCCCTGCTTCTGAGTCCATTTCCTCTGACATTTTGAGTAATTTTCTAACATAGTAGCTAGATAATGCTTGTCCTTGATTCAGTGAAAATGTTTTTTCCTGGAGTGAAACTTTATATTCTCAAAACTGTATCTGGTTTTTCTACTAGCATGAGATTAATCTTTCTCTTAGGTTTCTCCTGTTCTTAAATTGGTCTCCCACCTATAGCCATTGACGGATTTAAGTCAAATTTACACTGGTTTGTGGTTCAAAGTAAGTGGTATTTCGGGTGAAATGGAATAAAAATCCAGTGTGAATGACCTGATTTGAAAATATGACAAAAATATAATCAGTTATTTCATTAGAAGCATTGCAGTGCTGCTTTCCCTACTGCAATGCTGCATTTACAGCCCAGAAAGCCAACTGTATCGGGGGCTGCATTGAAAGTAGGTCCAGGGAGCGGAATCCGCTGCTCTGCTCTGCTGTCTTGACCCTCCCTGGAGTGCTACATCCAGCCCTGGGGCCCCCCAACATAAGAAGGATGTGAAACTGGTGGAGTGAGTCCAGAGGAGGGACACCAAGAAGGATTAGAGGTTTGGAGCACCTCTCACGTTAAGACAGGCTGAGAGAGTTGAGGCTGTTCAGCCTGGAAAAGAGAAGGCGCTGAGGAGACCATATAGCGCCTTGCAGTATCTGAAAGGGTCCTGTAAGAAAGGTAGAGAGGGACTCTTCACAAGGGCCTATAGTGATAGGATAAGAGGGAATGGCTTTAAACTGAGAGTAGGTTTAGATTAGGTGTTAGAATAAATTCTTTACTTTGAGGATGGTGAGACACTGACACAGGTTGCCCAGAGAAGTTGTGGATACCCCATCCCTGGAAATGTTCAAGGTCAGGTTGGATGGGCCTTCAAGCAACGTGCTGTCACTGCCCATAGTGGGGGGTTTAGAACTAGGTGATCTTTAAGGTCCTTCCAACCCAAATTATTCTATGATTCTATTCCTACAGGCTGTATAATTTCAACAAATAGTGTTAAGAACAGAAGGTAGAATTACAGTGTAGGTCATCTATTAGCAAAGATTTTATTTCTTATACTGAAACATAATTAATTTGTGTAATACCAGTGATTCTGTTGGTTGTGTTATATGAGAACATATTTGCCTATATGCTTTCTCCATGTATAATACTGCCTTCACCGTAATTTTGTAATTTAGAGGTTCCTTACATAGTGTGGGTTTTCAAAACAATATATCTGTCTAATCTTCCTGATTAGACCTATCTGTCTGATCAGCTCTGTGAATATATAAAAATGTGCATCTGGTTAATGTGTATTTGGTTGACAGGGCCTCATTCTCAATGCCAATTTGAAATACCTGACCTGTACAGGGAAATAGAGTTGTGCTGGTTCTTGATGTTCATCATGTAGAAGAGATTAGTGGGAAATATAGAGAATTATATGTTTGTTTGAATCACTAGAAAGAGGAAGAGCAGGGAAAGGATGGCCTTAGAAAAGATAATTTAAGTCTCATACTACTTTCTTGTATTCTAGGGAAGTATGTTAATTTAAAAGAATTCAAAGGTGATTGTTTTATGCCCACCAAAAATATATGTATTTTTTAATACAAAAAGGTAATTAACCTGTGGAGCTGATGCCACAGAGACAAAATTTCTAGGGAGTTCAGAAAGGCCTGATTTTCTCTGATTTTGTTTTGCCTTTAAACAACAGATAAATGTTTGCTTCATTGTGCTGATGATACAAGAGTTGAGGTTTTCAGTGCTGAGACATTGCTTTATTACTGTCTCCTGCATATGCATCTCCATTATCTGTTTGCTTTTAAACTTGCCACTTCTTTTTAAATGTGTTGCTTTTACATGTCACCATGAGACAAAGTGGAATTGTCCCAGTTTTCTTGATTTCTTTCATAAATATTATTGACATTTAAACTCTCTTTCAGAGTTTAATAATACCCACTTTTGATACAACAACAAAAAAGAGAGCCTAGACTTTTAAGAATATTCCAAAGAGGCTATAAAACAGACTGTCAGATTACTGTTCACTTGAAATGATCATAGTGATAGAGAGTTGAAAAGAAATTTGCATAACTTTTTAAACAGGAAAAGAAAAAAGACAAGATTGATATAATTATATCAAATATTACATTGGAGAGTGTTACATTTATTTTCTTACAGTTCTTTTTGGTCTGTTGGGTTAGGGGAGGATACTAAGTCATGCTGGACGCACTTCTTTCTCTGGTTTCTGATTTTCAGTTGGAGAAAGAATACTTGAATTGATCTGATTATTTCTTGCTTACAAATAATGATTACTTGAGAGTATGATTTACAGGTAAGAACCATAATGGCACTAAATTTAAGCAGTCAGAAAATTCCTGGGTTAAATTTAAAGATAATGTCACATTGGAAGAAGCTAATTCCTGCTGCACTGTGGAGTCTGAAATTCGCTGTGTAATAAAAGAAGTGTAACTCCAAATAAAAGGAGAAAGAAACCACTACATATTCCTTTGTAAAACAGCTAGCAGAGAAGTTCTACAGTGTTCCTTCCATTTTATGGCTGAACTTAAAATAGTAAAAAAAAAGTAGAAACAACCAAGTATTCTATATACAAGATGAAATTTGTATGTGTGATTTTTTTTTCTGATGGACAGTCTTCTTTCTATATACATTTAGTAGTGCAGAGTAATTCCTTGGAAGTTACAGGAAAGACTGTGAAAACTGATAAACTGAAGAGAATTCAAAGAAAGAATGTGAAGAAGATGGATTGACAAGCTAGGGAAGTAATTTTGGTCCATGAGAATGTGGTAACACTTCTCAGTGGTTATACCCTGAGGATACCAAATATATCTTTATTCCTGTTTCTGCTCCCCAGCCTCCCTGAACATGCATCACCCAGTGAGTTAACAGTGGGCTTTTATAAATTTATAAATTACATGAACTTAATGCTAAGTCCCACCTCTGAATCGTTTTGGGTAACACAGAAAAGGGAATTCCGTTGTCTGTGTAAGCGAAAGTTCTTTTAAATTTCATTTTTAATAGGAATAACTTAAGAAAAAAAGCCTAATTCCCAGAGAAAATTACAGCAGCATCTAGTTTGATAAGAGAGCTTTTAATTTTCCTGCATTGGATATCATCTTGCAAAATTGCTGGGAATTTTCCTGCTGATGTTAGGAGAAGCGAGTTCGATGCCTGGATGATTTCTTTATTAATTGATGTTAGTGTTGGGAATTATCTCATTATTTTAGCTTGACTTCATCCTTTCTGTTGTGTTTTTTACCACAATTTATGGTAGCAAAAGGGTTTGGAAAGGAATATTAAATCTGCCTCTCAGCCACTTTAAAACTGTAACCCATGTTCCATCTTAATAGTGGTTGCTTAAATACCCCTTTCTTTCATACTCATTTTCTAAGACTTCTTTCTGTATGGACAATAAAATAATTTTAAGGGAATGAACAAACATATTAGGGGAATCTTTTTTTTTTCCTCAGTATCTCCCAGAAGCCAGCTCCACTTCTGGAGCAGAAACACTATGATAATATATCACAGGTTTGTTATATTAATTACTGTACAATATATCACAAGCTGCTAAGGTCTTGTTCTACAAAAAGGCTACCAGTTGTAATGGCACATTGAGGATATTTAATAGCACTCATGCAGAATCCACTTCCTCACTGCTTTATAGTATGTGAGATAACAGTTCAATAAATATTCAGGGCCAGCCTAGATGAACTGAACACTGAATATGAAATTTAAAATACTTCATTGGTTTCTTGCCAAAGGTATTGGACACATACTGTGCATTTACAACTCCTGCATGATCAGAATTTGAGTTTTGTTACTTAGACAAATATTGTGTTGCAACAGTAATTGCAAGTTGACTTAAAATTATTTTAGTATAATTATTATTTTTGTGGAGTCAGATTTTAAAACAAATGCATGTGACCGTTTAGGGCTCATAGAATGCGATCAGAATCATGATTATAATCACAGGAATATGGTACAAACTTAGCATTCTGACTTCAAAAGGAATTGCACATTTAGGCAATTCTATATTTTCTTAAAGCCAAGCTAAGCTGATTCCACATGACAGTGGTTTTAATGAGGCTCAATAAACAGTACAGTTTGTAACCTCAGGCCAACTGCTGAGCAGAAGCCAAGAGCAGTGCTACAGCTTTATGAACCCATTACTGTGAAAGATGCTGGATCCTGAAGCAGCCTGAGTCACTCATTGCACAACAGATGAAGCTCCAATAAATAAAAATGAATATCCAAGGTGACGGGTGACAACTTCATGCATACGTGATTTTCTCTGATTTGACAGTGCCTTGATAAAGTCTTAAGGCATGTGGCTTACTAGCAACCATTTACATTTTTAGCCATTGAATCTTCTGTTTTACTTGCAGGCATTAACATTTGGGGCTTGTGGTTTTGTATATACACTAAAAATTTGCTTTGCTTATGTATTGGACCTAATTCTCAGAGCTACTCAACATCTAGAACAGCTCCTATAAACTGCTAGGATAGTCAACAATGCTGAAATGTGTACGTTTTCTCTTCAAATTTATGCTTATTTTTATTAAATTTTTCTTAAAGGTGACTTAATAAAGAGCAAATTAAAGGGTCCATTGATATAGGTTGTTACCTGCTCTTGGGGATGATCTCAGACATTGTTCCCCCACCAGCACATCCACTGACCTGGAGTCCCATGAGAGTTCTGTAGAACAGTCTGCATTCCTGTGAACAAGGTGAGAAAACAGTGGTTAAATAGTGGTAAAAGTGGTTAAAAGACCACTAGAAGTGGTCTTTTATATAAATGGATATGATCTACATATAAATGGATGTAGGAACTGAAAAAAAAACCCAGAAAAGAGCAGAACTGCAATACTGAGGTTTGAAGTGAACAGGGATGCTGAACCAGCTCCATAGCTGGTTTTATGTATCAAAAGTATAGACCAAATTAAACAGAAGAGGTGGTGGCACAAAATAAAAAAAATTGTTCTTGTACAAGAAAATAGGCAGAGATTTGTTTACATTGGTGGGAATAGTATATCATGGTTAATATTTAGATTCAATCTTAAATGTCTTTTCCAAACTAAATGTTTCTGTGATTCTGTGATTATCCATAATGTGCTGGACTGTTTATTCATATTTCTCTGAGATAATCTTATCAAAAAACCTTAAATCTGAGAAGTTAACCATGTGTGTCAAATTTGTAATTCTCATACAAGTTTTACCTGTCAGCTTTGCGAAGTTGCTGAATCACAGTTTAAGTGGTTAATGCTGAAATACAGGCTGATAGCAGGTTTACCATTTAAGCTTTTGATCTTCAACCTAGTAAGACAGCAGAAAAAGATGTTAAAATAACACAGAGGTAGTGCAAAAAGGTTCTGCAATCAGATGCTATTCCCTATTTAGTGCAGTTAAATTACCGAATGGCAACAACAAAGACTAAGCTGTCATCTGCTGACATTTAATTCAGTGGAAAACAGGAAAAATGCACTGTTATAAAGTGATATCAGAATCACCAGGGATTTGCAGAGATATAAAAAGACAGATAAACACAACAAAAATCAATATGGTTAGTGTCCTTGGCTCTATCACCACTTCCCAAAATGATATGGTTTCTGTTTACAGTTGTGAATTATGTACTCAAATAGTGGTGGCATTGCAAGAAATGGTCAGGGGATCAGTCAGCATCATCACACAGACCATGAAGGGACAAACCACAGTTTTTTAATCACTGGAGGAAGGGAAATGAGTGATACTAGTACATTATTTTTCCTTAGAAGGCACCAGGCATGGTACAGTGAAGACTGAAATATCTGAGCCAAGTCACAAAATGCAAAGCGAACTTCGACTGGGTAGGTCAAACATTTGGAGCTCCAGGCAGCAGTCCTATAATCTGAGATTAAACAAGTGTTGCTTGGTTTTGGTTGTTTGGTTTTCCAAGCAGATTGACAGTTGGTATTTGGAATTGTTTGATAAATGGCCATCATTCATGGTTATCTTTGTAGAAACACAGTGTATCCTTCCAAAGGAGACTGGCAAGAAAATAGTTTTGTGTTATGCAGGGGTAATTTTAGAGTGTTGTTGCCTGTTGAATATCCCTGCCAGGTTAAAATTCACATATGGAAGGAAAATGGTCATGGTCATCTTCCTTGCCTGTGGTAAGCCAGGTGTTTTATAGGCCTAGAGATATTTAAAAGAAACAAACAAAAAAAAAGAAGGTAGGTAACTGATCCTAACATATTAATCAGCACTAGTGCTGGACCTGAACTTTAAATGAACTTATATTCTGAAGAAATCAGAATTTATTGAAATTCCCCATCTCCGGAAAAGTTTAAAAGGACAAAAAGCTAAAAGGAAGTATAAATCCACAATGTAATCCCTTCTGATGCATATGTCTGTAGATCCTGAGGCCAGGTTTCCTGAAGGTATCCTATGGGCAGTTAAGGGTCACTCCAACTTCCTTGTCATACCTGGTGATGTATTCCTGACACTGTGATAATAAATCAAGAGATGAAGTAATTTGTTTCTGAATGGAGATAGATGAGGTGCATATAATAGTCCATGTCAGGCTTCCTCCTGTGGAAGGACAGCTCTCTACTCTCCATTAGTATCCCCTGTGTTTGTGGTGCCTGGGACAGATTGTGGATGGGTGGGGAAGTTTTACTGGCAGAGGTCTCATCACGTTGCACATCTGATTGTGGCCACCCAAGCTTGGAATCCCCTACCTCCTGCCAGATGGGAGGGCTGAGCCACCCTTGTAGCACACTTCCTTGTGCAAACCAGGCTGTGCAGGAAGAATCTCAGTAATCCACCTAGGGTGGCTTGATGGCACCAGGAATGGAGGGTAAGGAGCAGTTGCTGTTGATATCCTTATTGATTCATTCTCCCTTTGCCTTGAGATTCTCAAAGTCACTGCTGTGTACTTCAGTTATTAAAAATTGTGTTCTAATTTTCTAACTGCAGGCAAGTTTTTATGAGTGGTGTAATTCTTGTGATCAAAGCATGAGCTTTGTTTTTTTCAAAATGATATACAAGTGTCAATGAATTGTTCCCGTGTCTGTTGAAGCCTCTCTCTCATTCTGAATTTCTTTTTTCTTCTCAAATGAGTCTTGCTGTTGGTTGGTATTCCTTTTAAAATGAAGTTCAGATATGAAAGCCTGAAGGCAGTGATAATCTGGAAAAAGATATTTGCTATCAGTTTGTGTAGACTTTACTGTTCCGGCTACAAGGACTTCTGGCTTGAGCAGCCATCCTGGACTACTGCAAACTGGTAACTGAGTAAAAAGTGGGTAGTATTTTGTTAAATTGTCAACTGCGTCATTATTGTTGTAATTATTTTCATGACTTGCTCAAAACAATTGACTGTTATATTGTCAGCTATTGTTCTGCTGCTGTTGTGCTGTTTTTTTCAAATAAGGAGGTTTGTTTATTTATTTAGATTCTGATTTTTACATGCAATAAATGACAGATAACTTTTATTGCTAGGTAATGCTCTGAAGTATTTTTAGCCTTAGAGGTTCCTCTTTAACCAGAAGTTAGAAGATGCTCACAAGGAAGGTTAGACTGCAAGAGACCTAAACTCAAAACCTTGTGCAGAAGTTCTCATGGAAGTCAGCACGACACTGTTACAAAGAAGCACAATTTCAATTTAAGCAGAGAATCGTGTCTGTAGGCTTTTTGCTTTAATCTAAATTTATGTTTAGGGCCTGTTCTAGCCTTTAGGCCTTCCTTAGCCTGTTTTATTCATTGACAGTAATGGCTTCATCAGAGACATTGAGTCTGATCATCAATTGTTAATTAAATTTCTAATTATTTCTAATAAGAATATAAAAAAGAAAAATGTCACAGTAAAACTTGCTGTCATATTTTATTAAAAAAGTTGACCCTCTAATTTTCATGTTTCTGCAAGAACTGTAAAAGTGTCACTTTAAATTAGATTGCAGCTTAAAATAGATTGGTGGACTGCTAAGAACAGTAACCATTCCATCCTTTCTGTTTTAATGCCAAAATTTCAAGCTATCTCACAACATCCTGAGCATATCTGCCACAGCTAAAGCAAAGCCTTTAGTACTGGTCTCTGCATTGGGAGAGTATGGATGTAGAATCCCGTGTGCATGACAATTTACAGCTGACTCAGTACAAGATTGATTAGCTCAAATGCTCATATTTTTTCATATTTTACACATGAAAATTTCTGGTTTGCAGTTTTGGTGCTGCTCTTGCTGTGGTGGGGGAGGGCTGTGCTGAGAGCCTTGCAGTCTGTGTCGAACAGGGCACATGTCCTGCACTGCAGGGTCACAGCAGCAGCTGAGGTGGTGCCTCTGCAGAAGAAAAAAGCAGCTGCAGTTGTGGCAGAAAATATACGAATACATATGGTCTATGTTTTCAATTGTACCTCTTGGTAATAGGAGGGAAAAAAGTATTTGTGGAGTTGAAGACAGGGCAGCAGAGCTCACCTGTTGTCAAGGATATCAGATATGCTGATAAAGTGGTTACACATAATTATGTTACTTACAGCTATTCCGTGGCTATATGAAAGGTCAGAGGAACTTTTCTTGGAATTGGTTCCTTTTAGTACTTTTGCTGTCAGGTTGGGGCTTTTTTTGTTGGTGTTTTTCCCAGCAGTAGCCTAAAAATAGTTTGAACTATTGTGGTTCAATACAGATAGCTGGTTCACGTACATGGTAATACAATTTGAGTGGAAGCTCTGCATGTGTTCTGTCAGGAAGGTGTTAAGGTACTTAATGACTGTCTTTGCATGCTGCTAATTTGAGCTGGTATTTTTAGTTGTACTCCCGGTAGGAATGGCACTGAGGTTTTTGACAACATTTCACAGGTACAGCTTTGATAGCTGGATCCTGGGGGAAGGGGCTGCTATGGAGCTGCAGTAGCCATCCCACCAAGGTTGATGCCTGCTTTACTCTGATAAACCAAGTCTTCAATTAAAAAAAATTCCAAAAACAAAACAACCTCCTAAAACTTAACATCCTGTTCTTTCCAGTGAGACACTGATTTTTTTTTTTTCCCCTGGAAGTTCAGAGAAAAGGATTCTGGACGTATGCTAAAGCTGCATTTATGAAACTTATCATATGTCCTACCAGGTTTAACCTGCAAGTTCTTGATGGTATTATCTTGTTAGTTGTATTTGAGGACTTTGTTTTTTCTTCTCATGAAAATCTGCAGAGATGCTTAAGGAAGAGTTCTTCAGATAAATTATAAAAAGAAAGCAGATAGTTTAAAGGATGTGGGGTCTTTTTTCTAGTTCATTTTAGTTACTAAGACTGCATATTTAAATATGTCATTTATGAAATAATTCAGCAGACTAATAATGATACAAATACTCTGGGATAAAAAAAATAATTTGTGACACTGGAAATCATAACTTTAACTAGCTATTTTTGGTTTCTCTAATATTCCTAATCAGAACTACTGTTCCATGAGGGGTTGTAAATTAGTCCTATTGGGCATGCAAGATTCCTCATGTACAGTTCTCAGAGTTTCTAAGGTCTGACTTTGCTCTTTTACCAATATTTAAGTTTTAGCTGGCCAGAGCCCTTGTGATTAGTGCTGCCGGGAGGCCTGCAGAGGGCTTGGCTTGTGTGCTGGAGAGAGAGAAGGACTGCTCTGATGTATTGGTAGTGGATTGCAACTGACATGCTGAGTAGACGCCTGGATTGTTTTGAAAAGTACATTTATTTTTTGACTGTGGTCTTGTTTTTCAAGCCCTGAGGATATTCAATTCTTAACCATGGTTTCAGGAACACTTTTTGCTATTACTGAAACTTCTTTGTATTTGCATTTTTTTGTGTGGTACTGTTTAGGGAACTAAAATAACCCCAAAATTGAGCACCGTGTTGATTTTTCTCCAGTAGTGTTTGTCATAAAAAATTCTTATGCTACATCTTTGCTGGACACTGCAGTTTGCATATTATCCTGTTTTCACTGCCTACTGCCTCCCCTGACTTTTAGTTCCAAAAAGTGCCAGAACTGGAAGTCGGATGGGGGGTAAAAAGTACTCCCAACAATATAAATAAGGCATCTGTGGGCTGTGGAGAGACACAGTGCAGAAGAAGCAGCAGCGGGCAGTGACAAATCCAAGAAAGTTGAACTGTTAGTGTGCAGACCTGGGAGACTTTGAGCTAGATCACAGGTAGGTCCTGAATTTCTGAACATTGCTCTTTGCTATTCTTTAACTAAAAATATTTTCTGGAACAGAGAGTGCAGGCACCTTGCCTTGGACTTCCTTAACTCCCACTGTGTTCAGTGCATTTTTCTGTTCATGAAAGCAGACCAGGTACCACTCGGTGAACCAGCCAGGCTCTTTTGTGCAGGGGAATATGGAAACACCCTAAATCTCAGGCGAATGTGCTGGGCAAAATATGGGAAGCTGCTCAGATAATGCCTGCAGACTGTTAGCAGAGATTGTTTTTTCTCTCAAAGAAAGTAGGAGTTAAGAGCAGGGCAGCATAGAGGACTGTCTTGGGGGCTGTGTGACAGCAATGTGCATACATGGTCTACGAAAAGAAGAATTTCCTTAGTGTAAGCCTTGTATTCACATGGGATTTTGCTGTCATTTTACGTAAGGAAGTTGTATTGACACTGTGGATAGTGTGGCACCTTTCTAATCTCTTTTCCCTGCCTCTAGTATAGGCAGATGTATAGCAATAACTCATAGTAATGCTTGAGCTTGCAAAATGCTGCTGCTTACTATCCAGTGGCACCAATTGAGCACAAATCCAGCACCGTTTGGAGGCACTTTGTTGAAGGGGAGAAAGGACTGGCTGCTTGTGAGGAGGCCAGCATGGTAGCTGTGTGAGCCATGTGAGCAGGGTGGGCCAGGCTAGTGATGGTAGCCAACATCAGCCTTGAGTCTGGCAGCCACTCCACAAGCTGACGGCAGGGAATGTCTGTCTGTCTGTCTGATGGCAGGCTGGGGCATTGGCACACAGGAAGGTGTCTGGATCAGTGGGCAAAAAGGCAGACATGGGCATGGCAGCAGTGCTGCTTCAAAATTGCTCACCTGTACTGGATTTCCCTCCAGTAAATTATTCGAAAGTTTAATTATTTCTGACTGTCAGAAAATTTCATCTTTTTACAATTTTGTTCATCTAAGCTCTGTTTAGAGCTTTTGAATCTTATGTCTTTGTTTGCAGAACTGGAAAGTAATTTTCCTCTAAGCATTTTCCATATGTAATCATATGAATTCAGTGACAATTCACCTTTCATCCTTTCCTTATGAGCTGAGTAGATTGAACTCCTTTAATTTAGCATTGTGGGGCTTATTTTTCAGCCACAGGGTTGCTTTTGTTTTCCTTTGAAGTTATCAGGAAGTGAAAATAATAAACTTTATCATCAAAAATGTCATCCTAATCTGGTTGTTAATTCAATCATATACAAAAAGAGAAAGATTGAACTATTCTTACCCCTGCACTGGACCCAAATTTTACAAGAAGGCAGGCATGGCTTTAGACAACCAAGTCTTTCTTCGAGCTGTTTTCTTCCAAGTTAAAATCTTTCAACCTTACTTGGGAACCTGTTATCTTGAAGAACAAATAAAGAACATGGAAGTGACAAAACGTTTTCCAAAAAATCTTATTGACTGGCATTAATTAGTTTTCTTGCATCTAGTTATTGATAATTACTATGATAACAACAGTGAAAATTTTTCTGTAGGTGGTAAGGATACATTTAGGTAGCAGTAAATACTATTACATTTTAATGAGCAGAAAAAAATTTGAGCTAGCCTCTGAATCTAAAGTTTTACAGTTAAAGTATGTGTGGGAGAGGAGAGGGGAGCCTTTTACCTCGTGTCTCTCTAAAGTAATGTTTTGTGTTGCTACATTGTTCATTGGAGAAAAATACTGGATTGGGCCTGACTAGATATGTGCATTCCTGTATTAGAATTAATGAGCAAAAAGAGATGAGTTGGTGACTTTGACAGAATTGCACAATAAGATCTACAATAAAAAAACTCTTTTCTAAATGGATTTGTTGCCATTCAATGATCTATGTTCCCAAATTTTATTTGCAGGGTGCTTCTTGGGCTCACACACTGCCCTGTGGATTGAGAGCTGTCTCGCAGGCCGTCAGCAGAAAAAGCTGATTGTCTCTGCAGGGAGCTGGTGCCAAGCTGGGCGCTGCAGAGCCATTAATTCCAAACTCTCCCACCATCTGCTTTCAGGAAATAGAGAGGGGAACGTCACTGACCTTCGGGGTGTTTTTGCCTTTGGCTATTAAACAATCTTCGATAGTACTGAGCCCTGGCTCTGAGCTCTGCCTGCAGTCCCTTTCTCTCACTCCAGTTCCTACAGTGAGCTTGAAGGTGTCCAACCCATTAGAAACTTCTGAACACATTTCTTCTGAGTATTATAAAACTAGTTAGAAATGACAGACATGATAAATCACCCTCTTATTCCTAGTGAGTAGGGATTCAAAAACAAATCAAAGAATGCATCCAGACACTTCTTTAAAAGAGTGAGCATATGTCCCAGCTGCCCAGTTACTCCTGCAGACTCAGGTGGTGTTGCTTCCTTTGCAGTAGTGCCCTGTCTTGCTCCTTGTGTGCAGTGTAGGTCTGCACTAGCTATATATGGCCATGAAGATACAAAATGGTGAAGAACCGTGCCTGCTTGTGCACAAACTCAGCATTGCTTATTCCTGATGCATGGCACTGAGCTGGAGCAATTCATCCTGCTCACTTTGTGTCCCCAGGAGCAGTGACAGTCTCTGCTGGCTGCAGCTTCTGATATCTTTATATATCAGAGTCTGCTTTCCATAGTGTGAGAGGTTAAAGACTAGGAGGGATAGCTAAGGCATTGGTACAAGAAACAATGTGGGATAATGCTCAAGCTGGAAATCGTGAGAATTTGGAACTCCCAGGCTTGCAGTTCCATGGGAGGTTTTCTGAAACCCTCAATATCCTTGCTAGAGGGCTGATCTGCTTTGAGATGTTGGGGGACAAGCATTTCTGCCTTCTACCCAGATCACCCGGCCATGCAAACAAATTGTGATAAAAATAAAGGCAGCGGCATTACATAAACCTGAATGCCCTCCCAGCTGGGGAAGAGGATGAAGTTTAATATTATCAGTGTGGTGGTCTCAATGGCCTTTTTTCATTGGACACATAAGACTGTCAACATGGGGAATGAAAAGCATTTGAGACTCATGCACATCTGCATTGGCCTCTTGCACTTGTAGGATTTATTTTTGACTTCTTGCATTGTGCTTGGAGTGCTTAAAGTGTCATTTGCAAAATTAATCCTTGAAATGGAGGACGAATACTTATGGCATTTGCAGAAATTGAGTGGGGACTAAAATCCTCATTCAGCAAATATTGCAGATGTCATATTGTGCTAAAAAAAATGGCAAAAATATTAAGAATGGTTTTAGTCTAATTTTAAACCCACATAAAATTAATGGCCAATGAATATCTGTAACCTTTGAGAATTTTGAAACCAAGAGAAGCTTTGAATTGACTATGGTCAGTTTGAATAGTAAAATAGCTTTCAACTTAAATATTGTAGAGAGTATATATATATATATATATATATATATATGTATATATATATCTATATAGTATAAATATATAGAGAGTATTTTATGAAATTTTAAATTCTGTTCTTATAAATGACAGCTTAGGCAAGTAATAGTCACATTGCTTATTAGTTTGGCAGTATTTCCACTTGAAAGGCAGAAAAAAGAAAAAATCTTTATGTTTATATTGAAAGTAAATTTTAATGAAAAGTTTAGAAACTCCAGAACTATTTTGTTTTGCCTTTTTTATCATGAAAAAAGAGATATTTTAGGGATATTCTAACAATTATTTCAGTTTGTGTTTGTTTTTTTTTTCTGAAAAGCATATTTTTTTTATTCTCAGGTGATATATATTTGAGGTTGAGGGTGTAGGGAACTGTTCTGTGGAGCTGTTTTTTTAGTATACTGATAGTTAAGTAAGATTCAAGTAAGTAGAGGCAAAAATTAAAGCCAAACACCTCTCTGAATGATTTATAACTTTAACACTTTTTTTTTTTTTAGTCAGAGTTTTATTATATCAGATGACGTTCACCATCCAAATAGTGACTCTCCCACTGTAAAACTTCTGTTCAAAACTGAGAAGCAATAAAACAGCATCCTTTTCTAGTGGCTGAGCAAGTTGTTAGTCTTAGAGTAAATGTCCTTGTGCAAAACAAGAGTTTAGTGTCAAATTTTTCTGTGGTCTTTTGTCAAAAGCATATGTAATAGCAAAGAAGTTGCTGCACCTGTT
>JAWWES010000081.1:132717619-132735573 GCA_035583135.1 Lophotriccus pileatus
CAAGAGTTTAGTGTCAAATTTTTCTGTGGTCTTTTGTCAAAAGCATATGTAATAGCAAAGAAGTTGCTGCACCTGTTCTTTAACTACTCTTTTCTGGAAGGAAAAGTGCTTTCTGCACATCTCATGTTTATGAGTGCCACATGAAAATACTGTTAAAAGGAACATTTTTAAGTCTTCTTTGACCAGTTTTGTTCTCAGATGGGTGTAAATATGTGCAAATAAAATTATTGCAGCAGCTTATTAGTTTCTGATTCTCCTGCCTTCTCCCAGAGGCAGAGCTGCAGGGGCTGAGGCATCTGCTGTTGCTCTGCAGAAGAACAGAGTTAATCATTATATTGACATTCAGTCTCTCCCTTGTATAATCCTTGTCCCTTCCTCTCGTTCCTTATTCCTTACGTAAATATTAATGAGTTGTCTTGTTTGAATTTTAAGACTGATCCTTTTCCCTTAAGACCAATTTTCTGTAATTATTTATGCTCTTACCTATTTCTGAAAGATTTGCTTAAAAAATATAAACTCAATTTGAGGATATAAAAGAAAACACTTTTCCTGCCTTGACAGGGAAGATGAAGGAAAGCTAGAAATGTTTGTTTATTAAAATATTCAAACTTATTTAGAATTCAGATGGCAATTCAGACAAATATTTGTTCCTCCTGAAAGGGTGGTTCCCAGTGCAATCCGATAAGACTGGGTACTCATGCTAGTCTCATTTCATCAGTGATTTAAAAAGCAACAAAATGAATATTTTGGGCAAGATGATCTTGCAGGTAAGAAAGAACCTAGAAAATATCTGGAAACTTCCACTGCTGTGGTACCCTCCTCATGAATACTGTCAAAGATCTGGGGATTGTCACATCTCTCCTTTCAGCCCTTCACACAGGCAAAGGACTTCCACCCCACAGATCTCCCTTTGTTGTACTAAGAAGCCCAACAGTCCAGTGGCAGCAGCACTCATACCTTGTTTGAGGTATTAATCTCTTCTTTCCCTACTGTACATTGCCACAGAGCAAAGCCAGGGTCCTTTTCTCAACTTCTCTTCCTCTCTTCTTTCTCCCTCTCTTCAACTCTTAAGGTTGCATAGCACTGACGCTGTGTGTGCAAAATATACCAATGTTTTAGTACTTATCTTATTTCTGAGCTGTCTGGAGGTGAATGATATAAGAACAACATTTGCATCCTTAGTTAAGGTACTGATAATTTGGAGCAGATGCAGCACTGCTGTAATTCTTACCAGGGAATCTCACGTCTCCTCTCAGTAGGCATATGTCTACTTTTGCCTATAATAATGTATGTCCTCTACAAGAGATTATACAGTAATTAAACTAAATATTTATGTTTTCTTTTGTTTCCACAGTACCCTTAGTGGTAAAATAGGTTGTAGATTACACTAGCTGTGTTTCTGAGTTTAGGGTTTGTTTTGCTGTGGGTTTTTTTCTTTTTCCGTGTTGTACTAAAAATCTCTAAACTGATATTAGTAAGGCAGTATTTTCTGAGTGAAAAAATAAACATCACTTGACAGTTCACAACTGCTTTTAAACAGAAGAAACCATTACTCCAGTAATGTGCGATGGCAGACAGAATGATCCTGACATAGCGTGCCCAACCTTCGCACGCTAAGTGTTGGTCCAGCTGTCATGATTCCTTCTGTCATTGATGGCTGGGGTCTAGCAACAGCAACATGAGTGTGAAACCTTGTATTCAGGAAGCTTATTATATCTTCTGCCTGTGGTGTTTAAATGGTTGCTACAGAAGACAAAGGAAGGCCTATTTGGAGTGGAAGGGGGTTAGAGACGAACTGGTTCCCAGTACATTCTGCATGTGAATAGTATGACACTGCTCCAACAATAGCATGAATAGGAAATCTGTTTATTTTTAGCTATGTTACAGCAGTTTCCCATTTTTTTCATTATCTTGTGTCCACATGGGCCCTAGGAATGCACATGGAAAGAAAATGTACATTACAAGTAGAGCTAGAGAGAATTTTAGCAAGAATGGGCTAACCTAGAGAAACTTACTTCCATGCACTGATTATATATTTGCTTGAATCTTTCCATTAATAGCCCTAATAGGATCATCCCTGTTTGGGATGATGACAGTCATCACCTTAGTAATTCCTTCCAATTTTTCATTGCTGCTGTGAGCAATTTTCTGTTGTGCTGCGGAATAAATCTTATGCATCAAGTGCACTGGAAATTCAGTAAGAAATAATTATTTCATGTTCTTTCTGTCTGTTGTTCTTCTCAAACCTGTAACTACATGGTGGGAATGTGGAAAGTAAAAGTTATAGGTCCTATGATTCTTGGCAAAACCATTAGCAGTGTTACTGCATGGGAAAGATGCACGGATATTTCTGTAGTATGCAAAATTGAAATGAGTGGTGGGATAGAAATCTACTCAAAGGATATTTGCAACTAGATCTCCTACTTGTTTTGACTAGCTGGATTTCTGTGATGTGCAAAACAAGGTGCTGAGCAATACTTTGCTCTAGAAGCCAGCTAATGAACCTCCGGTGCTGGGCTGAGGTTTCTTCTCTTTTTTTTTTCCCCACTTCTTGCCACTGCTTTTTTATGTTGGCCAAGGACACTTTGCCCAGCTTTTATACATGATTTCTCAGATTTGGTTTAAGTCTAACACTTTTCTATCCTTTTGTAATTAAACTGCTTTTGTGCACTGTGTCACGTGGTAGGCAGTGACAGAAGGCTGTAACCAGCAAGAATCTGTGGGTTTTTTTTCCCTTGGGGAGATCTTTGAACACAAAATGCTTCTAGGAGACACATGATAACCAGCTCAGCACAGCATGTCAGTCTCTCCTGTTCTCTGAGGACATTTTGGTTGGGCAAGTTAGTGATTTCCATCTGAAATGTGGATTTTTGTAGGAGGAGAGATGCTGCATTAGTACAATAAAATGCCTAAATCACCAATGTCAGAGAAATGAGAGAGAAGGGCAGCAAGAGAGGTTAGCTTCATACCTCAAATCTGACAGATTTATGTAGCACAGACATATGTGTATAGATCCCAAGATGGAAGAGTCCACATCCACTGCTTGATGGTGAAATGTGAAAATACAGCCTGCACTTCTAGAGTGTTGCTCTTAACTGTTACCTGGGCCATGTGGAAGTTGTCAGAACAGCTACAGCCTCTGAAGGAAGGTCCACATATGTTTGTTTCGAAATTAATATGGTCTAAAAGGAGACCAAGAATCTGCTGTGGTGCATGAAGATAAAGAGGTGCTTATGTTGATGACCAGCCACACGAGCGTTATGCTGACACGGATCTAGGATTTCCAAGTTGTGCTTTCTGAACAATGGCAAGTTCATTTTGCCATGTGTTTCTGCTCTGTGCTGTAATAGATCCAAAGCCTTCATATCAACATCACAAATGAAATTGTGTGAAAGTATCTGTTTTCAGATTGCAAAGACTATTTTTTTTAATTTGGCATCTTCTTTTGGAAGTGACAGAAATGGACCACGAGTGACAAAAATATACCATACAGAAACCTTTCCACTGAAATTGATACATCTCTGAAACATTGCACTCCTGATGGAACAGCATAATTCTGTGGGAAAAAAGAAAAAAAAAACCCCAACCTAAAACCAGCACCAATATTTTGTCAAGTTTTGACAAGATCTAGTTTCTTTTCAGAGAAGTCTTGGAATAGATGGATTAATTCAAACTATTTTTTCTCTCTTTTTTTCTATTTGTAGGAAAAAAAAAAAGAAAAAGAAAAAAAAAAAGCCTTTTTACCATAAAGGCATTTTTTTAAAAATATAGCATGGCCCACAGCCGTCTGACACAAGCGTGCATCTAGCACTGCCTGCTAGGTGATATAAAAAATTACAAGCCTGGAACCAAATGTCTCGTTGAAAACTAACATGAACAAAAGCATCAGTCAGACTTAAAAGTGTTAGCTAGAAGAGCTAAAGGCTTCTCTATGTGTCTTTATCATTTGTCTTTTTCAAATTTGGCAATGGATGCTAGCAAAGTCTGTTTCCTCATGTTCCTCAGACCTATGTATGAAAGAACAAACTGACAACATTGTGCTTGGTCCAAATGCATGGTAGAAAGAGATACACAACTCTTGGTACAGGTACTGGTGCTGATCAGTGTCTGGCCCAGAAGTTTGGCACATGAAGAGTTGCAAGTAGGCTCACTTTCAAAGATGAAGAGCAAAATTAAACACTTGAGGTGCTATTAGATATAAGAAAAAAGCTTTTTAGGTATAAGGAAGAATTTTTTTTACAATGAGGGTGGTGAAACACTGGCACGTGTTTCCCAGAGAGATGGTGGATACCCCAGTCCTGGAAACATTCAAGGTCAGGTCAGACGGGTCTCTGAGCAACCTGATCTAGCTGAAGATGTCCCTGCTTATTGCAGGGTGGTTGGACTAGATGACCTTTAAAGGTCTCTTCCATCCCAAACTATTCCATGATTCTGTTAGAAAGAGATTCCCATGAGCCAATTTCTCAAGCTCATCCAGGTCCCTCTGGATGGATCCTGTCCTTCAGATGTGTCAACCAAGCACTCAGCTTTCTGTCATGTGCAAATTTGCTGATGGTGCACTCTATTCCTTAGTTTTATGCCATTATTGATGATATTAAATAAGTCTGGTTCCCATATGGACCCCTGAGGGACACCATTTGTCACTGATGTCCATCGGGACTCTGAGGACTCTGAGCCTCTGGATGAAACCATCCAACCAATTCCTTATCCACCTATCAAATCCCTCTCTCCTTGTGTAAAGTGTCCAAGGCCAGGCTGGGTGGGGCTTTGTGTACCCTGCTCTAATGGAAGGTGTTCCTGCCCGTGGCAGGGCGGTTGGAAGTAGATGATTCTCAAGGTCCCTCCCAACCCAAACACTTCTAAGTCATTACAGGTCATGGGCAGACGCCAATAAACTGACTTACTGTTAACAAAAGCAAACAAGCCAAAACGTGAACACTCTGTGAAACTAAAATTTATTTTGGCATTCCGGACTAAACCCGACCGAGAGCGCCGCCCGGCGCTGGAGCAGGGATGTAACATGTCGGTGCGGCACAGACGGACCCGCACGCTGATCCTTGGGTCCTTGGGCTGATCCTGCCGGCGGTGTCGGTGCTGCATCACCGGCTGCCGATGGCACCGAGCCTGCTGGCACCAGCCCAGGCCCCAGGGCCCGCAGAAACCCCTCCAACCCCCGCCAGGGATGGGACAGGGGCAGTGTCGTCCCCCCCTCCCCGTCTCGGCCCGACAGCGAACGGTGCTGCGAGCCGGAGCTGTTCGTGCGCCAGGGACAATTACAGAGCCGCTGTGTGTTCTCCTCTCCTGCTCTCCCGACCGTACAGAATGCTCCAAGAGCCGCATGTAGCTGTGTTTCAAACCCCCCTACGCGGGGATGCGGCAGGTTCGGTTCTGGGTGCCCCCCGTCCCTCCCACAGCAACGAGAGAAGGAATCCTGCAGGGCTGGGATCCTTGCACAGGCTTATGGGACCCTTTGCAGTGAAGCAGCACATAAAATAAATAGTTCCTCTGGGTAGCAGCTGTGACTTCTTCCCTGGGTGCTGCCCGGTTCAGAGGCTGAGCCAAGCCCAGTGGCTGTCCCTGGCCACGGCATTCCTGGCTTTGGGGGTAAGGGATGCTCCGCTCTTCTCCAGCTCTGAGGGGCTCTTGTAGCGCCACGGAGAACATAACAATATCACAGACAAGAGACTGAGATCTTGACTTTTTACCTCTTTGGATGTGACTGGGCTGTCTACAGATTTGCATAAGTGCTGGGAAGGTGTGGGGCAAAAAACTCTTCCTTGGAATTGGAACAAAAAGAGTCTGTATTTTTGAGTATGTAGTATGGATATCACAAAGGAATGTGTAATTATCATAGACCTCTTAATAAGAAATAGTGAGTCCCAGTTGGCTTCCATGGACCCACCACAAGGCACATCAGCCAGTATAGTGGTGCCTCTGTCATTAAATATTTAAGAAAGGGCAAAAAACCGTGGAGAAGGTGGAAGAGTCAGGAGTAAAGTTGAGCCTGGGAAGGAGGAAGGGTTGGGGAAGGTGGTTGTAGTTTTGTTTTTATTTCTCACCATCCTACTTTGTTAATAATTAGTAAAAAAATTAAATTAATTTCCTCAGGTCTAATCTGTTTTACCTGTGATGGAAATTGGTCAGTGATCTTCCTGTTGTTATCCTGACTCATGAACTTCTCCATCTTATTTTCTGCTCCTGTCCTGCTGAGGGGGGGGAGTGAGAGTGACTGGGTTGGCACTTGCCAGACAGCCAAGGTCAACCGACCACACACAAATATCTGGTGCCATTAAGAAGACCAGATTTCAAAATGAAGAATTTGGAATGGATCTCTGAGATTTAAAATTCAAACAAGACCCCATATTTAGCACCACTTTTTGTATCCAGACTCAACACTAAGACTTTAATCCTTGTTTGAGTTGAAGGCATTGAACAGGTTTAATTTTTCAGAACAAAGAAAAAAATCCCAAATCTCTACGTTCTTCATGATGCTTATTATGTTCATTTTGATAGTCCATATAGGGCCAGCTTTAGAAACTTCTTTGTGAGTTTGGCTCATTGGTTGTAATTAGGCTGCTGTGTTTCATGGTCTATTATTTAATTTGCCACAAGAACTCATAAATACATCACTGAAACCTGGCACTGTGTCCAGTGAAAATACAACTTGTTAGGCAAGTCCATCAGAGCTAATCTTCCTATCAAGCGACGAGGGCTCACTGGCACTTTGGAAAACAATATTCCCATGCCATTGTTTTGACTTGATGTAAAGTACTTAATGAGACAGAGACTCTAATGTATGTTATACTTCCAGCTTTATACAAAGAAAAATTGTAAGAAATTTCTCAGTTACTAATATTGTGTTGTTGCCTTTTTTTTTCCCCTGGATTTAGTGTACAGAAATAGTTTCCCATGCACCCCTTGCAGGAACCTAAATAATGACTTAGTGACTGGGTTGAAATAAGTATCTGCTCTGGTTACTTATCTGAGCATTTAGAAAAAAATATGCTTTTCAGAAAACTGCATGTAGCATCAAAGCCAGGATTTATTTCCACAAAATCCTATTTCACTCCAGGTGTCAAACTGAAAAGAAGTTCATCCATTGTCCTCCATATGCTTTTTGGATTTTGTTTCCCTGCATGTGATCTCTACACAATCAGTGGAGATATTAGGAAAACAGGTATATGTGCTTATCAGCATATATAGATGCACAGAGCATATTTATGCACAATTGCTTTAGACTGCTAGTTTTATTAGAGGCGTTCTTGCTTTGTTTCATTATGGAAGTTTTTCCTTCCTGTTTATCTTCCTCTACCCTTGAAGTTTTACTCAGTGTTTTCTTCTGGTAAAGGAAAATCTATGGAATATATTAGACTTCAAATCAGAAGAATACAAGCAATATCATAAGCTATTTCATCAGATACAGATGTTAGATCTTCTCGCAGCTCCTAATTTCAGTGTTGTTGCCATCTGAAGCAACAACAGCTTTATAAGCTTTTCTCACAAAAGCAACCTAATCCCTAATGCACAGCATCTGCTCATGTGAGCTCTCTGCCTGAATCCAGGGAACTGCACAGTGCTGGGCACACAGAGTTGTATTCATTCACATCACGCTTGGCTGGAAGATTTTCCCTTGGCTCCCCCCCCCATCAATAGAGAGATTAAATCACCCTCAAACAGGTAAAGTCAAGCTGACCTTAACTAACAAGTTACTAACAAGTAGCCAAGTTCTGTGACTATTTCTTAAAGTATAGGGACATAGTTTACTGATGAACTTGTCAGTATTAGGTTTACAGTGGGACTTCATCATCTTAAAGGTCTTTTCCAACCTAAATGATTCCATGATTCCATTTCTCAACATTTGAACGAATTCGTAGTCTGAGCTATATACTATATGCTTCATAGGATCTTGGACAGTGCAAAATGATATGCTATTTACAGGGAATGAGGGACTCCCCAACATATTTTTGCTGCAGTAATATATTAACTTTTACCCTTTTAAGATGCTGAGGTGAAGAAGGAAAGAAAATTGCTTTAATAACAGCCTGACCCAAATTTCCCCAAGATTCCTGAAGTGAAAGAAATGATTTATCTGAACCCATTTCTAAAGAGAAAGTAGTTTTCCCTAAGTGACTTAAACTCATTTCTACTCCCCTAACAATCTTAATCAACAAGTTTAAAATTATTTTTAAGATCTATTTAAGGCTTATTACTTTGATATTATTGCACTAATCCAAAGGCACAATTGGAAATCAGTGCAAAATAACTTTGTTCCCATACCATCACATAAGAGCATGTAAACAATATGAAAATGTGTTGCAGGGAATAGGTATCTGTTGTGTTGTTATGCAGTATTGAAGTTTTTTGCACCCAAGGCCCGTTAATTCTACCTTGACATCAATCAGAAGAGTCCATGCTGCAGCTGCATTCTTGAAAGGATACCCAGCCTAGAAGGTGCCCGCTGGGACCTTTCTGCATGCCCCGGCACAGACTTCAAGGAGCTGTGCATCCTCCTGGTGTCCTGTGCAATAACCTCTGAGCATGCCCATGCCTTCCTGCAGCCACTCTCCTGTGATTACCCCTGGCAATCTGTAACTTGTGCTGGGTTTGGGAAGGGTGAGAGGGAGTGCTGGCTGCAGCGGGGGACAGCAAACACGCTGTGGTGCTGCTGTGCTGTCAGCAGCACTAGGCAGCCCTGACCATACTGTGAGATGCAATCTCTGTCTAAGAGGGCTTGCCATTCTCAGCCCCTTTCAGAGTGGATGAACTTGTATCTCTTGAACCTTTTCATGGTTATGTAATCCTTGGTGGCTGCTTTGTCCAGAGGGCTCCCACTTGGTTAGAAGTGTCTGGTGCAGGTATCCTTGCAGAACTCTGCTGAGCACTGCTGGTGATGCCCTCTTCTCCTGAGGGTTCTATCAATAGGCAGAAGAGGGCAGGTGAAGTCTCTCGTGCTAAAATTGCCCCTTCCCAGCAGATGGAGGCAGCTGTCATGCCTGATCTGGCAAGATGCTGCATTGTGTATGTAATAAAGTGGAGTGTGCCCTGCCAGTGTTGGTGCCTTCTATTATGGTGTGCAATGTAGGAGCACCAGGGAGCACAGCATTAAGTTAAGGTGTCTGGATATGCTTTGACAGACTTGAAGTGATTTATGCAGGGCTGTTATGGATCTTACAGCTTCTTGGTGGCAGTAGCCTGAAAGGGCCCTCTTTTCTTGTTTTCCTTGGGCTGTTCTGAGCGGGCCCCAGAGACCACTACAAAAGTTAGACATCTGCTGGTGAAAGAATTAGGTCTCAGTGACACTTGGGGAGGCAGAGCAACAAGGTTGACAATGATGTGAAACCTATGGTCTCTCTGCTTCCAAGGTCTTCCTGACATATGTTGTAGCTTTATACTGTTGTATTTTCCTTAGCAACTAAGCATGATTCACGCAAACTTGTCTGCAATAACAAGTCCCCAGTAGATTCTGTGTGCTCCTCAGAACTCCTGCCCTTTAGAAATGCGTAGGTTGTTATTTCAATTTGAGGTGGTTACAGTCTATTTCTTATTTATTTCTCTTTTAATCTGGGTTTGTTTGGTTGTACTTTTTACATACTTGTTTTAAAAGGATGGCGATAAAACCACAATGTAACTCTATATTTCATGTTCCTTCCTGCCACCCTTCCCCTCCAAAAATCTAAAGATGAACGAATTTGAAGTTCTTAAATTCTTTAATATTAACAGAATCAAATTCTCAGTGTGACTGCAATTTTAGGCTGAAACTAAATGTTCAGACTACCATTTATAGGCAGATTTTCTGTTGCTGATTTGTTGATTTAAGTTTTATTTCCTTGCATTTGTGCTGTTAAAATGACAGGTCTCTTAATGTCTTACATCTTCCAAATCTTTTACCTGAGGACCTAGTGGTTCCCTTGCTGGGTTCATCTGGGCATCTTTAAGCTAATTAGTTCCCTGATGGCAGAGGTGCCCCAGGCACTGGTGGTGTGTCTTGCTCAATCCTGTTGTCTATTTACCTTTTCAGTTTTCTTTTTAGTGTCTTGAACAGGAGTGTTTGAATTAAGCAATATCAAGCCTGAAAGTGGAAAATTGTGATGAATGACACAGGAACTTGGTCTGAATGGTCAAATATTTTGTCTAGTGGCCAAAGTCTGAGCCACCTCTCCTTTAAGACAAATGTTTTTGAAAGAAGAGAGGACCTTTTTTTTTGTATGCAAGATGTGTTCTGTGTGTCTTGCTTTTTTCTAAAACCGTAAGGATGATCTTTTAAAGACTGATTCTATCACTTCGTATCAATTTGCATCTTTTTTCAAGATCTGAGGAACTGACACTTCTCAAATGGCCAAGAGTGTAGTTTGACCCTAGAGGTGCCTGGATGGGAGTATTGTCCCTGCAGCAAAATGAAGCCTGTCCTGGGGTTCAAGAACCTTTTTTATGTCATGTTGAAATATGGAGCAAAGTATCTTCCTTACATGTAAAGCTGTGTAACTCACTCTTGTCCAGAAGTGCTCAGTTTGTTTGAAAATTAATTTTGCAAATTCATGTCTGATCACATCTTCCTTTCAGGTAGAGCAGTAGCTAAGTCTGGCAGGGAACCTACAGAGTTTGCTGGGCCTTGCATTACAGATTTTAGTCTTTATTAGCAAACTTGACATGATGCCTGATAGCCCTTTCTAGATTGATTGGCACCTGTCTTCCCCTTCTGAGCTCTTCACTGCTCCAAATGAAGACCCAAGAGGTACATTCCTTCTCACCCACATGGGTTTGTCTCCTTCTCAAATAACCAAGGTCTGGGTGAGGTCACTGCTCTATGGCTCAGTCTCTAACTAGAGAGCTCTGTGGAGCTTCAGTGTTCTCCTTGGCTCACCTATTTAGATATAGTGACAGGTTGTATGTTAAGTTAGTCTTAAAAACAAGATGCACCTCTCTTAGTGGCTGCAGAAGGGAAAAGCAGTGATGAAACTACTCCTTAGAGTTCACTAAAGATTTTGGTTAGTTTGTAATGTGTTAATAGCATCTCTCTGGCAGTTGTTATTTCCCTTTGTTGTACCCAGAAACACTGAGAATAAAAGAAACAATAAGTCTGTCAGTTTACCTATACTTGGAAAATGAGCAATTTGGACACCCATTTAGAAGCTCTAGGGAAAGCACTATACAGTATCCTAGAAAGGGCAAATTGTGTTCCATGGTGACAGCAATGGCCCTTTCAAGCACAAAATGTACGTTTTTGATCACTCTTACTGTGATCACTGCGTATGTTGAGCTGTAGTAGTTTGTTAAAGACAGACCTGCTGGAATACAGCAGATGACTCCAGAATGTGTAATTGTTACCAGCGCTGGAACTGGTGTTACAGCTTTTAGCATGCAACTCAAAGTTAACATTTTTATTTCAAATTATGCCTTCCAAAGGCAGCTTTATGTTCAAAATACTTAATTCATTTGTATTTCTATAATTCATCGTGCTCACTTTGAATAAGGAGCATCCTAACACAGTTGCCTATATATGGAAAGCCACATATGGAAGCATTATAACAAGTAAAGTGAAATTAATTGGGTTTTTTTAGCTGTTTCAACTTCAACAACAATTCAGGAAAGACAGAAACCTGAATATTTGGTGCACTGCCATCTTCAGCTGCCTGTACTTACGTGGAAAACTTCCAAGCAGTTTTCCACGTTTGCTTTGGTATGTGATTACCAGTGGGGATGGATGGTTGCTGTACATAGTACAATTTTGGCATTAGTTAGAGTTTTGTTTGTTTAAGGAGTGTTTTCCAGAAACAGACAGAGAAGGGAAGCAAAGTTTCTCAGAGATATGATGTGACCTCCATAGAAGGAGAGAGTAAGCAGAAACTCTTCAGTTTGAATGTACGTGTATATGTATATATACACACTCATATAATGTCTTTAGAGCATCCATTAAATTTAGGTGTCAGTAGGTTTGAAATTGTCACCCAGTGCAAAAGAAACATGCAGGTTCTTTTAGGGATCTTCGGCAGAATGAGGGTTGTTGATCCTTGGCTACAGAGTTTTAGTTATAACTGAAGCCTTATTATTACTTTAAATAGATTGTTGTTATCCGATATTCATAGCAGTTAGTCCGACTTAGCTACTCTTAGCATAACTTATGGAGTATTCTTAGCAATTATCATAGCTTTCAGTTAAATAGAATTTCTAATAATTAGTGTAGCTTTCTTACTTTACTTACTGGACTCCCTACAGCTTGGGTCAAATTCTTAATAATCCATGTGTGATACAATAATCTAGAATCAGACTTCACCTAAAACAACATGGGTCACTAAATCTCAGAGGAAGCAGATAAGAACCAGGGTGCTCCAGACCCCCAGGGGATCATGGGTTTTCCTGTCCAGCAGCAGTTGCAGTCTGTCCCACTTGAGACTTGCAGCTGCTGGATTTTATAGGCAATATCTCATGTGCTGTTATGCTTCCCAATTCCCTAACATCCTGGAGACAGCACTTTGTGAGCAAATGGTCTTGTAATGCTGACAGAGGGGTTATCTGTTTTACAATGGGGGTCATCATATCCTGGTGACAACCAGAGTGTTGAAAAGGGGAAGAGAGAAGGGATTGGTTCATGATCAGCACACTGACATGCCGTGGCTGTTTGTCTTAGAAAATGGTGTCAGTTCTGCTAACCATATTACCAGATATATTTTGATATATTTTTGATCCATTCAGCAAGTTCCTAAGCTATCAATTTTCAGGAAGATAAATATAGAAGGATAGTATGTTTGCCCTTTTTCTTATGTTCTCTCTGTAAGTTCCAGTTTTTTGCTACTCTCGGGAATAGAATGGAGGAAGAGAAAATGAGTTGTTCAGGCTGGTGTTGCAGTTCCCATACTGTCACAGTTACACCGGATATATAATGGAAAGTGAAACAGTATTTAAAACAAAAAAAGAGAAAACCAAAAAACCCCCACTTATTCTGCTATTACAAACATACCTGCTTATCTGAGCTGTACCTGCCTGCCTCTTTCTAAGGCTCTGCATGAAATTAGGATGGTCCACTTAATATCAGTGAGCCTGTGCATTGATTGTGATGAGGAACACAGGACTGCTGCTGAGGGTCTTTGACACCAGATTTACAGTGACTTACTGGTGGATAAGGTATGCATTTTTGTAGCCATTAGAAATGCTGTTGGAGTTTTGGTTGCTCAGCTGTGCATGCTTGTTCAAAAATAGTAACCTAATGAGAAATACCTATTTGCATGCAGTTGGATGTGTAGAATAACACACTGTCAATTACAGTGCTGTTCAGCATTAATGTTTGGAAATACCAATTCTGTTGAAGATATCAGTGTATTTAAACATTTTGCAAGTGGACAGTATTAACTACACATGCCCCTCTGTCTCACAGCCATATGTCACAGAGTCTGCATAATTCATGGCAGCAAGGTACGTAACTGTGCTGTTATGAAACTTGCATGAAAATCAGGATTTTTGGTATTCAGGAACTGTGTGTATATATGGAGTATCCAAGAGCTTTTACATGTAGTTGCTTTGTGTTTGGTCTTCAGTCAAATAAGGCATAGATATTTTAGGTTTATTTGAGGATCATTTTAAGGAGATTTGCCATAGCTGTCTGTAATATCTTTGACATCAGGATCGATAATTATTTATGTGTTTCAAAATGCTAGAAGTTATTTTTGTTCAGCATCTTATTTCCCTAACATTTTAATGTGTTTTCTTTGAACATAATATCCTGCAGAAAGAGTAGCAAGCATAAAGAAGGTGTAATGTGCTCTTGTAGGTGTTTGAAATTACCAGTGTTCACCATGTGCCAGGTATCATGGGAGTGGAAGAAATTGCTGTGTCTAAAGTTACTCATGCCAGTTAGCCTCTGATTTAATGCGGGGAGAAGGCAAAGTGTTGGTACTGAAAAGTGTATTAAGATGTATAATAGTATATTATGCTTCTGAAGGATTGTTTTCATGGCATATTTTTGCTCTACTGTTGTGACACTGAAAATACTGCTGTTCTAAACTAATACCTCCTCTGCTTTAAAATATTTTTTGTTTTTGTTTTTGGTTTTTTTTTGTTTGTTTGTTTGTTTTAATTAGAGCTTTTTTTTTTACAGAAAACCACTAGGTCTGAAGGAATATTTTAAAGAGTGTTATTTCTAAAACAGAACTGCCAAATACTTTGGTTGCACAACTACAGAAGAGAGCCAAGAGAAAAGTGAGATGGTTCTTAATCTTTTGGTTTCCAGTGGGGTGTTTTCCTTGATGTGCCACAGAGGATCTAACCCAAACAGTTCTCTAGGTCAGGCTGTTTAGAGCAACAGTACTCAAGGGAGCTGAATGTCAGCAGGTTTTGGATCAGTCCCTAGGGGAGATAAAAGCTCAGAAATACCTAGTTGTTAGTGTTGTTTTCTTTACTGCTTTAAAGATGGTATGCATATTCTATGTAATTATCTCCGATAGCTGAGAAGAAGATAAAACAGAGCAGAGCAAACAGTTATTTAGGAGCTGGACACATAGTTTATTGCACTGGATTTATCTTTCTGGACAAGGCTGACATTACCAAGCACTTGACTGTGTGAAATAAGCACAGAACATTACCAGAAGGAAAACTACAGCTTGGAGACAAGGATAAATTCCCAGCTGCATTAGGAAAGTGAATACAATCTATTCTGTGATTTAAAACTTTTAATGAGAAATTAATTCTTATTCCGTGTGCTCCCTGAGATAGGAAGCTCCCCAAAGCTGCAGGCTGCTCATTTTCCGAAGCCACATTGGCTTCATTGGCCAGACTGTGCGGCAGGACAGCTGCCTGCCTGCTGGCAGTGCCTCACCACGCTTCTGATAACCAGCACTAGACTTGAGATGGCGAGCAGCAAGCTGGTGTGAGACAGTCTGCTCATCCTGCTCATCAGACAGAGAAATATGAAAACTGATCTACATATCTGTGTTTTGCATAGACTGGAGAAGTGTCTCTGTGAACTAAACAAAGTACCGACTTCCAGCTCTTTAAGAAGGGCCGTGGTAAACTTATTTTCCGAAGGGCCTGTAACTAAGAGTTGCCTGAGTGTCCAGAAGAAGGGGAGAGGAAGGAAACATCTTGTGATCCAGCAAGATTTGTTGAATTAAGACAAAATGGGAAGATCTTCAGGCCTTGCTTTACCTCCTGGCATTTCGTACGTTTCGTTTCCATTATCTCAGTTCATTCAGGTTGCCTCTGTCACTTATGTATGCTGTGATCAGTGATATGGCTCAAGAGATGGCCTGCAGCACACTCCCTGTCCCGAAGTCTGTCTTCAAGAGAAATCTTTGCAAATTCCACATCCCAACACCATATGCCTGTGATGTTGAAAAAAGTCTTGCCATTCCATTTATTGAATGTCTCCCTTGTTGTGTGGTCACCACAGAAGAATATTGCCTGTATGTTAAAAACCTGACTGAGCAGAGGTGGTCATGGCCTGGCCCTGCTTTTTCACAAGTCTTACAGTGAGCAGCTGGGGGAGCTGGGGTTGGTTAGCCTGGAGAAAAGGAGGCTCAGGGGAGACCTTGTCACTCTCTAAAATTACGTGAAAGGAGATTGTACCGAGGATGGGATCGGTCTCTTCTCCCAAATAACAAGCAACAGGACAAGAAGAAATGGCCTTAAGCTGCACCGGGGGAATTTGTATATTGGAAAAATTTCTTCACAGAAGGGGTTGTCAAGCACTGTAACAGGCTGCCCAGGGAAGTGTTTGAGTCATTATCTTTGGAGGTGTTTTTTAAAAGACATGTAGATGTGGCACTTAGGGACACGGTTTAGTGGTGGACTTGGCAGTGCTGGGTTAATGGTTGGACTCAATGATCTTACAGATCTTTTCCAACCAAAATGATCCTATGATCCTGTGATATGCAGCTGTGCATGAGCCTGCTGCTCAGACCTGCTCCCACTGCTCTTCTGAAGCTTGCACAGAGCCTTCAGCCAAGCTCAAGCTTGGTTGGATCTGCATAGTTTGGACATCACACAGAAACAGGCTCAAGCAAAGGCTTTACCCATATTACATTTTATGCCTAAATCTGCCTCGGATGTCAGCTTTTAAGTGTGAGATAGGGATATTTCTTCCTTACAACAAAGATGATAAAACCATTACTGATGATGAGGCTCTCTAAAAGGGAAATTAGTGTTGATTTGTATAAAATCTGGTGCATATGGTGTAGAAAAAATGTTAAGGAACAGATCTGTGTGTGCTAGCTGTACCACATCTGTGACAGAGCATGAACCCCCTCCATGTGTAACAGTAAAAAGGCAATGTCACTGGACTTGTTGGGTGTGAAAAAAAATACCTGTCAAAATGGATAAGGAACCTAAACTGAGCATGGATGGAGAACCTGACAGCTGATTTAATTAGAGAAGCACTGAATACAGTGAGATATGGGATGTGTTCCAGAACATTAACTAGTTTTTCCAAGCTGGAAGAACCTATCTTATGGCTGGGTGTTAAGGAGAAATACTCCTCTGCAATATTACTTAAAGAACAGTTCTGAGAAATACAGATATAAGCAAAGAATTTAATAACAGTATGAATATTATGTACATCTGCTACAGATAAGGTACAAGCAGGTATCAATAAAAATGCAAAAGCTGGAATATTGTTTAAATGTAAAATACTGCAAGCGCTTGTTTATATTTTCATTTTTAAATTATGTTCTCATTTTAGATTAGATTTCCTTTTGGATTAATTTTTGTCAGCTCTCCATATTCACCCACATTTTGGTAGTAGTAACAGGTTGAATTTAATTATTCCTCTTCTATCACAGGTGCAAAAACCTTCCTTCAATTTTCTTCTCTTTTTATCTTTCTAGGATTGCTTTTTTCAGTCAGCCATCATCCGACTTAAGCTCATTTTAGCATATGCAAATCCTTTACCTTTGACAGTTGCCAATAGTACTGACAGATTGATGTCCATTTATTAAAATGGATACTTGATTTGAAATCCCTTGGTTTCAGATGCCAGTAGACTGGTGGAATAAACAGTTCAATTTAAAAGAATGTTATGTCGAGAAGTTTGGGGATATTAAGACTTACAGTAAGATTCTAGGCTTGCAGCATTTTTGAACATGTGGTTTTGATCATCTTTTAAAGATTAAAATTTTAAAATACAAACCAAATGGTGCATTAACACAGTGCTAGAGTATTTTATCAAAGAAGAACAAGAAATGTAGTAAAACAGTGATGACATCATAAGGTGATCAAGGAAAAATAAAAGGCCAGTATTTGAAATCAGTCTTGCTAAAGGGAAAGATTTATTGAACTTGTCAGTAATCTCTAGCTCAAGCGCCATAACAGAAGATTCTAAACTGTAGAATATTAACAGCTCTCCTCTTGCTGTAGTAATGAGATAATCTTGAGGGGGAAAAAAGTAAATCTAAAACCTCTGAGGCCATTCTGACTCCTCCTGACTGTGATATGCAACAAGCAAACATTCCCACCACATTATAGTTCTTTTAAGAGGTAGGTGTATCTATTGTCATGAAACTCTTCAGTGTACTGACTGGAATTCAGAGCAAGGCTCTGTCTCTCAATCCTAAATAAAGTCAGTGTTGCAGTAGAATGTGCCTCAACTGCCTCCACCACTGGTGGAGACCAATCAGTCTTACAAATTTTTATTTTGTTTGTGGGGAAGACAATTCAAGTGGAAGTGAAAGTAGATGGCCAGCCTATGGTGTGGTGGGCACTACGTACTGACCAGCTATCCACTGCCAGCTAGGCTGGTATCCAGCCAAGAAGCCTCACTCTTGGAACATTGTTTCCTTATGAGACAAAGTTGTTCAAAATATTGCTGTCACCTCTACTGAAAGATGTAGGTGTTTGCGATCTGTTTCAGTGGAAAGGAAGATAAAGTAGTTTAACACACTATGGTGCGTTATCGTGTCTCAGCAGCAGAGGAGTAACTCCTTTCAATGATTGCTCCTGCTTGGTAGGTGAACATTTGACCATATCCTTAC
>JAWWES010000081.1:132736293-132750575 GCA_035583135.1 Lophotriccus pileatus
TTGCTGTCACCTCTACTGAAAGATGTAGGTGTTTGCGATCTGTTTCAGTGGAAAGGAAGATAAAGTAGTTTAACACAGTTTGTGAGAGCACTATGGTGCGTTATTGTGTCTCAGCAGCAGAGGAGTAACTCCTTTCAATGATTGCTCCTGCTTGGTAGGTGAACATTTGACCATATCCTTACGCATGACATAGATTGCTATGCTGAGATTGTGCTCTTTATAAATTCAAGCAAATGCGTGAATTCCTGGTTACGTCGGGGTAGAGAGAACCAGAATCTGGTTTGCAGTTGCCCATCCTCCAAGGTTGTTTAGAGCTGCTTAAACCAATGGGCATATTGTTCAGTGCCCCAAGTTCTAACTCATATAATGTGTATCCCTGTAGAAGATTTGCTCAAATTAAAGTAGCTTAAATATTCATATGACCCAGCTTTTTAGACTAATTACAGAGAAAAGAAATTAAAATATATAATCAGGTCCTTGCGGGAAGTGCTGGAAGAAAGCTTTACAAAAATTCCCCTGAGAAGAATAAGTCAGGAAAGGTTGTGTGTAGTGCTTTCCAGTCCCTTTAATCTTGAGAAAAAGTTCTTTTACTTATAGTGACATAATTGTTAAAATTGTAACTAATTACCATGTGATTAGTTTGTCCTTACTCAGCTTTTATGAAGGGTGGGTAAGAGGAGATTTATCTCACGGTGTGCTATGCATTTGCTTTGCTTTGCTTTGCCTACTCTTCTTGGGGTTAGGAAAAGAAGATTTGGAGTAAGACTCAGCGAGACCATACAGTGAGTAAAAAGAACAAACACTTCCACATGGCATAAAAAATTATTTCTCTATCTCATCTTCTGTGGGTTGTTGGGACTGTCTTGAATATAGGCCAGCAGAGACCAAGAGTAGCTGGTAGTGGATGGTATGACAGAACTTCTGCCCTTGGTACCCAAGCAAGTTGAGTAGAAGAACCAAAACCATTAATGATAATAACTTAATAATATATAGTAATAATTTAATAATATCTACCACTGTGTGTGGTAGATAAATTTTGCTGCTCTTATTATACTTACAGGAGTAAGAAACAACTTTCCTTTGTGTAATTTGAACATTATTGCATCAATCCTATAGTCCTATCAGCCTCAGTTGTATGTTTTTGCTGTAAAATGGCAGTGCTGAGGTGCCTTTTTCAAGGGTGTAATGTCAAGACAATCCCTATCACGTTTTCTATGTGTTTAAACACTGCATGTTTCTTTATAAAAACTCCCTGCTTTATATTTAAAAGATCTTTGTTAGCTAGAGGTGTACACTAATACAATGATGAAGGGAAAAGCCAAGTCACTTTGATTTTAGTGCTCAAGTAGCTGCTCTCAGAAATTAATACATTAGCTATCACTTCACTACACCTTCAAAGAACAGTATTTAAACCTTCCTGACATTTTTTTCCAAACATCTTCCTTAACTGCATGTAATTTATAAGCATCTAAACAGGTATGAGTCATCCTGCTTTTAAACTCAGTGACTCTTCTGCGGTGAATAAATAGTGCTAGGCAAGAAAGGAATTTCTCTACAAAGAGAAGGTGGAAATGTTTTTAGATTTATGGTGTCATCCTCTACGTCAGCAAAGCCAAGTTTGCGTATGTCTGCACTGTGGATGCGTTTTAGGTTTGTAGCACACGTACATGTAAACAAGTTGTTGTAACAAAGATGTGCGTACCTTGAATAAGTAGGGCTGGACTGAGCTCAGTGTTTGATGTGGCCCTCAGGAAGGGGCTGGTGACTTTGCTACACTCCCAGCTGGGACTTGTGGTAGAGCTGATCTCCTGGCAGAGGAAAGATGAGGAGATCAGTCCATAAGCCCTCCTTTCACTAGTGTAATTTTGCAGATCTGCCTGGTCCTGGCTGACATAATATATCACTGAGCTCTCTGGACACATGCATTTGTCACTGCAAATGTTTTATAGCCTTGTTTGTGCTGCTGTGGTTGAGGTGCTGTGGTACTTTCACAGTGTCATTTTCCTATCCAGAAGAAGCATTGATGCCACTTGTTCTCAAAGCTGTAACTCTGCACGTAAGGCGTATATTCATATCAGCTGCTCTTCAATTTTGAAGTCAATGACAGTAGATGAGGAAACAAACCCCAAGAGCCTACCTCTGAACATGGTGAGAACTGGGGATTAGATTGTTGTTCTTAAGACTACTGCTAAGTCCTGCTGTGCTGCAGGGTTTTTCAGTATATTTGGTACCTTTTTATTAGCCAAGACAGGACGAGGTGGAGCCACTGATGCTGAGCAACAGAGAACCAATAACATGCTGTTGTAACCTGTCAGCATATCCCCAGTGTGTCTGCGATCAGAACTTAAACCCCTGTTAGCTTCAAAGCCCTTGAAAGGCCTTCATGAGCTGTCTGCAGTGCCAAGTGGTGGATATGCCTCTGCCTCTGGCTCCATTCCTGCAGCTGCTGTGAGGTGCTCCAGCCTTTGAGAGAGTTGTGCACTGTTGAAGCAGACTTTGAGTGCAGGGATTCACTGCATCTAAAAGCATCCTGATTGATGCTGATCCAAAACGTGTTCAAGATTTGTGTTCTGCAGCAGCGTGTTATTAGCATCTAATTCAGGTTTGATATGAATTGTTATATTTAGGTGTGTGTGGGAAAGAGAAGCAGCAGGTATGTTATTAAGATTTCGTTTTTATGGTGGGATCTATTTGCTAGTTCATAGGAACGTAAATCACCTGACCTGTGAAATCCTCTAGAGTTTGGTTTATTGCTAGATAAAGTAGCTCTAGTTCAGTATCTGAACTATTCTGTTGCCATTTTCAGACAATACTTTGAAGTGTTTTCACATTTGCTTTCATGCCTTTGATAACGCCTGTCAAATACTGTCAGAGTGTAGCTTGATTGTGTCAGATTTACTGGATGATTAGGTTATTGCAGGAAAAGTTTGCCACAATTGTGCTTTGTTTTACTTGCAGTAAATATCAAGAAGAGTTTCAAAATCCTTTGATCTCCTCCAAAACACCAGCACGTGGTACATGCAAATATTGTGTGCGGCAGGAGCTCATATGGGCTTTGAACTCCACAAGAAGCCAGTAAAATAAACTGTGTAAAAGAAGTACCCTGGAGAGCCAGAGGTTTGTGGACAATTCACCCCATGATGTCTAAAAATTAGGTAGCAACAGCTTTGTAAAGCTTTTCTCTCCCTTTCTAGCTGAGTGTAGTAATTGGAAGCTGCAAGATAAAATTGGAATAAGGAGAGGGGGAAAAGACCTGACTGGGAAAATTATTTGTTTTAGCATCCGTTTTTCAAAACTTTACAATTTTCCCAAACAGATCTTGAGAAGGAGATGACAAAAGCTATCAACTACATTTGTCTAGAAGTTTATTTTTCTGCTATTAACTATGTATGAAACAAAATAAGTATGAAGTTAAAAAATAGCACTATATAGGAATGTTTTAATGATGGATTTACAAATGATGGAACATCATCCTCTTTTTTTATAAATTTTATCAGTAGAAATAAGAAGTGGAAAAACTTACAGAAACCTTATTTTCAGAAAAAAACCCTGATCCATCTCATGTTAAATATGAATACAGGAAGCAATTCTTGATTTACCAATGCTCTGTGAGAAGTTCACTACTCCAGATGTAAGCTATTGGTTGCAGATTAATAGCTGCTTTTTTTTTTTTAATATTCCCAAGCCTATTGGATTCTGATTTTTTTTAAGAAGTGAGGCCAATGCAAGTTTTCTAACAGTGTCTTTTTTTAAATACTGAAGATCTAATTTTGCTTTTTTGGAAAACAGTATAACTGTAGCCACAGATAGGTAGGGAATAAGACTGGGCCAAATAAAACCGTGTTTGCATATATCTAACATCAGTGCTTAATTTGAGAAATCTTATGACATGCATTTTTATCTGATTTTTATAATTTAATTTTATTATTTCTAAGAAGATCTTTCTATTGCATTGTTTATACCAAGGTAAATACTTTACATTGCTGAGAATAAAGCAGGCATTTTAAAACTACCGTCCATGCTTTCTATTTACAATTACAAGTGCCTTATTCCAAGTGTTTTAAATACACTTAGCAATTGTATCCAGTGTTGTTTTAGAGGGCGGCTTTGGGCATGGCTCTGTGAGAAGAGCCGGGGCTGCTGGGTGCTGCACAGTGGACCCACCACAGGGCACAGCTGAGCCCATCATCTGACCTGGTGGCACCTCTGCAAAAACAAGTTTGACAAGGGGCAGAGATGCAGAGAGAGGGAAGACAGAGGAACCAAGAAGACCAAGGCCAGAGCAGAAGGAGGTGCTCCACAGCAAAGGAGCTGTGACCAGTAGACAAGCCCATGCTGGGGCAGATGAAACAAATTACAAGGAAGAAGCAGCGGAAGAGTGGGAAGCCGAGAGTGGCTGAGACAAACTTCTATGGTGTGACCCCTCCTCCACTTTCATCCTCTCTGTGTGAGAATAACCCACAGTGATAACACAGCAAATGGAGACCGGGACGGGAGCAGCAGAGGGGTCTGGAATAAGGTCGTGGCAGAGAAGACAGAGAGGGTTGTTTTTTTCCCCTAAGTGTTTGTCTCTTTTGTTTGTTTCCTAATACTTGAATTATTAATTACATATTTATAGTAAATGACAGTAAATTAAACGCCTCCAAACTGAGGCTGTTTTGCCTGCAGCAGTAGTTGTAAGTGATGTTCCTCTCTTTATTTCTACCCACAGATTTTCTTATTCTCATTCTTCCTGTTTTCTCATGTGTCCCATTGGGGGTGGAGGGAGCGAGCAGCTGAGTGGGTGCTTGGCTACCAGGTGGGATCAACCACCAAAGCAATGTATATCTTTACAGTTCTTCACTCTTGCTTTCCTAATACATATTACTGTCTGCCATTACAGTCTTAAGCTCTGACAGGGGAAGTGTAGGTTGGATATTAGGAAGAAATTTTTTACAGAGAGAGTAATCAGACCTTGGAATGGGCTGCCCAGGGCGATGGTGGATTCTCCGTCCCTGGAGGTTTTAAAGGTGAGACTGGATGTGGCACTCAGTGCCATGGTCTAGCATGGTGGTGTTGGATGAAGGGTTGGACTTGATGATCTCGAAGGCCTTTTCCAACCTGGTTGATTCTATGATTCTGTGATTACAAAGAGTCAATTATCAATGGATTTTTCCACAGCAATTTTCCTTACACCTTCTAGAAACTCTGCAGCATGAGCAATTAAGATGCATTTCTATGGTAAGTATTTTTTTTGTTTCCAAGTATTTCAAACTTAATAAAAATAATTTACTGATGCAACTTACCAGCATGTGTTGATGCCCCACCATGCCTTATGTTTCAGATTTTTAGGGAAAAAGAGAGCCAAAATACTTTGTTTCCAGAGATCCTCTGTTCAAAATTGACTTGCTCTGTTTTGATCCTAAAAAATGGAAAATATGGCACTGGCTGGAAAGAGAAATATCTGACTTACTTGTCACAGAAGTAGAAGGTTTGTATTGGCATTTATATGATTTTTTAAAATATATAAATTCTGTCTTGGCAAGGAATAGGCATAGAACTGAGCCATTTTTTCTATTGAAAAGCAAACCCACAATGATTATTTTTACGGTGATGATGCCTAAGGCATCAGTGATAACATTTTTTACCTCAAGCTACTTCTTTCTGCAGTGATAATTTGTCACCTTTAATTGCCAGTGGTGTCTATACAGGTAGCCCTTTTTACTTAGGCAGAATGTATTTGAAGTTTGGATCTAAATTTGGTCCTTGTTCACAGTTAGACCTGTCAATGCTTTGTGGATTGGGACAAGATATCTAGAAGGATTTTGAGGGAGGGATGTTATTTTACAATGATGAATTTCTTCTTGTGAAATGCATTAAGCTTAGGATACCTTCAGCCTCTCTTGCTCATCCCAGAGGGTTCTTGTCAGCCCAAAGGATCCAGGATGAAGACCACAGAAAAAAACCCTAGGAATTACACAAAACAGGAAAGACTTTTTCAGATTTAAAAGTGCTCTTATATGGAATATTGCCATTTGCTGGATTCCCAGGAACAAAATAGCAAGAAAACCAAGATATTACATTTATTTTTCTCTCACAATAGCCATACATTTCAAGCTACTTCTGAGTGGTTATGACAGCTTATGGAAGAACCCAGATGTGTTGTAAAAAATGGAAGATATTTTAGGTGCCACAGCTGTTAAATCTTGAAAGGCAAAGATACTAGAATAGGCCTATTGCTTTGACATTTTTATTGACAGGAGGTTAAATTCCTTCTATTTGACTTTAACTCTCAAGATATGAATGCTAGAGAGTTAATAGAAACGGATAAAAATAAGGTTCTCATTTTTTGTTCTATCCAATATCTCTAAATAATAGCCAGAAGATGAAAAGTTTTGGTCAGTATTGAGAATATGCCCCATCATGTGTTGCCCTTATTACAAATGTCTGAAATGGAGCCTTGCTTTGTGTCCCTGTTTGCAAATAGAAAAACAGATTGTATTTTAATGCAGTCCATTTGCTTACTTCATATTAGATGCAGGAAAGTATATATACATATATATATTCTGTATTTATAGCCTTTACAATGTTCAGAGTTCTCAGAGTCTCTCAAGAGAGGTAAAGGAGCAATAGGAAGTTTCCACTGAATTCAAAATTATTGTGACTTTTGTTAAAATAGGATGTTTTCTCACAGACAATCACTTTACTGCAGTGTTTGTTGTGGTTTTCATTAGAATTGATGAGAATATTATGTATAGCAAAAGAAAATCTCACACTTGACAACTGTTAAGGACAATGGGAAATATTTGTTATTAACTTCTAAAAAATAAGAAATGTAGGTTTTTCCAATAATTTCTGTCACTTCAGTGACAAACAGTTAATGAATGCAGTCTTTTTCATTGAGTCATTTGGGGGTGCTGGTCAGCATCCTGCTGTTGAGCCAGCAACATGCCCAGGTGGCCAGGAAGGCCAGTGGCATCCTGGCTGGTGACAGCAATAGTGTGGCCAGCAGGACTGGGCCAGTGATTGTCCCACCGTGCTCAGCACTGGTGAGGCTGCACCTCAAATCCTGTGCTCAGTTTTGGGCCACTTACTACAAGGAAAATACTGAGGTGCTGGAGCAAGTCCAGAGAGGGGCAACAGAGCAGGGGCGAGGTCTGGAGCACAAGTCCTGTGAGGAGTGGCTGAAGGAGCTGGGAATGTTTAGTCTGGAGAAAGGGGGGCAAAGAGGGGACCTCCTGAAAGGAGATTGAAGCCTGTTTTCCCAAGTAACAAGCAATAAGATGAGCTTCATGCTGTACCAGGTGAGCTTTAGATCGCATATTAGAAAAAATTTCCTTATGGAAAAGTCTGTCAGACACTGGTAGAGGCTGCCTAGGGAAGAGATGGGAGTTACTATCCTTGGAGGTAACTTAAAGTCCTGTAGATGTGCAGAACAAAGCAGCCCTACAGTAGTGTAATTAAGCTAATTAAACTGTAGACAAAGACATTCCTTTCTCTTCTTTTAGATATACTTAAATCTTTTCCAACAGAGATGTTTCTGTGAACAGCCCTCCACTGCTGAATACAGCTGACATTTTAAGCTTCTGCTTGGGTGCTGTGCTAACAGGCTGCCACGTCCAGTTCTGGTTTGTGTTGCTGGTTCATTAGGAGTGGAGTAAAGTGGGCAGCAAGCGGTCAATACATGCCATGGAGAGGAAGGCTTTGCCACTGTAATGCAGCAGAATGAGAAGAAAAACATCTTTGTCTGCGTATATTATAAATTATTGTCCTTTCTTTTATCTGAGCCTTCTCGAAATTGTTTCTTTAGAAGTTGTTCGATTCTGACATTATCGATAATCTGTTTCTGTGGGAAGGTGCACTTTCACAAGATTCTTCTAGACTGTGAGATAGAAAAGATGTGACGAGTCCTGTAATGTCAGTCTGAGCCCTCCGTGCAGCCCACTGCTGCAGGCAGAATTCATCCATGTCCACATGACTGCTGATTATGCAACATTTTGATGGCAGGACATAAAAACGTTCCTACAGACATAACAGGTTCACAAAAAACTTTTACAGTTGAGAATTTTTTCTGAAACATCCCTAAAATAACATTTGTACATTGTAAAAGTAAAGTTCTTGCAAACATTTTTTTGCAGTCTGATGAAAAATAAAAATAGAAAGAAAAAGAATGTAATAACATAAATGAGATGCAAGAATGGGGGAAAAAAAAAAGACTTATGTCTTATGTTCCCTTGATGTAAAGTATTAACTGTTTTGAGAATTTACAGTACATGTCAGATAATATTCTTCACCAAAAGGATATCTTCTGGCATCTAACTGACCTGGTAGAGTGGACAGGAGAGCAGAGCGGACCAGACAGCCTAAAGGAAAAGCAGGCAGATGTGTACTTACTATGCAAGTGTTGGGTTTAAATGTAGAGTTGTGAGATCTTTAGAGTTCTCCCAAATAGCAAGGGAAACAACGTACCTGCTGGTGCCGTAAAATGAATGGTCATATCACCCTCGACATATTCACCACATATCAGGTAGTAAATAAATAAAAAACCCTGGTTGTTTAGAGTTTTCCTCAGTTTAGAAAGATGGATTTTTTATTACTTGCACTTCTTTGCTTCTCTGATATAGAAGATTTATGAGCAGTATATATGTAAAGTTATAGACAGTTCTTTTAGCAAAATTCAGTGACAGACTAACAAAACTTTAATTTTACATTCCTACCTATGGCCAAGCTTTATTTCTCTATCTCGATGAAAGGAACCTGATTCTCATCTCCTCTCTAGGAAATTTGGTGAATAGATAAAGGGTTGTTAGCCAGGGCTCAAACAGGGCTTAAAATCTTGAAGTCCATGCGTTTGCCTGCAGTTACATATCCATTTAGTATTCCTGGCAGAGTGGGATAGTGGGGTTGCCATGGACATTTGCATCTGCCTGTGGAGTCCAGCCTTGGTCAGAGCAGGTCATGGAGGCAGGGGAAATGTGCCACAATCTCTGCTGGCACCTGCTGGTCTCAGTTCCAGCTGCATGATATTTACTCTCAGAGGCTTTTGAGGATGCAGTTAGTAGGTAACACTCCTGCCTTTCCTCAGGAGCAGTGGTGGAAGCTCCAGGCTGTGAGTACCTGAATCCTCCTCTGTATTGCAATGCACGTTCCCTTTTTGGCTGATTCCTACTTGTTCTTTTTGAGATGGCCATTCTGCAGAGCTGGAGATGAGGTTCCTCTGGTGAACACAGATACCACTTCCAATTAGTAAAGTGGTGAACTGAGGTGAAACAATGAGCACTGGGAAGGAAATACAGCTCTGACAAAGAAGGGATCAGCTTAGCTCACGCTGTAGTTTCTTCCTCTCTGGAGCCATGGAGTGGACAGGCTCAAGGTTTGAGCATGCTAAGATACTGTTCAGCTGTGGGTGTTTTCCCTGACACTTTCCATGAGCTTTAGAAGACACTCTAATGAACTGGTGCTGTTTTGGGAAGTGGTGGGTCAAGTGTGAACCTGTGAAGGCAGGAAAAGAGAAGGTTAAAGAACAGTGGTGGGAAATACAGGCTTTGTAAAAATGGCTCTGCAGAGATGCTGGCAGCTTCTCAGTACTGGTGACTTACTATTAAATAGAATTGTCACAACTCAGCTTTGCTGCAAATGTGTTTTGTGGGAGAGTGGGGAGGGGTATGTTCTTCCAAGGGAAGTTCAGTAATCGTGTGGCCCTGTACCGTGCGCCAGCCTCTGTCTCTGCATTCACAGCTCAATTTGTATTAATTAGATAGATCACACATTCCATGGCAAGCAGTCCTTACTTAATATTGCAGATTTATGGCAAAACCCCAAATTGGTCATAACAGCTATTAGGCTTCAGTCAGAGAGAGACAGTGATTTTTGTAATTGCTGTGAGTGTCACTGTCCAGAAGGGCTCGGAGTCCCAGCCTTCAACTTGCATGACTGGTGGCCTCTCTTTTGTTGTTAGTTTTTTCCTGTTGTATTTGATGGTGATTATAACTGTGGAAGATGAATGGCACTGGCAGATGTCATAGGTGTACAGTGGAGGGAGGCTTTGCACAGGAGCCCTCCTGCTTTGTTACTGATTTTCATTTTATTACTGATTTTCGACTCACAGATGGTGGTGTGATCAGTTGTCTGTAAAAATATAGGTGAAGGCATTCACTCCATTTGTGAACAAACCAAACTCAAATCTCAGAGTTTGGAGATTAATACTGAATTAACTCATTTGATACTGAAATTAAACTCATCAATCAATGCAAAACATTAAAGTTAAATATTACTTAGCTTTGCTTCTGAGCACTAACTAGCTCCAATTTCAGTAGGTGTTTCTGACTGTTCAGTACTTTTGAACACAGGATGTTCCTCTAAACAGGAATAGTGCAATTCATGGCCTGAAATAGTAGTTCCATTATACTGCTCAGCATCTAATTGCATTGCCTTTCAAAGCAGAGAAAACTGCTGAAGAGAAAGATCTGTGTTGCAGAGAACAGAACAGGGAGACATGTTGTACGTTTTCAGTGGTCTGATTCTGAATGTTCCTCCTGAATGCACAGGAAACGTGTCAATGTAAATATTGAGAAAGAAATACTGTACTTCACTTTTTATCTACTGAAGTTGGAAAATGCCTACTGAGCTGGTATATTTGATAAAGCTCTGCTTTCCAAAGCAGTGTGGGTACAGTATGTAAACTAATTTTTCTGATATGTTGATGTTAAAACTGTTATGACAAAATTAACTGTAGTGTCCATGCCATGAATATCACAACCCATAGTTTTTTCTCTTATTTACTTTTCTGTGCTTCTTAGCCTTTAAAATGCTATCTAATTTCCTAGTACACAAGTTCCTGCAGCTGGAACATCTGGAATTGAGCACAGTGGGCTGGCTGCATGTCTCAAAGAAGGTGTTTCACCCACTTGGTGGGTGTAGGGGAGTGGGGAGATGTGGAGAATTAGTGGCAAGCATGGAGAAGTAAACCTGTGGCTTTTCAGCTGGGAGGATTCTGACCAGCGATGCAGTAAGTTCCTGAGAGGGAAGCTGAGATTAAGCACTGCCTAAATGACTGGAGAGAGGTCACTGCCATATCAGTTTGCTAATGTGTTTGCATTCGTCATTACATTTTATATAGAATGGAAATTCTACTGCTCCACATTTCTAGACATCAATTGCTGCCCAAGTGTATTCTTTCAGTTATGGCCACGTGTTTTTATGTCTATAACCTTCTGTACCTCTTATGTCCTGACGGAACAGGAGAAATTGCAATTAAATCATTTTTCTAGAAAGCACCAAGCACTGTAGGGTTGAGTTTGCAAGCAGTGCTGTACGCATAAAATCTTAGGAAACACCAAGCTGAAAACATTGCACCATGAGTGATCTAATCTTATCTTCCTTTATATATACATTTTTTAATAGCTATTTCTTTTTTTTTTTTTTTTAAAGTCCTTTGTGTAACACAGGGAAGGATGTTAGCCAACCACTTACTTTAGGAAATGAGCCTTTCTAGTGATCTACTTCTGTTTCATGAATTTCAAGATGAAGAACTTTGATCTGACAGATTGCAAAGTGGAAGTGAGGAAGAACAATAGACAGGGCCTGTATCAGTTATAAGGCTGTCCATGTATTCTCCTTGAAAGGACAAGAAGAAAGAAATTATTAGAGAAGAACAAAACTGTTATAATAGCACAGATGTTAACACCATGGGCTACATAATGTGATTTGGTTTGCTTTGAAGGTGAACTTAATGATCAGTGCTGTTTCAGTAAAGGCAAATGGTGAAACCTAAGGTTGTTGGTGATATCAGTTCCTAAATTTGCATTCAACCTTTTAAAAGTCTGTTGAAATACAATATATGTCTCTTAGATGTCATTTCTAGAATGAAAATTTAGACTAGGAGTCAGCATGATCCCAACTGAAGCCTTTATTTCAAGATGCAACCATGAGCCCCAAATGATTAAAATAATCACTGTTATGATTTTACTGTTTATTTTACTGTTATGGCCTTTGGAACATTAATTTTATTACGGGTGCTGGGAATCATAACATCGATAGAATCATAAATGCCTTTTTTATTTTATTATTAAGCTTTGTTTTAAAAGGTAATTGTCACAAGAATGGTTCACTCTCACATGATATTAAATGTAACAGATTTAGGTGTTGTCAATGGTACAACATTTTATGGGGTAAATAACTAAATTAGTTCATACTTTTATATTCACTCTTCCTGTCAATGACAACAAAATGGGAATAAATTGCCTATCTGTTTCCAAATGTTACTTTTAGCCACCTGCTTTCTGAACTTCAGAGATTCTTGCTAACAGCCCTGGTATTGCTTTGCCTCCCTGTACTATTTATAGTTAATGTCAATGCAAGAACTCGTTTATATCTCAAACTGGTTTTCTTCTGGGAAATTAGAGACTTAAGCCTCCTTTCAGAAATGACTTTCAGTGCTTCTAACCTATCTATGATCAGAAACAGTGACTTATTTCAGTTGCCCAATTTCCAACTGGATTAAAGGTCTATTGTTCTCTAAAACTGCCCTGTGTGATTCATAGGGTCTATAAGGCAGTGATCTCTTTTACAAGGTTTCTTTCAAGCTACAGTTTTGCAAGCCTCTTATCCTTGATAAATTTTGTAGTTTGCTATCTTCTCACATCTCATGTGTCAAGATGGCTCTAAGAACTAGCTGGTACACTCTACTACTTCTAGTGAAAATAAAGAGCATAAAAAATAAAATGTGACTTGTAGAAAAGCTGGAGAATTCCTATTTATATGATTGCCCTGGATGAGTCACTGAAGTAGAAGTGAGATGGCTTGTGATGAGGGAAGCTAACTGGCTCCAAGAGTTTGATTTCGTCCCGTCCCGTGTGGCCTATTTGGTAGGAGGGACAGGAGATGGGGTGAGAGGTAGGGAAAAACAGTTACTTAAGGCTTTCCTTTTCCACAGAGTATCCAGGGGTAAAAGAAAACAAAACCAAATGCTTGATATGGTTCCTTGATGAGCTTTACAGTTTTGATGAAGGGAGTTGGCTATGACAGTGACAATGAAGACTCTTTGACAGTCTTGAGTCATGAGATAAAGGGAGGTCAGGAGACTTGCACCTGTAGAAGGAAATGCTTAGACTTCTTTTTTATTAATTTCAGAGCTGAATTGCATTTTAGATCACAGCACTGATTAAACACTCACATGATTTGGCAGTTGTGAAGGCAGCAATAATTCTGGAGTTACGAGAGATAAGCTCTCATTATGATAGACGGGCGCTGACCTGAGACTGGCTGACGTCAGTGTCATGGCAAGTGGTTGCTGAGAAAACCACTTAGGAAATAAATTGCTTTTGCCAAGGATTCCTGGTATTAGAAGAACCCTGTGGAGAAATGATTTTTGAATTCTGCTGTCATTTCTTAATGCAGATCTTGTTTTGCTGAGAATAGGAATATGTTAAAAACGGCTTTTCTTTTTGGTATATGGTATGTGAAAGTGCCCTCAGTTTCTGAATGGAGCAGGCTTTTTGCTTTCAGACTGCTGACAGCATCCTGACTGACAAAGGTGCTTCCAACTTCATGCTTTGATATTAAAATTCATTATCTCACTAGCAGGTTAATGGGTAAAAGGATTAGAGTTGGCTTATAAAGACAGATGTACAGTATTACCCTAACAGAGGGGATACCTCTTGTTTTAAGCCATTTCTGGGGGAAAAAACCATCACCAACAAAAAACCCCCACAAGTAGGCCATGATCATGCAAGATGCTACATGCAGACAGGTGTCTGTGCTGACCTCCTTGGGGATCTGGAGAGCCCTGGGTAAGCCTACGCTAAGGAGCTTGCAGGGCTGATACTTCACTGGGCACTGATCCAGCATCAAGCACAGCATCTTCTGTGCTGAGATCATGGGGATGTTTCTCTGGCTTCACCTTTAGGAAATCTGCAGTGAGAAGTGATAGGAAAGAGAGGACATTGCCTTATTAATTGTGTCTCTTGTATTTTATTTCTGTAAAACGATTGTTCACTTTGAGGATTTCCTGGTATAACTGTAAATCTTTCAAAATGGTAGTGGAGAGTCTTTCCCATACATGTTTTTCTTTGTCCTAATTTTTCAAGTAGCCTGAATAAGGTGGTCATACATCAGAAGCTAAAGTGTAGAGATATCAATAATCTCTTACCTTTTTTGTGTGCATATATCACCTCAGCTTCCAGAAGGATTTAATCTGTTTGTTGGATCCTGCTTTGCTCTCCATGCTGATGGCACCCTGTCTCTCTTTTCCTCTTGTTGCTCCAGCAGAACAAAGCAGATGCGGGGGGGGGGGGGGGGGGGGG
>JAWWES010000081.1:132750585-132764025 GCA_035583135.1 Lophotriccus pileatus
CCCCCCCCCCCCACCGGTACTGCGGACTATTAGAAGTGCAACCAGAAAAACACTCCTAGAGGAAAAAGGAGCCCTAACTCTCAAGAGGGACTAAATGGGTTTCCATGTCCTGAAGCTCATTGCTTCTCAAGAGAAGGACTAAGAAAGGGAGGGAGGAAAGAAAGAGGAGGAGGGGAAGAACTGAGGTTGCAGAAGGCATGGGACCCCCAGAATGGACCTTTAGGGTGGGAAAGCAATCTGCTAGAGCAAGAGCGAGAGAACTTGAAGTGACAAGACAGAGACGTCCCAGCTCTATTGGCCACATCCTTTGTGATAGAGCCCTGCTTTCCTGAGCCAAGGCCTCTGTCAGGGGGTGATAATTTCAAACTGCTGCCAAACTAAAGGCCTAAGAAACAAAAAGGAAGCAATTTCTTATCAGTGTTGTATGCAGCTGGTTTAAATGTATTTTGAGCTATTATTTGTATTCCTGATTGAAATGCACAGGTTACTGCATCTGCAGTAGTTTCCTGACAGTTTGCTCTTGGAAGCTTTCCAAAATCTGATTGCTTATGTTCTTCCTCTGTCAATCTTTTCTTCTCTAAAAAAAAAAAAAAACAAAAAAACACACCTTCCTGCAGAGAAGAGTCCCTGTAAAAATAGCTATTGAGGTGGCTTAGCTCACTTCTATAAATTTTCTATCTGACTTTTCTTACATGTTCCTTTAGTCCTGTAATCATAGAAGAAGTGGAGCAATATGAATGGAGAAGTATTAGAGAGAAACAAGGAGATAAAGATGGGGGCATATTCAGAGTAGTGCTGTCTGCTTGATGGGAGGATGAGGAGGAATCAGAAGGCAGCTAAACATGGGAAGCAGGAGACTTGCTGTGGCTTTACTGGGTCATCCAGATGAAAGGTAGCACTTACTGTCTGCTTAGCTTACAAATCTTAAATCATGGGCCATTTGTACGGATGTAAAGATAGGGAGATGAGAAGAGCTGTAGTGAGTTAATATTGTCTTTGTTTGGAAACCTTTTAGACATTTAGTGACAGGAAGAAGTAAAAAAAAAGGCAGTAAAAGGCAGGATTATTGTTCCTGCAATTCTGCAGTTCTCTGACAAAAGCTGAAAGCAGCAACATGAATTTTTAGCTTTGCCACCCCCAGTGAAACACAGTTTTATCAATGACTCTTCTCTGAGCTGTGATGACTGACTAAATAATCTGTTCTTCTGTGTGAGTAGTGAACTGAAGCACTGATGAATAAATGATAATGTCAACTGTATGAAGGTAGAAATATAGATAAAGTGCTTCCTGTCAGTCAGTCCAGCTGTGCTAATGACTAGTGAACAAAATGAAAGAAGGAAGTCAAATATTCTCTGGACCAACATGGCTGTCTACAAATCTAGCCAGATGCCTATCATCAGTAAAAAGTTTAAAACCTTAATATTTGACTGATGATCTCTTTTGCAGTACAATTCCAAACTTCATCTTAAAATGAAATCCCTTCCCTGAAACCCTTGTAAGTGTTCTTTGTGCAAGAAGCAGCCCCTCAGGCTTATGAGGGGTCGTGTGATACATATTGAATGCCTGCATGAAAAGGGTGTCTTGGTGTAAAACGGATTTGTGTTACCTCATTCTCTGCAGTGTCAAAAAGACACTGAATTTGACTTCTAATGACTTGAAGATCTCAATTATACATTTCATTCCTACATGGAAGGCATTTTGGCAGAAAAGTACTGTGAACGTGTGGGTATTTTAAAATGCAAAGGCATTTTGGTTCAAAGGAGGAAGTAAAGAAAGAAATCATATCATCAGATGGCAGTGGGAGCTATTTGGGAATTCTGCTTTTGATTAGATTTTTTCTAGATATTGTAACTATAGAACATGATTAAGAAGTTCTCAAGCCTTTTTCTTTCCCCCTCCCTCCCCCCAGTTAATGTCTGCTAAAAGCTTCATGTTAAAGAAATCTCCACTGGTACTGTAGCAGATTTAGAAGATCAAAGTTACAGTGAAGGAAGCACACAAAAGTACTGATTTGCTGCAGTACAATTTTCTCTTATGCCACTGATGCATTTTCCCTGTCATTAAAATTCTGCTGCTGCTGTTTAAGTGGTGGGAAATTCTGAAATGGCTGAAAAAAAAATGCAAGGAGTGGTTTTTTTTATCTTTATGCTTCTAAAAGATATTCAGTATAATCCTGGGAGAAAGAAATTCTCTCGTGAAAGCAAGTTTAGCAGATGCCAGGTTCAGCTGGCAGCTGACCCAATCACAAAAAGTTTATTGACAAAATAAACTGCTCTTTATTTCCTGTAGGAAGCATTGTGCAGATAGGGCAGGTGTGTGTTTCACCAGCTTGCTGTGCTAAAGAGTCCCAGCCTTGATTTTGTAACAGAGCAGCTGATCAAAATGGTTGAAGTTTGCTGATGCTGATTATCAGGCAAGGATTTTAACTCTTTGCATTATCCTCAATGCAAGGGTTTCCTTTGCTGGGTGTGGGCAGTGGTGCCTTTTGCCTCCACGTGGTCAGGCAGCTCTCACCTTTGTTCACAGGACTAGATCCAGATGGAGTTCTGTGCACAAGCGTGTGAAGACCTTTGTCTGGTGGGCATCTTCAGCAGATGCTTAATGGAGGGAAAGCAACATGATTCTAATTTGGCACTCGTTCATTGAATTCTCTTTTCATGTGCTTTGGCTGTATTTTGAATTTGCTCCTTTTTCATCCATTATACATTTTAGAGAAAATGTCTTCTTTTGTGTTCCTTTTCTAAAAGCTCACTCCACTTGTATATGAATCAAGTGAGAATTACCAGATTTTTTTTCCCAGGTGGCCTATGTTTGAATGAATAAAAGACAAGATTGATCAGTGCAGGAATAAAATCATTTTCTGTGGATTGTAGAGATTCTTTTCCTGAGACAACTGGAAAGTAAAAGTCTGTTGACTTTTCCTAATCTCCCTCCAATCAAAGATAGCTCTAAGTCCTTTTGACGGGACTATTTTCCCTTTGAAAGCTGCAGATTGATCTAAGTAGGATTGTGTTGTGTTTTCAGATTAAAATAGCATATACTTTCCTGGAAAAGCATACAGGAATTGTTTGTCTTCCTTATTCCAGTTAGCCTCCATATAGTAAGTTACTATTATGTTACCTATTAACTAATGAGCATAAGCAGAATCAAAAGGAGGTCATCAAAATAATTAGTCTTTCTGCTCCATCATAACAGCACCTTGAAATGATCTGTGATTATTCTGTTCCTTCTCTGCTCTGCCTGTCCTTCCACTTCCCTCCCACACTCCCTTTTTCTTTGAAGTTTTATTGCTCATTTTTATTTTAAAATATACACATATAGAGGTATATTATGGGATGGAGATTTTGGTTCCTGAAGAGGTTTTTTTTTTCTTTTCGCATCTTGCAATTGATTTTCACATAGTAGGATTTAAAATGTCACTGGCCCTATCAGCTTTTCACTAAGTTATATAACTTCTTCGTTTCTCAGCACTCAGTAAAGATGAAATGCAGTAGCTGTAGCACAGATGAAGATGTCAGTTCTCATGCATAAAATACTGTGTCTACCCTTTCTCCACTTGTATGTGGCTTTTTTTTTCATAGGAGCAGATGACTAATTTCTACCATATTAACATTAAAACCTTTATATTCTCAGAATATATGTATTTACTGATTTCTGATGTGATTTACTGAATTCCCAGCCTTTTTTTTTTCCTGTAGTATATATAGTGCAGAATAAATATAATGGAAGTTCAAGGAACTCTGTATTTTGTTCACATAAATTGTGAGTACTACAGTGTTCTAAATATATATCATCTGGGCACCCAATTATCTTGGAAAAGCTGTGGGACTGGATCAGCAGGAGGTCACTGCAGTGATCAGTACCAAGACAGACACTGGACTGTATGTAATTCATATTCCTGCTGCCCAGTAGGAACAAGCTTTCTGTCTGATTTTAGGTATCTCCAGATTAATCTTTGTGTTGCTTTAACATACTTCTATAAAAATATAAACCTGGCATTAATCTTACAGCCAAACAAAGTATGTTCAATCTGGAGTTAATTTACCAAAATCATGCATTTTTCTAGAAATAAATATTATTCTAGACAAAATTTAGAAAGCATAAGTCCAAAACTTGACTGCTTCTGGGTTTTGACTTTGGTGGAAAGGTGGGGTTTTGACCGCAGACTGTTCTGAAAGTGGAAATCTTGACCACGTGAAACACTGGGGCTTTCAAGGTCTCTGTTGAAGCAGCTGGGCACATGTATTTACACTGACAGGTTTTCAAGGAGAGGACCCTGCCTGGCACATGCCGCTGGAGCAGAGCCATCCATCCATTCAGTGCCATGTCAGGCAGGAGCAGGGTGTGCCTCTTGGTCCTCTCCTGTCTGTGCTCAGGGAAGGCAGGTACTAGGCAGGGCCTGTGTCCAGTCTGGATGGGCAGGAGAACGAGGAACTCTAGTGCCTTTTCCCGTTCCTACTCCTTTGAGTTTGTTGTAAAGACTTACACAGGTTTTAATTGGTGTGTTTTTCAGGCTACTGATATTTACTGGGATCTGAAGTAGGTCTATATATATCTGCAGAGGGCTATTAAACTGCCTGGAGGAAATAGATTCCAATCTCTTAATTTTATTTTCTGTTGGTTTATGTTCCTAAATTCTTCCTCTTTCTCATGTTTTTCACCTGTGACTGAGAGGTTTTACCTTTCTGTTCATAAGAGCATTTAGCAAGGCTTAGCCATAATATTTTGACTTTCTAATAGTTACTTTTTACAGAAGATTAGCCAAGAGAAAAAACACACATTGTGAGGTTAGTTAAATACATCTTGAAATCCTGCCAATGCTTCCTGAAAAGAAAATGTGATTTACTGATTCTCATTTTACATTTAGACGAATTGCCTCTGATTTGTCTTGTAGGACTCCCAAAATCTTGACAGTTTTATTGCATGCATCTAAATGCAGCTTCCATGTTTTAGCTTGTATGCTGTTCCCATACAGATTCTGATCAGGTGGTTGTTTAACAGTTCTGCTGTGGAGCTGAGCTCCAGTTAGGAAGCTAAATACACAAATGTTTCCAAACTCACTTGCCTCATTTAACATTCTGTGGCCTCATTTGTCTCGGGGGCTCTGGTTTTGAACAATTCCAACTGTTCATATTTCTCCTTGGCTTCTTTTTTTCATTCTGTCAGACACTAACTCCTTGTCTCCTGTACTTTCTCTGTTCATCTGCCCATCCAGGCTTATGTCTGATCATGGGGATCTTAACATGGCAGTGCCAGGTTAGCCTTGGAAAGCCACAGTATAGTGCTTTTTTATTGGATTCTTCTTTAATTGATGTCATTTACTGTGATACCTATAGATTGCCAGTGTCGTGATTTAGCTGCAGTGCTTATAGCTCTATGGGGTTATTGATTTTAAAATTATAATAAAAAAAATGCTGCAGGGCAACTGTGTTCTGCAATCTCTTGCTTCTGTGTTTGTCCAACTCTACTTTGTGTTATTGTGAGTGGGAAAAAAATGGGAAAAGATTGTTGCTTGTCACAGGCATAAATCTAAACAGTGGTTCAAGGGAAGCTTCATCCTTGTGTGCTGGTGAGGACATGACTTTACTTCAGCATAAAACTGAATTATGGGTTCAGACTGTCTTGAATCTCAGTCTGTGCTGCCTGTTCGTCCCACGTGCAGAAGGAAAAAGGAATAAGCAGTGGTGAGGCCCCTCTCTGCGTACGTGGGCAGGAGCTGCAGCCTGGGCAGCAGATGCCCTCAGCTATAGCTGCCACTGCACAACCATAGGTGGCTCCCTGGTAGTGCTGCTTCTCTTCTCCTTCCTGTTCTTCCTGTCTGTGCCCCAGTTTCTCCCCCCATCTGCAGCTGAAAGGTTAAGATACCCAGTCTATGGATAAAACATCGTGATCTCTTTCATACTGCTGCAGTGTCACTGCAGGGTTTGTGAGGACAGCCCTTTGGGGTGTCTTCTCTCGACTTCTTGCTGGGAGCATGTTCCATCATGCTCGATCCACCAAAGTTGTATTGGTGACTGTCCCTAAACATCAGGCACCTCATCTGTAAGTCTCTGACAAAGAAAGAATAAAACACTTGTGCTTACTGCAATGTGCAGACCCAGTAGCCATGGTCCCAAAAATCCTCCTCATGCCCCTGAGAGAGTGCTGCTACTGAAGGTACAACAGCTGAAACACTGCTGACCCAGAAGAGTTCATTCAAGCACAGGAGCATGGATGCAGGATGTATCCTGAAAGAAAGTAAGGAAAAAGCTGAGAGGGATTGTTTTTCTTTGGTATTGCGGTGGAACGTTTTGCTTTCCAGGAGCTGTGCCTGAGGGCAAGGCACAGGCTTGTATCATCCTGGGCACTCACTTGCCCGTCAGGCATCAACTACTTCATGTTTATTAATGCAGTTTCTTACTAGGCTTCTAGATGTCTGCAACATAAGAGTTTTAATGTTTAATATTAATAAGAGTTTTAATATTTAAGTGTTTTTTTAGGTGTAGTGGCTTGGTAGATAACTCTACAGATGCATGTGAGCTGTCTCCTCTTGAATCTCAGCATGTGCATGCTTCTACTGAGCCAACAGGTCTTGGGCAAGCCGTGACCAGCTTCCACAGCTGGTTCAAGGAATATGGTTCTGCAATACTAGAATGCTGAAAAGATCCCAGGTACCCTAACTCCTGCAAATTGGATCTTCCTTTTTTACTATCCACATAAAAATTCACAGCTAGAGATATACATTGCACATGTAAAAAAAAAGTTGGATGGCGTCTCTCAATGAGCCATGCTGTGCATTAATGGTTACCTCCTTGCTGGTGGTCTCAGCATCAGGCCTAAGGATGCTGAAGAAGCAGGGCCCTATTGGGAAGCAGGGAGAGACTCAGGAATACACAACTGGGTTATTAAATACTAAGCAGTAACACACTTTGTCGTGCTGCTCTCTATTTTACTTTAATTGACTGACAGCTTTTGTCAGGAAAAAGTTCAGCTTCTGAGAAAATGCTGACAAACTTGATAACTGCAGTACTTAATGTCAAGTTGGGTTTATTAAACACACAACTTAAAAATTAAGCCTTCAGTCTGTAGTTAACAAAATGAACTTTGCTCTACTTAAAACAAAACAAACAAACAAACACTTTTTCAATATTTATTGATATCATTGCTATGGATATAAAATAAGAGAGTCCATTTATTAAGCAATGTCCTTTCCTAACATTAAAGTTTTACTGTGTGGCATAGAAAAAGGGTATAGATATTTATGATAGGCAAGACTGAAGAATATCTTCTGTTATTTAAATACTTAAAAATATATAGATGTTTTAAAAACATACTTTTTTAGAGTCCTAAATATTTATATAAATATAAATTATGTATGTGCTGGAGGACATATTTATTTTTTCTGTCACAGTTGTAAATGGAATACCCACTTTGCCTGCTTCAGGCTCAGGCCATAAGAACACCTGTGCCACCCCCAGCAGTCCACATCCCTGGCACAGTGCACAGACACAGGCTTCAGGACTCAGGACCCTTGCAGCAGGAGACTGGGTGGTGACAAAATTTTGTGTAGTCTAGAAGTGACTTAATTTCAGTAAATTGGAGACATCAAAATGAATCATGGCACTTTCATTGAAGAGAGGTGTTTTAAAATAGGGGAAATCTGCTATCTTAATCATCGGTGGCTTCCAGCAGCCAGTGACATGCTTTGATCACTGGGTCATCAAAGCCTTGGTAATGGGAACAGAAAGCAGGATTACAGGGGAAGACCTGAAAGGATCCGGGACTAAGTCATCTTAAGAGGCAAGAGGGAATTGTATTTGTAAGGCAACTTGAAAAGAGAAATTAGCTGTAGTAGTTCTTAGGTTGTAGTTCTTAGTCTGAAACGAAAGCTACGACGAGAAAACTGGACTGATGGGAATGAAGAGAGCCTTAATGTCCCGATGAAGTTTGTGGGCACTGTGCATTGTGAGCCCATATCCAATTAAAAAAATATATGCTAGATAGATAGATACTAGCAGTGCCTCCTTCTTACAGCTCTGCAGACTTAGAATTTACTTCTTTTCTGTCCCCACAGTTAGGGAAAGTTGAAATTAGTGTTGAAATTTCAAATAATCTCATCGTATAATAAACATTAATGTTCTTGGAGGGTTTTCTTTCTCCTTTTTTTATCATAGTTTGTTGTCCCCAGAATACATTTGCCAGGGTTCAGGTTGATCAATTTGGGTTCAGTGGCTCAGGCAAGCACATGCCTATGATTGTCTGAGCCACTTGGTTCTCTCTTGGGGCTTCTCATGCCCTTGTTCTCACTCCTGCAGCTCCTGTGTCTCCTGTGGCTCTCACTGCATGGTCCAACAGAGCTTCCCCTGGGGCACAGTCCCTTCTGCAGCCAAGGGAGTCAGTGCCTGTGGGCTGTGCCTGCAGGGTGGAGACATGTAGAAATGTCTTTACAACCTTTACACTTTTGTGGACACAAAGCAAAAAGTTGTTGAAAATGTTCCTCCTACTACCACAAAACTGAGAAACAAAATCGTTGTGGGGGTTTTCCGTTTGTTTTTAAATAAGTAAGCACTGTTTCACAACCTATCTGTTCTGATGTATGTTTCTCCTTTATATAGAGATTCTCAGAACAACCTGTTATTAGTCAGTTTACCAAGGGGCATTGCTTACTCTTTAGGGTGACAAGACATGAAAACATATATACTCAAGATAGCCTTTTCTCAGTAGGTGCAATGAACAGATTTCTCATTTTCTAATTGTGTCTGATGGGACCTTATCAGGGCTCTGGATCTCTACTTACTGTGCAGCTGCAGTGTTTGAATGAACAGAGTATGGGCTGGCATCTCCAGGCAGCCCCCTTGCTGAGGAAATGCCAGTAGCTTCTTTGCCATGTTACAGACTCTGGGTGAAAAGAGAAAGCTGGTGGAATTAGTCAGAACTCAATGCTTAGAGCCAGAGGGTCTCCTGCCAGAAGGGCATGAGGATAATTTTGTCTTGTTTAAATATAAAATATTCCTGTATCTTTGAAGATGTTTCTCTCCCATCTAGTAAGAGCTTGGCTTACCTGGTTTATGAATCAGAAATGCAAAGAGAAAAAGACAAGAATTTTTTTTAAACGTGTATGGCTAGTGGCTGGGGAAACTCCCTCAAGAGAAACAAGCTTGAATTAACATGTTTTCAATGGAAGATGTGGTATATATATCAAATAATACTCAAAAAAGCTAACCAATATAAAGCTCGTTTTATACTGGCTGTATGTTTTCTGCACATTTCACTAAAATGCTAAAATTGTATTTATTTATTCATATTATTCAAAATACTTGAGTTATGTGTAAGCTGAAAGGCAGAAATTCAATTCGGCTTTGGCAATGATGATGAAAGATTTCCCGTTTTGCCTAATTTCTAACTTGCCTTTGAAAAGTTCAGTGCTTCCACAGAGATCTACCTGATATTATTATATCCTGCAGAACACTCTGAAAACCAATTTATGTTCCTAGGAAGGAGAAATGGTAGGTGGTTTAGTCTCCTCTAGGAGATTTTGCCCAAACGGCACTTTATCCTCAGTATGGGGATAAATCTTGTGGCTCAAGGAAGACGAGAGGGCATTCCATTTGGGAAGAAGCATGAGGAGAGTTTGTATGGTTTCTTGAGAGATCTGTGCTTCTACTGCCCTGAACTGGCCCCCCTCCTCAGCCCCATGATGTGCTGGCGGGTCACAGAGTGTGGTCTTCACACTCTCCACATCTTGTCTTAACAGTCACACTGAAGGCAGAGACTCTCTTGTTGCTGCACCTCTGGCCCCAGGGTGGCACCAGCTGCCAAGCAGTGCTGTGTAACGAGGCAGTGGATGTCAGGGTGTGACAGGGCAGGCTGCCCAGTTGCAGGAGGAAGGCCAGACCAAAAGGTCCCCACTTGCCTGGAAGCACTGCAGCCACTAGGCTGTTGTACCTGCCTGGGCTCAGATGCTCCTGGCTGGATCTCACCTGCTGTTTATCATCTTTTCCCCCTTCACAAAATACCTTTATACATCACTGAATTTTCAGTGATGAGATCAGAATGTCTCATCCCATATATATCTCATGGAATAGAGCTAATAATGATGTATAAACTAATTTTATATTTTGAGAGAAGTCTTTATATTGTTTCAAATTGTATAAGCTACTGGGCAAGGCAGAAGAATATGCAGATTTGCATTTCCATATCTTAGGACAAGCATATCCACATTCTTTGAACCTGAGCTGTGCTTGCCCGTTGTGCTGATGATTATTTGTAGAGATGGTAGAACTAGAACACACCAATCTAACTCCAAGAGCATTGTAACTTCCAACCTCCTCTGTCATCTCTTTGAGAAGTTAAAAGGCCCTTTTGCTTCCAAATTTGACTACATAAATGTGTATGTGTTATGATTGCATATAGTGCAGCAATCTCAGGAACATTAAGTGCCCGGGGATATTGCAGCTGACTTGTAAACAACTCAGAAAACAGTCAAGCGTAGGGTTGGAATGAGAAATGTTAATGCAATTGCCTAAATTAAAGGCCGTGGATAAAACGGCTTTGTTGATGTATAAATTACTTGCAGTTAGCACAGAAAATAATTGATACTATGACAAAGTTAATTACATGGAAAAATACTATGAATTTGTATGGCTTCACTAAGTGAGGTATTCTGTATGTCTTAGGGTATGCCATGTAGCTCCCAGACCACTGGACACACCTGCCTTTGGAAACCCTGAGTTCGGTGTATGGGAGAGAGAAGACAGTAGTGTAGGATGTGGTCCTCCATAGTACAGGATGTATGAAGATGTCTCAGTAATTTTCAAGGGAACAGAATCTGTCTGCTGGTTGCGTAGTCTATAATGAAGAGATTTCAGAAACTTACTTCTAATCAGGTGAAGCAAAGGCTTTCCTTAGAAGTACAACCTTAAAATAGTCTGGACAGTTTGAATCCATCCTTATCAATAAAGCTGCAGTAGACACATTGCTGCAGCATTAATGAGACAAATAAGAATCAAATAGAAATCATCATCACTTTTAAACCATTATGCAAAATTTTTCTGTGCTGAATATGACAGAGCTGGAAATTGCAAGACCCATGAAAATTGTACTGAAGTAGATTTGCATAATGCATTGGAAGAGCTTTTGTGAAAATGGAACTAGTGGGAGTTATTTAAATAACAGTATAGCAGCTATTAACAAAATAGCAAAATTCAAAATAGTAATTTACTTTACACATCTCTTCTAAAACATGTCCAGAATCAAGATAACTGTCAGCAAATAGTACAGCATTGCAACCCACACTCTCAAAATCCTGAAAGAATAGATCAAGAAATTCTCGTATACCTGACAAAACACAAACCTTCGTTGCAGAGCATATTATTTCCACCATGTAAAGCAGCTGTAAAACATTATGCAGCCATGAAGAAGCCATATGATGTTGAGCTGTTAATCCTTACACATGCTTAGGCAGGAAAAGAAGAATGAATGGTTTATGCTATGACTATTTGAGTTCCAATATGTATTTAGGGTGACCACTGCCATTTTCCTCTCCATCATCATCATCATCACCTCCCTTCCTACTCCTGCCATGCCTCATCCTCCTGCAAATGTACATCTCCAAGCCCATCTGTGGTGTGTAGAGCACTTTGACTCCTTTGCCCATGGACTCACTAACGCTTCTCTCCCAGGCAGTGAGAATGCCTTGTCACACTTGAACCACAAGTGGATTCTGGATTCTCCCGCTTGGAGTTCATGGATGTAACCTGGCAGCAACCAATCTATATGTCTTCTGTAAATGATCCTCCAAGGGTTTACCTGTAGCAGTGCTGTCATGCTCCCAGGAATAATCACAAGGTTTGTGTTCATTTTTATAAGTCTTTTTTCTGTGATATGCCCTTGAAACATACAAAGGTCCAGCATTGTCTATAGATTGTGTTAAAAGGGTGTGGATTGCCTGTTCCACACAGCAAAAGAGCAATTTGTCAATCATTTAGATACTCTTCATCTTTTCCCCTCTAGCCTAGTCAAAAACTTCTGGTTTGACATTGTCCTTTGGTACAGAGTGAGGGATGGTGGCAGTTTTCCTGCATGTGCTGTGACCAGTTCCATAGGGGTGACTAGGAGTTGGAGAGAGGGTGGTTTTGGTTTGCTTTCTGGTACTGTGACCATTGAAAACTCTTGTGTCTGCGTGGTAATTTTTGATAGTGTGTGTAAAGAGAAAAGAAAAAAAAAAAGAGGTGTTTTGTATGCTGCTGTACTTGCTCAACATACGTAATGCTGGGGCATAGAGCAAAATATGTTGTTGAAATGCCCCCTTTTTTTTTTAATATATATATAGCTCTCATGCCTTTATTGTTTCCTTTCCTGAAGCTGGGCTCACTGTTGCATTGTTAATACATACTTGCCACTTAGAATTGCTTTTTGGGCTGTGTAGGTGTGAATTCATTTCTAATCCTTTCATATCATCACCCATGTGAAGGTCATCTTGCTCGCGTTTTGTGCCATCAAATGATCTCATAAGCTGCTTGCATTTTCAGAAGACTCTGCTGCATGATCACCACATAAAGTAGTAGACTGAAGGGCTTTTCTGCATTTTTTTATCTGTTTGTTTACTGTCAGACATGGATTTAATGGCATCCTATATTCTTTGTGGTTTTCTTTTCCTCTGCAATTCATAATGACCAATTCAGATTGGAATTGCAAGAATGTTGCACGCCCACTGCCTGTAGTACTTACATAGTAGTGGATACTTACCGATAATACAAGAGATGGAGCATGCATTGAGTGGCTCTTTCCCTGTGAAAACCCTCCATCTTCCAGCAATCCCTGGCTCGAGGAATTTGTTTGCTGAAGTACCTGAATGTTTTACAGCCCCTAATGGATGCTTTCCTGCTGACTCCTGTCTTTGTTGCTGTACTGAGTGATTCTTGTAGCCTCTGCTATTATTTCTGTTAAGCAATTATATACGCCGTTCAAAGAAGTATTTAGTTGTGTTTGTTCCAAATGTGCTGCTTGCCTTCATTTGGTTCTGCTGAAATTTCCATCACTGTAAAACCATTTGCCACCCCTTTTTCGATGGCTGATGGCTGTAAAGGTTCTTGTGCACGTCCCCTGCTGGCAGATCCTTCCCACAGTCTGTTTTGTCTTTTCCCATGAGCAATCGACTCGTCATTCTCACGGGTGGTTTCTGTCTGTACCAGTCTAATTCTGCTATCTTCCTTTTGGGAGGGGAAGGCCAGAGCCATAACCAGGTGATACTCAAGAGCATTAAACAAAATATTTTCTAGCAGCACTGCATGGCATTGCCTCATGGTGCAAGCACACAGAGAAGCCTCAGGTGGTAAATGGAGCCTTTTACTTGATCCCTCCTAATTGCCAAAGTAGCCAAAAAATGTCAGCCATGTGCAAATGCAGAGTTGTGTGGTGGCTGGGGGGTACAACCAGTGTGTGTGTGTGTGGGGGGGGGGG